>QJSC01016008.1:3583559-3736147 GCA_003697955.1 Calidris pygmaea
TAGACCATTTATTTCTAAATTTATTATTGTTAAGATTTTCATGAAAAAAATTTTTCCCTACTCAATTTTTCTTCTTTCTGCCATAATTTTACAAAATATCACAAGATTTAGAATGGCTTGGCTTCTGTCAAAGTTAGGTCACGTTTTTTAAAATAGCAGCTAACACTTTTGTTTCTATGTTTAAGGTACTTTGCCTGACTAGGTGATATAAGGTGAGGTGACACAGGAATAGAGGTCTTTTTTTTTTATTTTTTTATTTTAACAAAAAAAGTTCATTTAAATGAAATGACTATAGCAAGAAGTTCTAGAGGAGTAGAAAATAAATTCATAAGAGAAATATCCTTTTCTTTTAAATTAAAACAAGCATTTCAAGAAAATTCAACAGTTTTAGGTCATTTCAGAACATCTGCTTGAAAAAATATATAACTCAATGTTATGTTTTTGCACTTGGTCTTTACATACATAAATATGTGAACCAGCATAAATTAAACACATAATGACAGGCATATCAAGCCTGACTGGCTGATTAAAATGCAGTGAAACCATAGTCAAAGTCTTTGCTAGAAAAGTGAGCTTCTCTCAAGAAAAGAATATATATTGTTGTGCATTATTTGTTATTGTAGGAATGAAGCTCATGTCTATGTGGAAATCTGACACAAGACCAAGTGTTTGTTACATAGATTATTCAAATAATTGAAAGAGAGAGAAAATGAAAAGTAAAACACACAAACATATGTGCCTATACAACTATACACAAATATATACATCTCAGGACATGCAGAAAAGCTTTTGAATTCTGATTTTCTTTTTGGCAGATTATTTCTAAGAATGCAGAAATTTTGTCTGCAACAACAACCAATGTCAGTGTTTTCCCAGAGCTTGTCAAACCTTCTCTACCTATCCTTTCCTAGGAGATTTTAGCAGTCTTGTGCTTGGTGGTTTGTTTTAAAAAACAGTTTAAAAAACAGTTAGAAAATTAAGTAGCTACTTAAATAATTTTCTGGTGACAGTATGCTCACCAGAGGTCCTAGGCAATGCCTTTGCGAGTTTATGAATGCTTTCATAGAGGAGAGAAGGAAATACATTCATTTAGAGTAGTACTGTAATTTGTACAAAATTGAGTAACACATACCAAAAATTCAAAATTGGGGCCTCCAGGAAAGATGGGGATGAACACTTTGCCAGGGAGTACAGTAATAGGATGAGGGGTAACATTTTTAAACTGAAAGAGGGGAGATTTAGATTAGATATTAGGAAGAAATTCTTTACTGTCAGGGTGGTGACACACTGAAACAGATTGCCCACGGAAGTTGTGGATGAACCATCTCTGGAAGTGTTCAAGATCAGGTTGGATGGAGTATGGCAGGGGTATTGGAAGTGAATGACCTTTAAGGTCCCTTCCAGTACTGACCGTTCTATGACTCTATGAAGTAAAAGGATAAGTGACATAAGCTAGATGTAGAACAGTAAAAAATAGAAATAAAACTGATAAATTACTGTAAAAAAAACTTGTAATGAGCTATTTTGTTTTATGTTTTTCATTTTAAATTCACATAAGTAATCTACATTAATACAAACATAAAGCTTTGCCTTTGGTTTTTGAAGTAATACATTTCACATTTCATACCTTTAAAAATGGGGGCCAACCCCAGTATTTGGATATGTAGTAGATCATTTGCTTAAGATTAACACAAGGTGAAATTTAACCAACTTGCAAAGAGGTAGAGGTGCTATTATCGCTTCTCCACTGTGTTTGACTTTGGCTTGAGTGTTAGTTTTGACGAAAATTCAGCAGAGAGATATAACTGGTAGTATTATAAATATGTTATAATACAACTATTACTTTCTGACCTTTAGATAGACAAAGTGATAATTTCAAATACATTCTATTAGAATAAATTAATGTGCCTTTTGCATTCACTAGGGTCTTTGTGCTGACTGTACATAACCGTTCGATTTTTACTTCAAGACTGCAGTTTTATTTGATTGTGCAAAGTATATGCTACACACATGAAATATTCTTTCCAGTAAGAAAGAATGTCTGAAAATTATTCGTTCACTGAGGTACGCTAACCCACTTTTATTCCAGAAAGTGTTGATCTCTTAATGAAACAGTTGACTGAATTAAAATTGTCATGTGTCAAACTAGGCCTGCTGTCATGCCTATACAGTGAGTAGAGCAAGGCAGAGAAGGTGTTGGCCATAGATATAAGAAATGCTAGCTGGCATTAGCCTAGAGAAGACAAGAGTCGAACTGAGATGCTCTCTCACAAACATACATACAAGCATGCCAGGGTAGCACAATGCAATATTTTGTGGCTTTATGGTCTCCTTTTCTTTCTAGAGTAAACAGGGATAGAAAAAAATAATGCTATATAAAAGAGGAAAGACACTTTTAGTCAGGAACCATATGAGAGTCTCACTGATGCCCAGGTATAACCAAAACCTGAACTCAAAATGTTATTTGTGGCAAATGCTGTATAACCATGAGTTATTTAAAGACTTTTAAATTTTGAGGATATGAGCAAAAGTGTGGAACCACCAAATGCCAGGTACTAGTGCAGGACATACATAAACGTTATGAAGTTATGAAGTTGGTGGTGATTGTATTCTTGATCAGATACATTGTTTTGTGAAGGAATTAAACTCAATTAGCATTGAATGCACTTCCCAGCTGGTAAGAATCTCATCCCACCCCAGAAATGAAAGGCACTGCTTTGACCTAGTTAAAAACAGAGGTTTTCAAACTGCATAAAAATAACAAATCTTGCCCTGGAAAGGGGAGATACTTTATGAAAACTCACAGTCAAGGGTTGAAAATGTAGTTTTGGACTTTTTTGTTTTTTCATAGTTTCAAAATGTTGAAAAAATGTCCTTTGTAAACTGAAGTGTTTTCATTTGTGTAATTTCACTAACTAATCAGTAGAAAGGAAAAAAAAAACCCTTTCAGGTTGAAAAATGAGTGAAATTATAAAACCTTGCCTTTTAAAATATAAATTGAAGCACACTTTGAAACAACAACAATAACAAAAAGCAGTTCATAAAAAAAAAACAAATTCAAAAGAAGCAGAATTTGTGCAAAGCATTTGATACTCTCCTGCATTGTAACCTTGTCTCTAAATTGGAGATACATGGATTTGATGGATGGACAACTCAGTGGATAAGGAATTGGCTGCATGCCTGCACTCAAAGACTTGCAATCAACATTTCCATGTCTAAGTGGTGACTAATGATGAGTGGCGTTCCTTAAGGGTTCATGCTGGGACCAACGCTGTTTAACATCTTCACTGGCAACATGGATGTTGGGATTGATTGCTCCCTTAGTAAGTTTGCTGATGACACCAAGCTGTGTGACACAGTTGACATACTGGACAGAAGGGATGCCATCCAGGGGGACTTGGAGGGGCTTGAGAGGTAGGCCTATGTAAACCTCATGAAGTTCAACAGGCCCAAGTGCAAGGTCCTGTGCCTGGGTTGGGGCAATCCCAAGCACAAATACAGGCTGGGCAGAGAATGGCTGGAGAGCTGCCCTGAGGAGAAGGACTTGGGGGTGTTGATGGATGAGACCATGACTTGACAACATGCACTCCCAGCCCAGAAAGCCAACCACATCGTGGGCTACATCAAAAGAAGAGTGGCCAGCAGGTCAAAGGAGGTAATTCTGCCCCTCTGCTCTTCTCTGATAAGACCCCACCAGGTGTACTACATCCAGCTCTGGAGCCCCCAACATAAGAAGGACATAGACCTGCTGGAGTGCAAAGATGATCAGAGGACTGGAGTACCTCTCCTATGAAGAGAGGTTGGGAGAGCTGGGTTTGATCAGTCTGGAGAAGACAAGGCTCTGAGGGCACCTAATAGCAGCTTTGCAGTACCTAAAGGGGGCCTACAGAAAAGATGGAGAGGGACTTTTTGTCAGACAGTGTAGCAATAGGACAAGGGATAATGATTCTAAACTGAAAAAGTGTAGATTTAGATAAGATATTGGGAAGAAATTCTTTACTATGAGGGTGGTGACACACTGGAATAGGTTTCCTAGGGAAATTGTCAGGTCGGATGGGGCTTTGAGTAAGTTGGTTTAGTGGAATGTGTCCCTGGCCTTGGCAGCGGAGTTGGAATTAGATGATCTTTAAGGTCCGTTCCAACTCTAAGCATTCTATGATTCTGTGGTTCTATGAAAATGAGATGCTGAAATTTTTTTACCAGTAAGGCATTTTAACCATGATCTCGGTCACAACAACCCCAAGCAACACTACAGGCTTGGGGAAGAGTGGTCAGAAAGATGTCCAGTAGAAAAGGACCTGGGGGTGCTTAACATAAGCCAGCAGTGTGCCCAGGTGGCCAAGAAGGCCAACAACATCCTGGCCTGTATCAGGAACAGTGTGGCCTGTACTCAGCACTGGTGAGGCCTCACCTGGAGTACTGTGTTCAGTTCTGGGCCCCTCACTACAAGATGGACAGTGAAGTGCTGGAGCGTGTCCAGAGGAGAACCACCAAGCTGGTGAGGGGTCCAGAGAACAAGTCATATGAGGAGAGGCTGAGGAAACTGGGCATGTTTAGTTTGGAGAAGAGGGGGCTGAGGGGGGACCTCATTGCCCTCTACAACTACCTGAAAGGAGGTTGTAGAGAGGTGGGTGTTGGCCTCTTCTCCCAGGGGAATAATGACAGGACCAGAGGAAAAGGTCTGAAGTTGTGGAAGGGGAGGTTTAGATTAGATGTTAGGAAGAATTACTTTACTGAGAGAGTGGTCAGGCACTGGAATAGCCTGCCCAGGGAGGTAGTGGAGTCAGCATCCCTGGAGGTATTTAAGAATTGTGTAGATATGCACTTCAGGGCATGCTCTAGTGGCCAAGACTGTAGGGGTGGTTTTGTATATGTATGATTGGACTCGATGATCTCAGAGCTCCTTTCCAGCCATGAGGATTCTATGATTCTGTGATTCTGAATTGCTAAGCAGTCAGGAGTTTACATTTCATTGAGATTTCTTATTGACAATTATAATGCCTTCCACTGAGCAAAACTTTTCTTTGTGCAAGATAATTTGTACTAATAGCTGCAAAAGTTCACTTTCACTGGACAACTCCTCTGTAGTAACATAGAAAGGAGTAATTGACATTTAATAGACTGCTGAAGCGACCAACTATAAATTTGAATAAAATCATTTTAGAAGACTAATTTTTTCCCCATTTAACAAACAAATCAAATTTCTAACCAGAAATAAGATGAATTTATGAGACTGCTGTTTTGTTTCTAGATTGGAATAATAAATATAGGAAATTTCACTTGTGATTGCACTTCAGAGACCACAGGAAAGTTTTTTCTAAGAATGAAAACAATGGATGACATTTTGACTCCGGTTTAATTAAGAGAGAAAATATCTTCATTTCATTGGGACATTCATTCATATTTCATAGAGGAGAAAAATCTGACAAACTATTGCTAGAACAGTTTTCTTCCATTTGGGACATAAAATGGTGATTTTCTCATGTTAAAGTATACTTTAGAACCAGCATTTTTATTTTGTAGTTTTTCTTATGCTGAAGTCTAATTCCACATTCAGCAGTTGTGTAGGAAAAAAAAAAATTAGTTTTAAAGGCGCTTCACTAGAATATGTAAGAACAGTGTCTATTACCAACACTCATAGCACTCACAATTTTGCCAACGTTCAGAAACCCAAACCATGGCATTCTTTTATCCTAGATACTTACCATCAGAGATTGTCACAAAAAGTCAAATACTTACGTTTCAAGTCTATAGTTAACAAATATCACCAGCACAAAACTAAATAACAACATCACTAGATTCCTTAAAATTTCTTACACCTAACTGGGGGAATTACTTGGAACATCATTAAAAAGGACTATTCATTATATGTCTACTATTTGTCCAGACTTTCAACAGTAGTTGTCAGCAAAGTACCCTGAAATTATATTTTAAAAAGCTAGAAAAAGTAATCTGACCAAATGAGATACTATATTAGAACGGAATGAATAAAACAATGCGTAGCTTTTCAGCAGCTGTCACAAACATGACTAATTTTTTTTCTAAGATTGAAGTAAGCAAGATTTGTTCTAGAAGACTAAATCCATAGCTAAATTTCTCTTTTGAACATACGAGACTCTTATTTTTTTTCCTGTTTTATTTCTGTTAACCATAACCAGAATTCATGGAATAATTGTTGTTTGGTGTTTGTAGCAATAATTTAAAGATATATCACTTCTTTTGGTGTTGTGATTGCTGCTGCTGTTGTTTTTCTTGTTGACTTTCCTTCCTGTATCAGAGTATCAGATATTTCCTCTGAAGAGAAATACCTAAATTAGTATTTAAGAAGTGAATCAACATTATTCTCTTTCTAGCTCTTTAATTAGAATAGTACTGGAAGCTGCAGCTTTAGAAACTTGCATTTGGAGACAAATAAAATCTCAGGTCACCATGCACCAAAATGAAAAATATTAAAATATCATTCACTTTTCCTCAGTTGTGAATGCATGCCACATGTAGAAATGGACATTTTCTCAGATTCCTAATTCCAAATTCTGAAGAAGTACATCGTAGAGGAAAACTTATTCATACATATGCATGGACTGTTGCAAACTAATCCTGACTGTTACCGAACTATTACTGCATCAAACCTTCTTATATGGAAAGATATCCCAAGACTCATCATAAACTTTTCTAAATTCTCCTATTTTTAAAAAAAAATTAAAGTTTGTAAGTCTCAAACAGTGTAAAATTTTTCCAGCTATGTTTTTTTTGTCAATTAAAAAGAAAAAAAACCCACATCATTGCTCTATACTTGGCTTATCCTTCCTGTACTTATATTATTTTTCCCTCTCTAAGGGCCAGTTGTGGTTGCTGGCCAGACTGAGGAAGAGTCTAAGAAACATGGTGTCACACAGACATATATCCTTTTCCTGCTTAAGTGAGGCAAAAGCCACACACAGATATCAGAGACTGATGGGTGTCTGAATGTCACCTTAAACACTTTCCTGTGAACCATCAAATGAAGAAGAAGGAACTTCTGTTGATGCTGAATTCTTTATTTGCCAGGAACTGTCTTTTAATCTGTTCTCTTCTTCAGTTTAAGTTCCTACCTGTCCATGTTTTGAACCTAAATACGACAGATTTTATTATAAGTTTTGTCAGTTTTGTTTTGTTCTGGAAATTTAGCAGAAAAGCATGAGGATACATTTCTGGCTTTACACTGATTTCAGAAGTAGCAAGAACAGGGGAAATTTTTAATATGACAGAAAAATGTAAGAAAAGAAAAGATGCTGGAGACGGATGAGAAGAAGGATGGGAAGAAAGGGTAAAATTGTCCTTATTTTTTTAAACTGTGAAGCTTTTGCTAAACTATATTCCTTTACATATAAGTATATAAGTAAGTACAAAATGAGACCACTCTTTGGAATTAGAGTACCACAGTGGCCCTTCATTTGGAGAAGCAATAGTCCTTGGGCTGGGGGATATTGGATGAATAAATTCAGTATGAATATTTTTTCAGGATGAAGAGCTTCAGGCAAAAAGTGACCATGCATACTTTTACTAGTGCAAACCAGCACCCAGAAAAGGTAGAATCAAATGGGAAAATTAAAAATTATTTGCCAAGGTTTGTATGGCACAGTATGGCATGGGGATCAGGAATTAGATCATGAGGTCATATCCTGGATGTGGGCTGGTAATCAACCATAGTCATTTAGGTTTGAAAAGACCTTTAATATGATTGAGTCCCACTGTAAACCAAACACTGTCAAGTCCGTCACTAAACCATGTCCTTAAGCACCACATTTACACATCTTTCAAATACCTCCTGGAATTGTGACTCAACCACTTCTTTGGGCAGCCTGTTCCAATGCTTGACAACCCCTTCAGTGAAGACATTTTTTTCCTAATACTCAATCTAAACCTACATCCATCCAAACCATGAGCAGCCAGGAGAATGCTGTGTGAAACAGTGTCAAAGGCTTCACAGACAGGTCCAGGTAAACAACATCCACAGCCTTTTCCTCATCTACTAAGCTGGTCACCTTATCATAAAATAAGAACAGACTAGTCTAGCAGGACCTGCCTTTCATAAACCGATGTTGACTAGGCTTAATGACCCTCTAGTCCTGTATGTTTTGTGTGATGGCATTCAAAAAGATCTGCTCCATAACCTTGCCTTCACTGAGGTCGGACTGACAGATGTGTAGTTCTGACCTTTCTTGTACATGGGCATCACATTTGCTAACTTCCTGTGAACTGGGACCTTCCTGGTTAGCCAGGGATGCTGATAAATGATGGAAAGTGCCTTGGTGAGCACTTTTGCCAGCTCTCTTGGTACCTTGGATGGATCCCGTCTGGCCCCATAGACTTCTGTATGTCTAAGTTGTGTAGAAGGTTGCTAACCTTTTCCACTTGAATTATGGGGGCTTCATTCTGTTCCCCGTCTCTGTCTTCCAGCTCAGGGAGTTGGGTATGCCATGAACAACTGGTCTTACCTTTAAAGACTGAGGCAAAGAAAGTACTTCAGCCTCTTCCTAAGCCTTTATCTCCCTATGTTTCCCCTTCTCCTCTCCCCCCATCTAATAAAGGATGGAGATTCTCCTTAACTCCCTCTTTTGTTATGAATGTATTTATAGAAACACTTTTTATTGTCTTTTATGGCAGTAGCCAGATTAAGTTCTAGTTGATCTTTGGACCTTCTAATCTTCTCCCTACTTTACCTCATGATACCTTTGTAGTTCTCCTGAGTGGTTTGCCTCTTCTTCTAAATATCATAAACACTCTTTTTTTCCCCTAGGTTATAGTCAAAACTCTCTATTCCAAGGCCAGTCTTCTTCCCTGCCAGCTCATCCTTCGGTACATGGGGATGGCATTCTCCTGCACCTTTTAGATTATGTTCTTGAATGTCCAGCCTTTCTGGACCCCTTTGCACTTCAGGACTGTCTCCTAAAGGACTCTGTCAACCAAGCCCATAAACAGGCCAACATTTGACCTCCGGAAGTCCAAGATAGCAACTGGCTATACCCATGCCCTCTCTCATGCCAACTATATTGAATTGTCCAAGAAGGATTTGCATGTGGCCAGTTAAGACAGTTCTTCATATGACTGGAGTTCTTCCTTACCCTGGAATTTCTGCTGAATTGAGATTTCAGTATCAATCTGACTCAGGCTGCTTGCATGTAAGAAAAACAAAGAAAAATGTATCACTTAGTTAAAACAGGTTGATATGCTTAGTGAAAAACAGCTTGATACTCTGCAGAATGCATTTGAAAAAGGCAAGGGTGCAACACGCATCCCTAGTAAAGAAATAACCTCCCAGAATAATATTTATGGAAATAGTTTCACCCACAAGGCATGCTTTCTGAGTTTTGTACTGTATGGGAGGTAAGACATAAAATACATGTCTAAAAAAATTTCGTAGATTTTATTTTCCAAAAGCTGCACACCACTGCCACCTGTTAACTAAAAGAATCACTGTGGATATTCTGTGCCAATAGCATATTGTATAAAATATCAAAATAAATGAAAATGTTCAAATATATTCTTTATAAGACTTTACAGGGCCTATTGTTATTTTAGCATTATCTAGTAAAATCTGCATTGGGGATAACAAAATGCACTGTTATTTTGCTGATCAAATGTGTATTTGTATATCTAATTATACCTACATATAAATGTATAGTTATTTTTCAGATTTTTACATTAAAATGTATTGCTATTTTGGTGATTACTATGTATATATAAAATGATATTTACACTTCTATGAGTATATGTAATTATATAAAAATCAAAATAGCACTACTTTTAAAATACTAATTGTCAGAATAGCAATGCATTTTGTATGTGCATGTAGATATATATATTTATACATGCATGTATATATATATATTTGGCAAATGCTGCAATCTGAAGGAGGAATGGGGGACACTGTAAGAACATACAGCCCCAGGCAAACAATAAGATACAGTAGGAAAGTTTTCTTTCAGTTGCACAGAAAGCAGGCACAATTATTCAATAAGCTTTTGGCTTTGCAAGCTAGTGGGTGATTGGGAGAACAAGACTTTTTGCCTTGCAGTGGATGCAAGCAATTACTCTTACAATGATAAACCATTTCTTTGGATTATCAGACACTTCATTTATAAGAAAGAGATGAAAATTTATGAACGGCCTGGTATTGTCATCTGTAACACTCCCACAGAAAAGGAAGTATATTCTGCCCACACATCCCCCACAATCTGCTCCCCCCCCCGCCAAAAAAAAAAAAAAAAGAAAAAAATAGAAAAGAAAAAAGCTAATGACAACAGCAGCTATTCGTTGAGCAGCTACTCAAAAAGTTTTGAGTTTCTGTTTGGGGTTGAAGGTCACAAATTGCAGTTTTATGAGGATAGAATGAGGAAAAAGCTCTTATACATTCTGAATTTTGTTACTGCTGTCATTCTGTGCACTTCTATGAAATTAACATCTTCAACAAACATATTAATTTTAAGCTTTGTATAAAAATTACATAGTGATAAGGAACAGATAAGTATGAAAATTAGTTAACTACACTCTTAAAACATTCTGAGACAAAAGGGTAGCCTCACTGTACTAGGAACAGACATCCAGATTCCCACAGGGTGAATTCAGTGAAAGTTATTGAAAATCCCAAAGCTCTTACTTGATAATTTCATACTTGCTGTGATTTATGGTATTTTCCTATGTTTGATATAGAAAGCACAGCACAGAAGGGAGACAGATAACTTTATAGTACTATGAATTAATATATAAAATGTATTCAAGATGGGTAAAATATCAGAAGTGTTACTATTGCATTTAGGTATGTTATTCGTCTAGTGAAATTTAACATACTAATAAAAAGAAATGCCAGGCTACACAATGCTTCAGGGCCTTAAGCCACTTCATGCTGTGTGGATGTCTCCCTTGGAGTGTTATATTCATACTCAATGAATCAAACTTTCGTATCTGGGCATTTCTGAACTTCAGTAACTTTATCTACATTTGTCAGTTTAAAGCCCACCAATGCACAAAATCACAGAATCACCATGGTTGGAAGGGACCTCTGAGGTCATCGAGTCCAACCTCAAAAAAAAAAACCCCAAAAAACCAACCAACCAACCAAAAAAACCCTCCCCAACAACAAAACAAAACTAACAACACAAAAAACACAACATCCCATCACAGCACACCCACTCACAAACCAATAATCTCAGGCACTAGAGCATGCCCTGAAGAGCCATGTCTACACGTTTCTTGAATACCTCCAGGGATGGTGACTCCACCACCTCCCTGGGCAGGCTGTTCCAGTGCCTGACCACTCTCTCAGTAAAGTAATTCTTCCTAATATCTAATCTAAACCTCCCCTGCTGCAACTTTAGACCATTTCCTCTGGTAAAAAAAATAAATGAGAAATAAACATTGATTCTTTCATCAAAACACAAACATGATAGCAATATTCTAAATGTTATGCATCATCAGTTAAGAACTGTCTGTACAACATCAGTATACTCCTGTTGTGACAGAAGAGCTGAGTCTCAAATCCTCTCACACTAGATCTGCAAATACCAATGTGTGAAACAGAGGTCAAAATGCAACATAAATTCTATTTCCCTTCACTGAAGATCTAAAAGCATTTTTTTATTCAAAGGGCAGGATAGGGATCCTTAGTATGTAATTAAGTTGTGTATTATAGATCTACAATTCTCTTCAAAATAGAACAAAGAAAGGATATTCCATATTTCTGTGATGTGAAATTTCAAAGGGTTTTGAAGCACAAAAGCAGCAGGTGGCACACATTGAAGCTCTGAAGCGAGAGAGTAGGTGAGGCCACAGGCTTCTACTCTAACTCTGATTAAGATCTTGAGAATGATGGAAAAATAAAATTAGCACAACCTTTGAATGACCCCAAGTTGCAGTGATACATTTCACCTGCATTTAATCCATACACTGCTGAACATTTTCACTAGCTTCCCGCTGTATTATTCCTCCAAAGAATCATATTATCTTCAGTCATTATCTTGAGTGAAGTTAGACACTTGGTCTCTGGGTTACTTAAGACTGATTATAATAGACCCAGTTAGCACATTAAGATATGCTTTTTAGGACAGAGCTATCCCAGAACTTCTTCTGGTACTAAAACTCATTTAAGAAATTTCTTTTTACCTTTATTCAGAGGTAATTATTCCTATCTCTGTGACATAGTAAACGCCTCCTTTCTACTGTGTTCACCCAACTGCTGTTGAACCATTGAGTTAAACAGTATCACAGAAATGATCCAGTACAGAATAGGGTCCAGTTCAGTTCCTGTTGCCAGGTCTTTCCCTGCCCTGAACGGCTGTGTTACACATGAACTGAGGGAGTTATTTTTATCAGAATTATAACATAATAACTGAGGAAGTTATTCTTTTCAGAATTAGGAGATTTTTTGAGATCTGAGCAAGAAGTTTTTTGAGGTTCAAAACAGAATGACTTCTTTAGAAAAGGAGTGGGGAGATGATACATGCATTAAGGGAAACGGCAGAGAGACAGTTATGTGACAGAAAGAAAGGACACATGGTAGGGGTTAATACCAATGTTGAAAGCTCACATCGTTACAGTTTCCTTCATTGCAGCTTTTTTGACTTGTTCCTCTGTTAAAAGTCTTAAGTCTCTATCCCATGACTGGAAATAGATATCTGGGGTACACCTGAAACTGGAGTAACAATTAACCTGCTGTAGACCTGTTCATCATTTATAACTTACGTGTATCTGGACTTGCTTGGATGTTGTGCAAGTCACATTCGAGCTGAGGACTTCGTGGGCCTTGACACTTCAGTGTAGGCTCGCACTGCATAGATACAATGTTGACCGCTCTCACAAATTTAGGAATACCACATGCATAAATGAAGCTCAGAAGTTCAGCCACTGTTCAGGAAGCTGACTGCACTGCAGCTTTCAGCAGGTGTAGGCCTACTTATTTCAGCACAAATATGGGGAGAAAACCAAAAAGGAAGAGAAATGTTGCCTGACATTATAAACTTCTTTAGTATTCGGAGTTTACGATTTACTCTGATGCTCATTTCCACACCATCCATCACAAACAGACACCAGAAATGCAGAAGTTAAAAAATCCAGCCCTCTGTTGCTGGAGGCTTGGCTTAGTTGGGGTTGGTTTTGCTCTTTTTTGTTCTTTTCTTTATTTCAGTTTATTTCCATGCTTCATTTTTAGTATTTCGCTTAATCAAAACCCCCACACATAACTCAAAGATGCAAAACCTGGTGGAAGATATTTTGTGAGGCTCCAACTAGTTAGAAGCAGAAATACCCTGCAGCAACTTCTATGACTGTATAGTGTGCGTAAAATGTTGTTTATATTTCTGTATAAGGTGGACTATAACGAAAGGGAGACCAGAAAGATGTAAGTACTTGTTGCTCATCTTCAGCATTTTTGCATTTAAATTTAATATTGACTTTAAAAGATCTCTTTACTTCTGTGATCATTATTTACAACCACATAAATACAAAGTTATTTATTTCTGAGTATTTTTTTCTAGTAAAAAATGGAGTCCCAACAGAGCTAGCCTTCAGTTGTCACAGTATTGGTTGGGGTATAAGAACTCAGCAAAAGTTGAGACTAAAGCAGATAACAATACAGTGAACAGCACCACTGTCTCTTGTATCAATATTATGGACAATTACTTTAAATATATGATTGTCTCGTGTTTTGTTTTTGTTTTTTTTTTCCTTGTTTGAGAGAGCTTCATTAGATGTAGTAAAGACACCTTCTGTAAGAATTTTTGCAATTGAAGGAGCATAAGACCATGTTTGTTTGTCCTTTCCTACTGGAAGTAGATCCAATCTAAGAGGTGAATAACTCATTTTCATCTTTAGCAGCCTTTTTTCAGCTCCCTTCTGGGTGGCTACTCCCACTTCAGTTATGTCACCTCAATTTTTGTGATGTTTTGTTGATTGTGATTTTGGTTTGGTGAGTTTTTTATAGTTTTGGTTTTCTAACACATCACCAAATTTCTCTATATTTTTTAATGCCCAATTGAAAAAAAAAGAAATGGAAAAGAATGCTTCTTGTGTTCTAAGCATGGGTCATTACAGGCTGATACACAGGCGACTGAATCTTTATAGCTGAGCTGCAGTTCAGTTCAGCTTCTCACAGCTGAGAAAGTGAAACATTGGGAAGATTACATTTTTTAAAATGTACTGTTATCACAGTCACATTTTTTTCTTATCAGTCCTAAAAGAAGACTATCGCCATGGAACATCCTAATCCAAAAAGGAAGAGTATGCCTAACAGCCTAACAGCTGGTGAATTATACAGCTGTCTTGATAGTACAACTGCATATTTCTCATCCCCTTTCCTTTTCCCTTTGCATTTATTCTTTAGTATGTCTAATGAATACAGGCTGTGTAGATACTGTAGTAACTTAAATAACTGTGGTCACCTGTCATAACAAAAAAAATACCACCTCTGCTTAATATACTTCAGGAAAATAGTTGCCAAACACCATTATAATAGTTACCTGGGACAGGAACAACCTACTCACGTCAATCTCTCTATATGTGGTTTAGGAAATATGTACCTTAATGCATCATAAAAATATATAATTAACAGGTTTTTGCTGTGATTTTAGTGTCCAGATTTCTTCTCAGTAGTTGAATATTCTTGTCCCTCAGTTGGAAGATATTACACCACAATAGTGCCTCAATAGGAAAGGACAAATTTGTGCAATAAGATCAGCTGGACTGGGGGACAAATACAAGAGACATCAGCCCTCTCCAATAGTAGATGAAGGTATGTCAAAACTGATCACATGCTGTACAGCACAACACTTTAATAGCAGTGATTAACGCGAAAGTTTCTAAGACCATGCGTATAATTTTTCATCACCAGTGCTTAATACATAAGCGCTATCCAGATACATAAACTCTAACCAGACAGAACTAATGACAACTGCCCAATCACTAGCATGAACAAGTGTGACAAAAAGCAAAAATAAACATCAGAAAAATTAAAAGTGGACCAGTGTGGGCAATACCAAAACCTTTCTGGGAGTCTTCAGCTTCCAAAAATGCCCTCTTCACCACTTTTTGATGTGTTAGTATACTCTCCAGGTTAACACCAGTGAAAAAGGGGTGGTTATTACTTTTTCTCTCACAAAACACTTCTCCAAAATTAGCCCATGCAGTACTGGTGGGTGTGTGTTTGCATATGCATGTGTGTTTGTGTGCAAGCACCTTTTTACCCTTAGGACAGTCTGAAGGAAGTGCTGTGAAACTGAGGTTTCAGACAGTTCCCAAACGTATTTAATTCTAACACATGCAGGAGATAATCTTAGTACTCTTTCAGCCTGCATAAGTCATACAAATATTAATTTGTCTGACCAGTCAAAGTCTACTATTCTTAATTTCTTAACAAACAATTCCTTTATTCAGTGAAAACTTCCTTCTTCTTCCTTTGGTAACCAAGTGCGTACCTTTTAGTCTGAAACATTGTCTCTGTGCCAGTATGTATGTTTACATGCACAACTGATAGAAAATAATCTAGGCAGAACAGAACTTTGTAGCTTATTGTTCTTGGCTAGCATCAAACAGGAAGTAAGCTGTTGCTTTCACGCGAAAATGATCTCTGGACAATTGATGCTCCTCAACTTCCAGGAATGTTGTAAAATTGTGGCGCATTCCAAAGGAGGAAGTAATGGTTGATCCATGCTATGTCTCCTCTTAGCTTGTGAGTTGCTACATCTACGTGTTGGCAAAAAGTGCTCTTGTGCAATAGTGCCTTTGAAGTAGATCATCAAACTGTGGCTGATGGAGAAATGGAGCTCCTGTTGGCTTCTTTGTCAGCAATATTATTTCTTAGTCAACTAAGTGCCCAACTATTCATTTTGAGTAGGCTTTCTAAAATAAAACTGGGCTAAAAGATTCTGTCTCCAAAACCAAAGAACCTGGCCAACTTAAGGTATGTACCCAAGATGGGCTAGTTAATTATAACCACTAAATTATTAGAATTGTTAATTGAAATTGCAAAACAATTTCAAGAAGAGGCAATTTTTTAAAATATTTTTTGTTAAAAAGGAAGCANACTCTGTATGTATTATGTATGTCCTGGGAGAACAACTGAGTCTGATTTTTTCAGTGTTCACTGCACATAAGTTAAGAAACAAGCCAAACTGGTACAGCACCATAGTGATAGAACACTAAAATAATGAAATTAAGACACCAGAAATCTTAGAACAATATTAGAAATAATATTGTATTATCAACATGGTATTTAAGAGTCAAATATGTGTCTTTTAAGACAATATTTACATCCAGGCCAAACTTTCCGTTCTAGATACTCCAAAAAACTTTCTGGCTCCTTGCTCATGTTTTTACCTTTTATGGAAGCAAAAGGCTTTAATAAATTCTGATAGCCATGTGCAAGCACCAGAACAATTAAATGCTCATTTCAATAAAATAGAAATTTTTTTCAGACCTTAAACTTTGTATTATAAACGATGCAAACATAAAAAGACACAACCTGTCATTTATTTACTTTGAAGCAAATCGATAAATCAAAATATTCTATTGTGAAAATACTAGAGTTATGTCTTGTTTTCCTAAAAAAAATATTTAATAAATCTGCCTTTTTTTTTTTTCAAAATGCATAGGCTCAGATAAATATGGTGCTTTCTGTTGAAATACTGAACAACAAAAAATTAATACACTATGATAAACCCAGTTCCTAATACTCCACATTTAATGCAAATGTCTGGGTTTTTTTGAAAACTGCCCAGAGTCTTATATTGTCTCCAAATTTAATTATTCTGTATTTTTATCATTAAACAAATTATATTATGAGTTCAAAATTTTGTGTAATGTTACCTCTAACACATTTCTTTTTATCCCCAGAGTTATTCACACATTTTGCTCATTATTTTCCTATGAAAATTCTTTAGACTCTGGCTGTTTGAGGAAACACCACATTACATCAACTAAAAGATTTCCTTTGCCGCTCTGGGAAATCTAATATTTTAGCTCTTGGGCATTTGAGTCATTAAGGGAGTTTTCATGTTCAGTACCCTGCAACAGATTCAGTCTTGTATAATTCAAAACAACTTCACACCACTTATGGTAAATGGTCCATGCAGGAACATTTGTTTTTCTCATCCATTCTTTCCCCTTCCTCATAGATGATTTTTTTAAATCATTTTTTCATTCTCTTTCCCCAATTAACAGCAAAGAGCAAAGTGGTATCAACTGGTTATCACAAAACAATGACAGACTGTTGAAATCTGAAAAGTTCTGAAAAGTTAAATTTAAATGCCAACTTTCTGAAGTGAACTGATTTCCACGCTGTCTATCTAATACCTTAATTCTCCATAAACATCCAAGTGGGAAAACCTCTACAGCCATGTGCAGTACCACAATCAGTTTGGCAGGCTTGAAGCGTAGATCTTGTCCATGATTATTTAGAGTGAAAAAAAGTTCTGAAGAGCTTCTAATTAGGATTTGCTGGGAGAGTTGAAATCAAAACTTTAGCCTGACTAGTAAGAAAGAAATATTCCTAAAAGGGCACATTAAAGCAAAGAAGGATACGATATATGTTGAACCCTGTTCAAAGCAGGTAATGAAAACAGAGTGATAAAAGACTTTACGTTAAGCATAGGTTATCTGACCTAAGAATTAACTTTTTTATTTTGTTTTTTGGAATGCACAGCTTTCATAAAAAATCAAGAATTAATCAGGGATTATTTAGAATTAAAAATGTGTAAAAACTCCATGAAATCTATTACTGCTCAGTGTTGATATTTCTGATAGTACTGCAGGGACCAGTCTCATGTTGAATGACACTGAATAGTATCACTCACCAGAACTTTTCTATATCTAACCACATGTAGCTGTAAAGAAAATTCAGCAGTAAATCTAGACTACTGTAAATTATACTTTCCTTTTGCCCACTCATTAAGTAAATTGCTTTACTTTAGATTTCTTTAAACTTTACTTGGAAATACATCCAATTTAAAGAGAAGAAAAATGTTGTTCAGAAATGGTCACTGAATTCAGTATTAACTGAGTGAACGATATAATTAACCAAGTCTACTTCCACTTTTCTTTTTTTTTTTTTTCCATTTTAGCTTGGACTTCTAAAAATTGACTTTTTTTGATATAAATTTTATGCACAATCCTTCACTCAAACTCAAAAGGTTAAATCAGAGAAGTTTTTAAGTAAGTATAAATTTCATGTTAATGGGTTGCTGTCATTATAGACAGATTTTCAGGAAAAAAAATGCAACCCCCCCCTCTAATTTGCATGCTAAAATAAGAGGACAAAAAATCTTTCATAATTTGTGTCTGAGTTTAGCCCTATGTCAGGCTTGTACACTTGAATTCCACCATTATTTTTAGCATAAACATCTGAAAATAAGGAGATTTTCTAGAATCATAGAATCATAGAATCATAGAATGGTTAGGGTTGGAAGGGACCTCAAAGATCATCGAGTTCCAACCCCCCTGCCATGGGCAGGGACACCTCCCACTAGAGCAGGTTGCTCAAGGCCCCATCCAGCCTGGCCTTGAACACTTCCAGGGATGGGGCATCCACAACTTCCCTGGGCAACCTGTTCCAGTGTCTCACCACNGACCTCAAAGATCATCGAGTTCCAACCCCCCTGCCATGGGCAGGGACACCTCCCACTAGAGCAGGTTGCTCAAGGCCCCATCCAGCCTGGCCTTGAACACTTCCAGGGATGGGGCATCCACAACTTCCCTGGGCAACCTGTTCCAGTGTCTCACCACCCTCATAGTAAAAAATTTCTTCCTGATATCTAATCTGAATCTAACCAGAACACAGCTATCACTACACAAAAAAAAAAAAAGAAAAAAAGAAAAAAAAAAAAGCTGAAACCCCAAACCAATCAGTGAAGCATTACTAGTAAGGTGGTATGCTTGGCGAACCACATGGAAAAACACAGTTTAGGATTGCTACTCTGGCAGGGGAGTTCATGCTTAATTACACAGCATTCTTTGAAAATATTTCTGTTATGACAGATAAGAGAAATTCTCCAGACTCTATAAAATTACTTTTTCCAAAATGCATCTGAAAAAGTTTCATGCAGGAGACTAATAGTTAACACAAATAATACTTCATGTAGGAAAATGACCAGAAAGAGTTCTAGTAAATATTACATAACTTCCTTTCTTTGGATTCCCTTATCAATATAATATTATATAGCATAGGAAAGGGAAAGAAATAAACTATGGTTCTCTTCTACTCATTCAGTTTCACTACTGTCCATTGTTGAATAGATCAGAAGTAAAGATAATATTCCAGGAGGAACTTACATTTATAATTCGTGTCAGAAATTAAAAACTTTGAGTCAAAGAAAAATGTGTAGCCATATTACAGCAAATCTTCCACTTCATTAGCAATTTCTGTAAGGAAGTGATTTGAATGTTCACATTTTGTTACATCATCTCTTATTTCTGTATTTTCTAGAGAGCTTCTAGGCAAAAACTTTCTCCATTATGTATTTATTCAAAGTTTGCTAAGCTTCTGTAGACCATAAAGATAGTAAACCAGCACTGTAATACCTTCCATTTCATGTAAGCTTTTTTTAGTATGGAAGAAGTTGCAGAACTGGGGTTGCCCTATAGTTTTGTCCTGTATTAGTCCTTAAAATACTGTTTCAGATCATGAGAAATACAAATTAGGAGCCACTGTTTTTCTAAATTTGTACAAGATCCAGCACAATAGCAGTTTATTCCTTAAATGTAGTCATCAATTGTTTCTGACAGAGGAAAAAGAATCAAAATATGTGCCTTTTTTGGGTCAGTCTTTCTCTCCTTACTACTAGAGACCTTCACCTATTACTTCATGACAGTAAACATTTTAATCTTTTAACAAGATTTCAAATTCTTTTGGGTGAGGTGGATACTAGTACAATTTTCTAAAACCCAGGAAAGTCATAATGCATCATTATGTTGGTGTAGACAGAGTGACAAGCCATGTTTCATACAAGTTGAATAGAAATTTTAAAGGAAAACCAAAGCATTTAATGAGAGGTAAAAAAATACATTTACATTAAAAATGCTCTGATTTTTTTTATTTTTTTTTTTTTTTAAACTCAGGTTCTACTAGTAAGTTAGTGAAGAAGTTTTTGGTTTTCAATTAGAGGTTTTTACTTTTTCTTCATTCCTCTCAAACCACAAGTCCCTGAAAGGAGAGCTCTTCTGAACTAGTTTTCACTGTCAGACAAACTAATTCCAGCAGTAGACCACCGATTAAAAACTCACAGTTACCTCTCTGAATGTGTACTGTGATAAAACAACTGAAAACCATATTGTTTGCATACAAGTGTATGAAGTATTAACCATCAGGTTAGAAGCTCTGGTATCTGTCTGCATTTGTAAAAAGGATTAAACAGAGAAATATAAAACAAAAATGTGCTTTTCTTCCATTTCTTCTAGTTAGTTTTTCAGATCTGTTTTTGGAGAAAGATAAACAAAATTTGTTAAACTACCAAAAAAGAAAATGCTTTAAAAATATTACTTACATTTATAAGAAGTTATGTTGGGTAATCACAGTAATCATATCTGCAGAATGTTTGTTAATATTTTGGTTTTGTAATAGTAAGTCAAATATTCAAACTTAAAAAGACCACTCCACCTCACTTTGAGAAGAAAGCTTCTGAAATATCAAACGACTTTATGAAGGTATAAAAAAGTTTTAGATTACAAAATTATTAAATAGGAATTATCTCTCTTTTTTTTTTTTNTTCTTTAAAGGTGCCATGTCAGAAAATTGTCCATTTTCTGTTTGGCAGTGCATCCAAGAGTTTTTTGAATTCTTAGTCACATAACTTTACACAACAATAAACAAAATATCACTAGGTTGCTCATTTCACAACAAACAAGATATGAAACACACATAGCTAAGTGTTGATTAAACCTCTCTTACTCAGTCTAAAAACACCCTTCTGTGTATCTGGGAAGATCTAAGAATGAGCTGGAAACCTTTGAGGACCAACCTAAGACATAAAAAAAAAAAAACAACAAAAGCCAGTTTTCCAGAAATTGTTTTGGAAAAATGTCCAGGTGACCACACCATGTAAATGTGACAGGTATTTGTGGATTTTTGCTATCCTGTGGATGGTGTGAATCTAGTAGTTCAAGTTTCTTCACACTTTTGCAGTCCTTCTCACATTTCTTGTTCTTTTGTATTTCACTTTTCAGCTCATTCAGTCTGCTTTTTTTTTTTTTCCTTATTCTCCCCTAACATGCCTACATATGCCAGTAACCCCTGTGCTTATTTTACCATTTCTTCAGAAATCTCAATGTAGCTTCTCACAGTCTTTTTCCATCTTTTCCCTCCACTATACCAAATAATAATAAATGAAACCTACAAGCCACTGCTACCCTGAAAGCAACTAAAGCTGCTATTGTGAAAACCAGCTTTCATCAGTATATTTTTCCTCTTGGAGCTGTACCTCAGAGTTTCTTTGGCAGCAATACTTGTAATCAATGAAACCAGTGTTCTTAGCACTCTAAAGCAGATGCATTCAGAACCTGCACCAACAAGAGAGGAATTTGCACGGCATGTCATATTAGCCTGCTGGCTGAGAAGGAGGTAGCTGGAAACTTTAGCAGTGTGGAAATTTATGGGACTGAACTGCAGGTATATGGTTCAGTAGAAAAGAACCAAAAGCCTTGCTGAAAGGACAGAGTTTCATTTACCAAGCATTTCTAAAGTAAAAGGCAAACAAGCAAAAAGGTGGACACATGTCCATTCAGCTGTCAGAGGGGCTGACATCTGAGGATATTCTTATTTGTCCCAGGAAAACAAAAGTAGGACTCAGATGACCTTGTTTTCATTCAGCCCCCAAGAAAGCTATGGTAAACCAGAGAGGATGGAAGGAAAGTACTTAGAAAACTTTCTTTTTAGAAACTGAGAAAAAAAAATGCTTATCAGTTCTAAAAATAAACAACATATCATCTTGATTCCCAAACCACTAGGTATTTTTTTGGCAGCCTGAATTCTGTTATTGATATTTAAGATATCTTTTTTTCCATTTTAATTTTACATTGAGCTTACTTTAAGGTATGGTATGGAATTAAACATATTCTCTAAAAGCAAAAAGCACCAAAAGAAAGGCAATATATAAACAACTGTTGAACAGCCCTCTTTCTGAGCACCATTTTGTTTTTGTTCCTAAATTACCTGTGTTTTTTCCCAAATTTACATATGCTAAAAATCTACACTCTAGAAGGCTGAAATTTACATTTTTCACCCACTTCTGGGGCTTTAAAGAAGCAAAATCACTTAGGTGTCCTTCCTTCAGATCTTATTTTTAACTTTCAAAATGGAATTCCTGACTGATTTACGCTGCTAAGATTCAGTCTCACTAAACACAATATTTGTCTACTTATAACATAATAAGGTCTCTGTGGGACTAGATATTGAAAGACGGAAGTACTGGAAAATACCTGCCTTTGCTTTATTCTGTAAAAAAAAAAAAGAAAGAAGAACATGGCACAGGCTATGGGGTTTATTTCTTTGAGTGATTCATACTACATTCATACCTCTTCCTCTTTTTTTTTCCCTTCTTGAAACTTAGAATAGTATTTAGCTTTACTGGTGTTTATCTCCCAAAAGTAAATTCATAGCTGGTATTATAATGACACAAATAGAAAGCTTTTAATTTCCAAAACCTATTAAAAAGCTGTATCTAAAAAAGAAAAAGGTTTTGAAGTTCAAATGAAAGACAATATCTGAATAACACTAATCCCCAGGAGAATGCATAGCACCCGCCAGACACTGTAAAGGTTTTATAAATGTTGTCTTCTGCAAAGTCGACTGCAAACATCATAAGTCCTTTGGTAAATATGCCTACCAGCCTTTTTGTTTGAGCAGAAATATTGGACTTCCTACTATTATGATTATAAAGTAGAGAAGATTATTTCAGATTTTTTTTAATAAAATATTTGATTAGTAACCTCTCTTTTTTTCCTTGGGATCAAGTTTCAAATCACACACAGAGTTAAGTGTTTGAAAAAAGTCCTCTTTAGCAATACGAGACTGTCAAAACAATCTATTTTGAAGTCATTTATGAGTAAATATATAGAAACATTGAGGCTGGTTAAGTTAAAAACAATTTGGCAGCCTGATTGACAATATCAGAATGGGCATGCAAAATTCCGTAGTGCAGGAAAACAATATTGTTGTTTATACTGCATAATGTAAAATGTTTATCTATTCGGCAGAGGCAAAATGCCACATATTGTTTGTCTACAATTATCTAGTGTTAACTGTATCAAATTAATTTTATATGATGATTATTTCAAGTATAATTTTCATAGTGTTTGTTTTTTTTCTAAAGAACACAAAATATTAAAAAAAAATACTACAGACCAAAATAAGCAGTTTAAAGAGTTTCAGTGAAGAAATATAAATAAATACATATTTTAATAAATATTTAGATAAATATACAAATAAAGATTTATGCTGTGATGTTTTATAAGAGCATCATCATTAAGACAAAACTCCTACACGTGCATTATTTTTCTAATTGCTGCTTTATAATATACATTCAGAAAAGGGAACAATTTAAAACACTACTGTTTAGGCAATGACAAAAACCGTAGTCTTACTTTTCTTCATAGTATGTATACATGGCATAGCCACCTGAGGGTAGCTCCTCCACCTCTCGTTTACTGACCCCAGATAGGAATCATATACAAGAGGGGAAAAATATTCTGCCGTTGTTCATCTTTACCTTTGTTGTCATACAGAAAGGTATGAAAATGGTATTTACCCTAAATGGCAAAAATTTCAGTATAAGTTCAGAAACTTACCATCAGAACTGACCGTGTTGATCTTCAAAAGATTACCTGTTACTGTCATCACACTATCAAACCTCTGCAGTGTTCTGCATTCTTTTTTAATGTGTTAAATTAAATAATCAAATAATTAACAGAAAGTCTGTGAAGGCATGGTAACTGTAAAACATGAGATGAGTCTCCTACACAAAGTTTATAACATCTTAAGTACCAAAACATAAAAAGTCCAAACCCAAATGTACTGCTTTTTTATTATTTTTACAGGGGCAGTGTGCTGTAAAGACTGCAAAATGAATACAACCCTTTGAGAAAGGGCCATTAAGAAGTTTTCTGAGATGTATTTTATGCAGGAGAAACATACTGATGTGTACAATGCATTTAGTATCATCTGACATGTAGGTTTTAGAAGACATTCTTGAGCTAGTTTCACTCCTACCTTTCACACATGACTTTCCTGATGAAATGAAGAACATGATGAATGAATCATTTCCAAAAAGGACAGATGACTGGGAATTTTCATGGGTGTCGGTAGATCACATATGAGAGGAAGCTATGTAGGAAATATGTGGTTCTTGTTGCAATTATAAAATCTCATATCCTGGGGTAATGGTGACTGCCTATAGGCTTCTAAACAGTGGAATTAACAGAAGTCCCACAATGCTAAAACCTTGTGCTGAGTCACCTGTCACACATTACAAATTGTTTAGAAACTTGTGCCAGTTCATTAATGCACTGGAGGTCTTCTGTTTGTGCTTTTTGGAGAGAGATGTTCCCTTCCTGAAGCTGAAAACGTTACTAGATACCTGGATTACATCTGTTGATTGAGGTCTCTTAATGGGAGGTTTACTTTTTCTTTTCATGAAATGTGAGTAGCATGATTATTTAATTTTTGTTTTCATTTTTTTCCACTACTTGATATAAAAAAGAGTGAAGTTATCTGATGTGATCATGTATCACCTTTGGGAATGTCTTTGAAAGATTAACAAGCCGTACTTTTCTCATTATGATAAAGTTTTTTTATTGGAGTAAGTAAAAGGAAAACATTGCTACTTTTTTGGGACCTTCCCAGACATTATAGGAATAATGGGCTAGGCATTTGGGGTTTGTAGTCCCTTTTGAACACTCAAGATGGAATAGAAGTGATTCATAAGAAAAAACATAGAAGTAGATAGTTTTTTTGGCAGTTTTTTGGCTACTCTAATTTAAGCTATAAACTGCATGATCATTGTGTGAGACTGCAAAATTGTCCTCAGTTTACACTTATGCCATTTTCTTCCTGTGATATTTAGGGGGTATGTAGATGCATTTTACTAAATAGCTCACAATTTTTATCAGATTTAAGTCTGAACAGTTCTCTTGTCTCTTTTGTTTTCCCTTAGAAATAACACTAATATCTTTCTACTTATTTAGCTTTAATAAATTAAAAGGATTAGAAATGTTAACAAATTTTGTTTAATTAAGGAACACATAATATATAAAATAATAAAATAATAGAGAATTTTATTGACAGAATACTAGAAAATTTTCTGCTGTATGCAGAGATACAGTGACAGAATTGAAAAATATTTACCTCTACAGCAGATCACTGAAATTTGATCCATTTTATTGCTCAAAAAGTGTATACACTGAAACTCAATTCAGAACTAATCAGTTGATGTAGAGGTTTGAAAGAATTTTGCTTTAACTCATACAAACATGATGGTCTCAATTCATATTGACAATGAAAAATAAATTTAAATACATATATATGTTAAAGCACTTCAAAGCTAAAGAATGCAATTTTTTAGCTTGTTAAGGTACAAATGGTGAAGCATGATGACACAACTACTGCTGTCATATGATTTAGTTAATAACAATTCTAATAGAATCTGATCGATACTTTTTTGTGATAAATGCAAGTTATTTCATTACAATGGTAGTTTTTCATTTGGTTCATATGAATCAATTTCTTTTTTTGTGTGTAATAGTTTATTACCTTCTTTCCTTTCTTTCATTCATTTCCTCCAAGTTTATTTTAAAATGCAAGATTTGTCAAAACTATCAATCTGAAATTCAACTACATAACATTATTTCTATGCTGTTTCTTTGGAACAGGTAGTGTGTCATAAAGAGAAACGATCATCTGCAAATTACTACCTATGTTATACAATTTTATTATATATTTGTTTAAATTTATTTTAAGAGAACTACATTATTGTACAATAATAGTCATAATAACAACTTTAACCTTTATTTATCAATAAAAAAATAATAATTCTCCCTTGCAGCCAAACACTCCTTTTACTTAGAATATTTTCATAGAGATACGTTGTCTGTTAATCAAGTTTTAATGGAGACTCAATCTTACTGATAAAGCAAATATCCAAGGTGGGTGTTAAATATTTTAAATTTGACAGGACAGAGAAGGATCAGTCAAAAACTAAATTTCAACTCCCCCATTTTTGCTTCTTCAGAAAAAGATAGGGTTTGGTTTTTGAAAGAAAGTTCAGCATCCTGTTCTCCCGTATTCTAAAGTTGTTCTTTTTTGAAGCAACCTTGTTAAGTTTAAAGACTTCTAAAAAGATTTTAATTTAAAATATTTTTATTTTATTAAGGTGCTTTTCATTTAAGTGCAGTGTAGGATTAACTTGATGATCTGCAATTTTGCAAAGATTCTCATATGACTTCTGTTGACGTATTAGCTTAACTATGTAATCTGAATTTTGTGTGAAAACATGTTCATTCTAATGACACCTCTGCTGGCATGAGATAGGAGTCTGCAAGTTAGTGAACCTACTTTTACCTGCCAATAGCACTAGACATAAAGCTAAGGGACATGGTTTAGCGGTGGGCTTGGCAATGTTAGGTTAATGGTTGGACTAGATGATCTTAAGGGTCTTTTCCGACATAAATGACTCTATAATTCTATTCTATGATTCTATGAATACAACTGTAGTATGTATCTGCAAAGGGTAACAGGTAGTAAGGCATAAGTATCCTACTGTATTTTGAATCAAAATATTGGTTTTATGACATAACACATTTTCTTGTTCACTCTCCCTTTTTCCTCCTAGTTTTCCAGAAATGTCTTGCTAGTGTTACTTACTAGCAACTATATGAAGTAAACTGCATCTATAGAATCTTCTGTCTGAAAATATATTCTTTTAGAAAAAGGATATTTATCCTTCTGACACCTAAGTGTGTAATCCAGACCTTGCTTACCATAGATAGTACCACAGATAAAATTGAGTAGTTGGAAGGGACCTTTCAGATCATTGAGTCCAACCACCAACCAAACACTGGCAAGAGCCATCACTAAACCACATCTCCAAGGACTATGTCTACCTGTCTGTTAAATACCACCAGGGATGGTGACTAAACCGCTTCCCCGGGCAGCCTGTTCCAATGCTTAATAATCCCTGCAGTGCAAAAATATCTCACACCCCTGGTGCAACTTCAGGACGTTTCCTCTTGTCCTATCACCTTGGGAGATGAGACCGACCCCCATCGCTACACCCTCCTTTTAGGGAGTTGTAGAGAGTGAGAAGATCTCCCCTCAACATGAATGATCCCTTATGATTCCCTTATGAATGATCTCACATTTGCAACATCATAACTTTAAGGAGAGAAAACTGCATTTTTCCTTCTTGGCTTCCTTCCTTCCATTAGAACTTTAGCTCTGCCTGTCTAGTTAAAATATTTTAGGCATTATCAGGATAAAACTGAATAGTAAAGAATAGCTTCAAAACAGAAAAGCATTAGTAAATCAAATACGGTACCAATTTCTCAGTGGGCCTGAAAGCATCACAGCTCCAAAACTGAAGAGTTTATGCCAAATTCCTCTTAGAGTGCCCTGAAAATGTGGCTAGAAGTATAGTATATTCTCACAAAGCACATCAAAGGAAGGGAAAAATGAAACTCATTAATTGAGGGAATAAAGATTTATGTTCAAGCAGTGAGGTGATGAAAATTAATACCACTCTGCTGAATGGAACGGAACTGTGACAATTGAAATGAATTGAAGATATACCTCAAGTGATTTCAGTGGCTGTAGGAGATTGCTTTTATATTTGGGGAAAGGAAAAATGAAAGATTCTCCCAGGAGCCAGGCACAGAAGATCTACTCCCAGTATTGTTCCTACCTTCAACCCATTGCATTCTTTTTTTTCTGTGTGCAGTGAAACAAGATTCATTTTCCCGGGTAGTGAACTTCTATTTCTTTAGGGACTGGGGTTAGTTTTTGGTCTAAAATCCAAGCCCTAAACTCATCAAACCGAAGGCAAAATTCCAGGTGTGCTCATGTTCTCTTTTATAACTGCAGGATTAGAGTGACTACTTTTTCCTCTCAAAAACACTTTGAGGTGTCTTTAACAAATAGAAATAAGAATTAACAGCCAGCATTGTAATGTAACCTCATACCACTTGAAAGATAACATTACTCACATTGCACTAATTTTGCTGTTGAAAAGCAGCATGAGAACTTCTTGACTCAGCAGAGACCTGACCTGACATAGCACAGACTTTGCTTCTAGTCGTTCCCTCAGTACTAAGCAGTTAACAGATACTGTTCATTTGTGCTCAAGCTATATCATTGAGTCACTGGCATTTAAATCTGCTGTTATTAAGATAAAGCAAAACAATACAAAATGTTGACATGAAAAATGCTTCAGCTGTAAAACTCATCAAGTATGTTATGTGATAAAAAGACATAAATTTTATATTAGCCTCATGTAATTTTTAATTTTTATTTTTTTTTTAAATAAAAAACAACTTTCCAAGCACTGTAGAGGAGAAAGATATTTCAGGCATACAGAAAGAAGAAAGCCCAGTGCTTACTAGTGAGCGAAACACATAAAATTAATTTTCCATATGGTCTTTACATACGGAAGATGTACATCAATGAAAAGACACTACAAGTACACTTTATCACGTTCTTTGTTTCTTTGTTTATTTTTATAAGAGTAGCTCATCTTCTTTTCAGTTTCTTTTCTGATGAAATTTTACCTGAAGCAACAAAGTCACCTAAGATGTTTGTTATTCATAAAATTTTAGTTCATAAGAAACATAGCTGCTTAAATAATTGATACTAATTTACCAATGTTTATATTTAATGTTATAATTTTACTAATGCTAATGTTTAAATTCAATGTACTTAAAAGAATGTTGCATAGACAAAGGTCCTGCCGAAATCAAGGTCAAGTGTGAATACACGGTGTAGACTTGGTAAATAGAATTCCATAGGAGTGGCTTACTATTTTTGAAATTCATGGTTAAAGAAATAATTTCAATGAAACTCAAGATACAGTATCTAGTTATCATTATAATNAATGCATTTGGTGTTATTGGTAGTAACTGTCATTGTCAAATACCATGGTTTTATGTGTACACAGGTTTATGTTTGTCGATGGGAATAGTCAGGAAGAATTATGACTCATAAATATTGCAATACTTGATACATACCTGAAAAGAACAATCAGCGAAAGCCGAAATGCAATTTTCTAGTTATTTTTTTCCTCTTTTTAAATGTATCAGATGTTTCTGAATTTTCTTACAATCTTATGAATTTCAAATTGTATCAGAGAACACTTCTAATTGCAATTTTCATAACTGAATATTTAAATTCTGTCATAAGTAAAAGTCTAAAATGACACAGAATTCAATATTTGTACTATGGGTCATCATTTCCAAAGATATACCTTTGTAACTTTTGAAAGAATTTTTCAGGCTTGAATCAGTTTACGGATTTTAATGACATTTAAAGACCAACTCAAGTGAAAACTATATAATGCAAAGCACTTAAATGCATTGTTTACAAGGCTCCGTAAAACATTCTATTAAATATTATAAATTGTCTTCATTTTTTTTTTAATTTATTTTTTGAAAAGTAGGACTGAAGTAATAATAATTAAATAATAATAATCATGGTGGGTTATTAACATTAACTTCAAGGTTACTACATTTGAGTCCTTGATATTGTTGCAACAAAACTTCATAAATAGACTTTCAATATAACATTGCTGAATTCTACCATATTTCATAATAAAGGATGAAAGATTAATCAGATTGATTTGAGAATTGGCACTTTATTCACAAATTATTTGACCACATGTAATATCTATACTAACTTTTCTAATGCAAACATCTTAAGATTTTCCTTCATTGAGAGGAAAATGTTCAAAATCTCTATTAATCAATTTTCCTCACCCCTGTTGGTACATCTATATGTGCACCCCTGGCATAAAACCTATATACACAATGTTCATGTAAGTATTCCAAATGCTTCTATTCAGAAAAAATTAAGGTTGCTATAAATGGGAAATTTTAAAGGTTGCAAGGTCCAAAACTAACAACAGATATTGCACCATACCATTGTGCAAGATCTTAAGTTTAACCCTGCAACAATTAGAAATGCTGAATCTTAAGTATCTGAACAGGAGAAGATTGATTGCTTCCAGGAAGGATATTTCACTTTATGAAATAAAGTTGTGCCCCAGGATGTGACTGATTTGCTCACATTCAAGAATGAATGCTTGGTGCTCTATTACATTTTTATTATCCTGGGAATGGCATCCTGAAGTTAAGCATTTGCCATGTGAACGGAGTGCTTACCAACTTTTACTTTTTTTTAACTTTTCTTTGCAGAGGAAGAAACGTCTCTTAAGTGATTTGATGGTATAAGTAATGAACACTTGAAACTGATCTGGGATCAAGAATTTTCAAAGATATTATTCGGAATATGGACAAGTGGACAGAAAGCAGATAGAAGCAAAAATTGCAAACAGAATTTACATCAGAAATAACATATGTCTGTTCATGACATGACTGACTACGTGCCTTATTACTGCTCTATACACGCAGCTATTGGCATAAACAGCTATTGACAATTCTAGTTCCTCTGCCAAAACAAAAGCACCAAAAAACCCCAACAAAAGCAAGCAAACAAACAAACAAACCAACAAAGGACAATCAGATCTAACCAATGGCTCAGAATGCACACATTTATTTCAGTCTGTGTTCATGTTAGTTAGGCTTTGAATTCATTTACTTCAGAAGCTGAATTGCACTCCTGTGAGTTATTCAGACTTTTAAACTCTGCAAGGCTAAATTTGTAATTAGCACTGACCTTAATCTAAACTATTACTTTCCTCCTTTTGAACCCAATGAAGTAATCTAGACACTCTAAAAACCTTCTACAGCCCACCTTTAAGAGAAGTGACTGATCTTGTCATTTGTCAGATTTGTTGAAATGTTTCAAGCGGGGTTTACTGGTCAATATCTATATGGAGGGCATGAGAAAGAGTACATCATATTCTGCAAGAATTCTTTAACTGAGTTTAGAAGGGGATGCATATCTTTGAAGTGAAATTAAAGACTCCTGAATTCTTTAGATTCAAAAAACCATGCACTTCTTTTAGGTTAAAAATCTGTACAGATCGGTGAAAGCACATTGGACTATTTCAAAGTGTCTAATTCATAGCATCTTTAAAACAGAATAAATTAGGTGGCAAACATTTCTTTCACATGGTAAATATCTAGCTTCAGGATGTCATCCTCAGGATAATAAACATTCAATAGAGCACTAAGCATTTATTCTTGAATACAGGCTAGTCAGTCACATCCTGGGGTGCAACTTTCTGAGTTTGTTTGACAGCTAAGAGACATGTTCCCCCATGAAACAGTTACTCTTTTCTGCCACCCTTCCTAACCCATTCCTCACAATACCATTTTTTCAGTTGTGCTTCTTTATCATTTACAATCAGATATGTTGGACAATAGTCCTTCCAGATAACTTAGTAATTGGCTTCCATTAATAGTCCAATCTCTTCTCCAATATGTTAATTTTCCTAGACCTGAAGCTGAATTATGTTTTACTTGATGGACTAATGTTTACAAGAATTCTAGAAATAAAGAGTGTCAAGAAGAGTGACAGGAATCAAAAAAAAGAGCTATGCACTGAACCTAAACAGAGATCAGAGATGTGTTTTGAGCTTTTACTGATCTTTTAAGAAGACAAACAGATTTCTTGACAGCAACTGAGTGACCTCTGTGATATTTAGTCAGTGTGAATTTATTCCTTCTTACCGTATTCACATTAATATAAATTGAAAACAAAGTTACTGAAGTTGATATATTATAATGATGAAAGTAAGCACAGAAATTACAAGTTTTCACACAGAAAAAGTAAAGTGACTTATTCACTCATAAAAGTCCGAAGGATATTTAAATACAATACATATTTGCATAAAGAAATAAAAATTTACATGAACATAACCCCTACCAATGGGGATAAATAGCTTAATCTTTTACAACGTTTTCAAATGATTTATAGTAACCTCTTATTGATAAATTTCAACCTTACTGGCTTGACTTTTGGAAGCTTTGTGAATAAAGGATGAGGTGGGTTGTCCATCCACCTCACTCTTGAACAGAAGACAATCTTCCTACCCACGTCCTCTGATCAAGCAGCAAATTGTTCCTACTTCTGCTTTCATGGTGTGTGGAATCAGAAAAAAAGGATATAGCAGTTTTGTTCTTCAAAGAACTTTCAGTATTTGGATGATGAGTATATTGTGGTAAGAAAAATATTTTCTTTGAATAGAGGATTTATGATGTTCCAAATACCAAGGCCTGTTAGTTATTCATCATATGTCCATGATGTGTATCATGTAGAAAAGGAAAAAGCTATTCTGGACAGTATATTGCTGTCCCCTGGCATAGTTTTGTCTGGGTTTTCTTATGCCTTTTTTTGATTATGCTATTAAATTTGCACAAAGTCTAAGATATTTGAAAAGTATTTCAGTACCTTAAAGACAGATGTAGACTTGCCAAAAACACTTAATCATCTAACTCTCATCAATGTGATTTCTAAAAGCACCTGTGTAGGTTAGGTGTTCCGGTGCTTTGCCAAGCATGCCAATTCATTTGAAAATGCAGTCTGCAAGCCTTATCTGAGAGTTCAAAATTAAAGAGGTGGTGCCATGACTAGACAGATGTTAATGACATCAACAACTATTCTGAGATTTATTATGGTGGCATCTTAATCAAGAACATCTGATCCTTCTTTTGGGACTAGGACTGATGGGAGACTTACCATCTCAGATATTGCAGCTCTGATGTTGTGTATGTGAATATTGCTTCCATGTGTATAACGCCACCAAGTAAACATTAGCTTTATTTATGGAATGGTATTTCTTAATAAAGTTGCAGCTGGTGGCCTTTAAACTAGATCTGACTGTGGTATACTTACTTGTGCCAACTGTGAAACACTAGTCAGTAGTATAAAATATTTACAATCTGAGGTAAACTGTGATGAAATGGAAAGAAAAGAATATGAATCTCTATCAAAATAGAGATGGTGGTGAATGGAGTTAAATCCAACTGGCGTCCAGTCACGAGTGGTGTCCCACAGGGCTCGGTACTGGGACCCATTCTCTTTAACATCTTTATCAATGATCTGGACGAGGGGATCGAGTGCACCCTCAGTAAGTTCGCAGACGACACCAAGCTGGGTGGCAGTGTCAACCTGCTGGAGGGTAGAGAGGCTCTGCAGAGAGATCTCGACAGGCTGGATTGATGGGCCGAGACCAATGGGATGAGGTTCAACAAGGCCAAGTGCCGGGTCCTGCACTTGGGCCACAACAACCCCATGCAGCGCTACAGGCTGGGGGCAGAGTGGTTGGAGAGCTGCCTGGCAGAAAAGGACCTGGGGGTGTTGGTCGACTGTCGGCTGAACATGAGCCAGCAGTGTGCCCAGGTGGCCAAGAAAGCCAACAACATCCTGGCCTGGATCAGGAACAGTGTGGCGAGTAGGGCCCGAGAGGTGATCGTCCCCCTGTACTCAGCACTGGTGAGGCCTCACCTCGAGTACTGTGTCCAGTTTTGGGCCCCCTACCATAAAAAAGACATCGAGGTGCTGGAGCAGGTCCAGAGAAGGACAACAAAGATGGTGAGGGGTCTGGAGCACAAGTCTTATGAGGAGAGGCTGAGGGAGCTGGAGTTATTCAGCCTGGAGAAGAGGAGGCTGAGGGGAGACCTTATTGCTCTCTACAACTACCTGAAAGGAGGGTGTAGAGAGGTGGGGGTCGGTCTCTTCTCTCAAGTCACAGGTGACAGGACTAGAGGAAATGGCCTCAAGTTACGCCAGGGGAGGTTCAGGCTGGATATTAGGAAACATTTTTTCACCGAAAGGGTTATCAGACATTGGAATGGGCTGCCCAGGGAGGTGGTTGAGGCACCATCCCTGGAGGTGTTCAAAAGACAGGTTGATGTAATGCTGGGAGGTATGGTTTAGTGATGGTGATGCTTCTTGTTTGTTGTGCGGGTGTCTATTTTTGTCAAAGTTAGGTTGATAGTTGGACAAGATGATCTTTAAGGTCCCTTCCAACCTAGAAGATTCTGTGACTCTGTGAAAATTAAACTTCTCTTGAGGATGCACTCAATTACTGTCAAAAAACTTAAAGTACTTAACCTTTAACGCATGAATATTTGTCTTATGTTGATTTATTAGGAATTTCAAGATAAGAAAATACACAGTGTTTCAGTTTGTTGATTACCATCGAGGATCTTCTTTGCAAAGGCCAGCTAGCTGGGTAATACCTAACAACTTGCAACAGCTTGTCAGCTGTAGGTAAATACACACAATATTTAAGGGTGGGTATTACCCAACTTTAAGGCATTACCTAAAGCAACAGGGTTCAGAATAGTGCCAGTAAATTAAAGAGTTATTTTACATACCAAAATCTTTCTACAAGGGGAGAATGAAGTGGTGTCAACAGATAAAAAGCACAGCTTATAAACACCTACATAATAACAATAAATAGAAAAGCATTCTTTGAGACACAGGACCACAAACATATTACTAATTCACAGCAGAAGAAAATATATTAAAAATGCATCTTGGGATACCATCCAGGAATCCTCATTGTCTCACGGTTAATTTCATATATGTGAGTGTCTTTTCCTTATATAGAGTAGTACACAGGAGAGCAGACACTGATTTCTTCAGTACTATCTAGCTGGATGTAGAATTAGGACTGAAATGAACCACTTCTAGCCACAGTATACTAATCTCCAAAATCCTCTACATATGTTATCACTAAATGATAATTTTAAAATATTACTACCTCTTTGGAATCACAGAAGATGCATGATCTTTCTCTTCCTATTTAACTACCTATTATCTAACACAAATATTTAACATTTAGTCAAAGATATTATGTCTTCAGTGTTGTATCAAAGAAATATGGATAAAATACTGACTGTTCTTAATTTTTATTCTTACAAAAAAAAAAGAAATCACTGGCAAGTCTTGGCAATATCCTGACTTAAGTTTATAGGCACAAAAAACCCAATCATGTGACCCATTAGGCCAGGATTTGTATGACTGTTTTGTAGCATAAAATAAACAAACAACATAAGTTGTATTCAGTATCTTTATTTTCTGATAGTCCTGACTTTAACTCCAAGCAGTGATTTAATTCCTTGTCTTCTGCCTCAACAACATTGAACAATTGTTCATTGTTTAATCCCAACATTTTCCATTATTATCAGGTCCATAGGAAAGTTATTAGTACTTTTATTTAGCTTCCTTAGTAGAATTTTCTAGAAATGTAATCCTTTTAACCCTGTTTTTCAATTTCAACATAAATGTGTGCACATAGGTCTCAAATTTCATAGTCCAGAGGTGAGTAAGACCACTGGACTATGCAGATTGGGTCCAAATTACTGGATTTATTTACTTTTCTTACAGTTAGTAAATTTTTTTTAACCACAAAGAGGCAGAAGATTTAAACAATGATGAATGTTTCAGCTCCAGAACAGTTATTCTTAAAGAAAATGTAGAATTTTTTGCATGATCATGCTATACTTGCCTCCCATTCTGCACTTATACATATGATACAGAGGTATTCTTAATCATTATACTGATAATGACATAATAAACAAAGTATCTTTTCATCATATACACATTAGATCTTACTCCTAAAAGCACATCTTAACATTATTCTTTGAAAATCACTGCAGGACTCTTCTGCTGCCAAAGAAGGTAGTTATATTAATGTGCAATGACAGAAGTGTCAGAATTATGCCTAGACTGATTCATATTAGTTCATAAAAGAATATCAGAACCTCTGATAGACGTATGGGGTCAGGATCTATGTAAGTGTACTGTAATAGTTCTGGCAGCCGACTTTCACCTGTGAGTGATAAAATGGTAATTGTACCATATTATCTGCAACACTGACATTAACATATTACACCACTATACCATTACATGGATGGAGACTTAATATTTGTCTTTGATTTCTTTTAGTTTTTATCAGAGAAAATGTTTTCTATGCAAGACATAATATAAAATAGTAAAGGAAGATTTCTACAGCTATAATACTAATATCTATGCTTTATTTTTTTTCTCTATTTAGTTTATATCGTTTTTCCTTTATGTAAACTGGCTGTATAGTCTTCTCAACAAACATACCCAGAGAACATTGTTCATTCACTAAATAAATTCAGGCTGTGTTTTGTCCTCTGTCTTTCACCATGGCAAACTCGGTGCTGACTTCTGCTGCAGCATTTCATCCATCTTCACAACATCACTTCAGAACTTTAAGCACATCTGTTTTCACGTCTGGAACCCAGGTCACCACATCTTCAAGAAGAATTCCACCATACACTAACTTTTACTGTGGAACTAGCATCAATATCCCCAGGTACTATCTGTTACCATTGCTTGTCTATTGTCTATCTTGTCTATCTCACTTTTAGTTTTTCTGGAAGCTGTCCCCAGTAAACAGTCAATCGTACCTAAGGGAAGGTTGTTTATTAGTACTAAAATTTACCAAAAAAAAAAAAAAGATTATGACAATGACCAGTGTGTGTAAACTTTCTCATCTTTGCTTAAGTATATTTATGGATACTCCAACTACTTTAAGCATTTCTGTTAGGCATGTCCTTGTGTTTACATCATTCTATTATCTCAGTTCACTGAGGGCTTTACTTTTATCCTCCTCTCCTCTGCTCCTTTTCTCCAAACAGTCATAACCATTTAGTTTTTCTGTTTCTCGTCACCCTCTCAACTTTAGCAAAAAAGCTGTGTAACATCTTCATCACTAAAAACGTGAGCCTTTTTTGTAATTGTGTTTTTTGTAAGGTGACTTATTTGCCTCTACTGCTTTTTCCACTAACCCCAAAAAACTTGACAGGAATTATCTCGTCAACTAGTTTAAACTCTTTAATTGTTACTCTCCTTACAATGAACTACACATTAAAAAACTTTTTGCTCTACACAGTTATCTTTTCTTTTTCCAGTCTTAGTATTATTTCCTTCTGAGGAAGTATTTCAGAGGCAGCAGTCTCAGTACTCTAAAGGAAATGGAATTTTCTACCATATTTCTTGGCTGTGAATGTTTTCTTTCCTGCAGAATTGCAGATGGAAGGCGGTAACTTTCAAGAGATGCTTTTTCTCAACCTGAATGAATCTTGACATAGAGTTAATGTCAGTGGGATAGGGGTTTTTATTGTTTGATAAAGAGTATATGAAGGACAGAGAGGAACCTCTGATAGGTGAAATAAAGGTAATTCTTTATGTTAATGAATTAAAAAGGAAAATCTTCTACAAAGCTTTTTTACTTGAAGACACATACAGGAAAGAACAGACAAAAAAGCTTGCTTCAGCAAGCATATAAGTGGTGATACAAGTAAATGGCAAGGAGACAAAAGAGCTGCCAAAATACGTCCCCCCCACAACTATATAATGGCATCATGCTACAAGTAAAAGAGTTCCTTCTTACCAATGCTTGCTTTTCATGTTACATCATTCTGCAAAACCACTTCTTAAGAGACATTGTGTTTTTGAGCCAGCACACTGTCTTTAAGACCAGGGTTTTTGCAGAACACCACTTACGAGACCCAAAGAACAACTGATGACACTTCCTGTTGAGTTAGCTTTATTCTGATCCTATAATGTAGTGGACTTACTTCCAAAGATTTTTTTTTTTTTGTTTGAAGCAGATAAGTGCAATTTTACTGTTTTAAACATTAGTGTTTCAGATTCTAATGATTTATGCATTAATTTAGCACAACAACGGTCTCATTTTCCCTCTCCCACAACATTAAAATATGAGGAAAAAGCATGTATGTTAACTGTAGTATTTTGGACACTTTCCAGTTTGGATAATTGCATTATGTCTACTAACAATTCTCCTGCAGTTTCAATTAGATGCAATGTTCTTTTTCACTGTCCTGAGCTTTTGTTCAGTATTGCTGTTCACTGTTTAACAGCTGCCACGTTTCACTCTGGAGGTGCTTGCATTTCAGTATTTAATGAGATGAGCCTTATAACAGGGCTTTCAATTAGCTGCATTGTAACTTTTAAACTGCAATCTGCATCAGAAAAATTAGACTCTGTCGGAAGGTAGAACCTCTCAGAAGAAACTCAGATAGCTTAGGAAAGAGTCAAATGTNTGAACATATAGAACCTTTTTTTATTATTATTTATTTTTTATTTGCTACATTCTATGAAAAAGGCAACAGTTTGTGTAGGGAAGGCCAAGCATAACCTCAGTCCACAGCCTTAAACATCTCCTACCTTTCTCCTTCTACTGAAAACAAACGAGATATGCTTTTGAGTTCCATCAGAAGAAATATAGGACTGGGACAGCTTTGAGTCTACCCAGCTCTAGGTGGAGTTGGAGGGACATGTGGTCATCCTTGGGATGTGTTGGTATAAAGGAATGACCCTAACCAGGGCGAACATCTCAGGATTTTTTGGAAGACAGCTCAGAGAAAAAAAGTAAAGAACACAATTGTCTACATCAGTTGGAAAGATTTTGAAGCACTGGAGAAAATCCAGTGCAAAAAATACATTTGTCCTTGTCATTGCTTATAGTCCAGCTCCAGGTAATTTCTCAGTGTGGTGTTTATGAATTTCACTGCTTAGCTCTCCAAGCAAATATATGGGGGACCTGAAGCAAGCATTCAGAGATTCAAGAGTGAGATTTCAGCATTCAAGATTCAAATTCGATCACTACAAACTGGTACAAAACAGGCATACTAAAGGCCATTAGGTAAAAGACTGAGGTAGTCCCCAGTCTGCTCTGGGACCAAGCAGCCAAACCAACTCAAAGCCTTTCATTGATATTAACTCCTGTCTGTCACTCAACAATGAATGCTCACTAACAGTTAGGTCTTATAATGTGCACTCCTGAACCGGATTTTCCACTTCAGTTTCATCTGGAAGCTATCCAGTTTGCAGACCCAGGGCACAAAGGGAACCAAAGCTTGGTTAGCGGAAACAGTCAGAAGATTCACTTCAAAAGCTTGGTCCAAATTCTAATACTAATGTTAATACTGTGTTTGTAAAATCTTGTAACCCAATATACTTGTAAATCTGAAGGTAAAAAAAGACAACTTTGCATTTGCAGATGATGAAAATAAAAATGAAAGACCTATGGATGAGATATTCATTCCAAGATTCCATCGCTTGGACAGCTCCAGAAATATTTCTAGAACACTGCTGTTTCTCAAACAGTCCTTTGTATACATGCTAAAAACATCTACAGGTGAAGCAAAGCATAAAAGTAAGTATGAGTTATTTATGATGTCAACAGATGACATGATGTAGCAAACCCTTATGATACAGCAAAACAGCAATAACGGACGGATTTTTTAGAGATACCTACGTGATTTTGTAGCAAGATAGGGAAAGAATAGATGTGATTTTTCTTAAAAGCAAATAATGTTAAGAGAAACATGACTACCTTTTTTTTCAAATTGCTTCTTAGTTTTAATCACCTATATATCAATATGTTTCTCCAGTTTGACTGATTCATTTCCTTTTTTTTATTTCTTAGCTCTAAATAAAGGAATTACAGGATACTAATGACAGATACCATGCAAACATGCAGATACCCAGAAAGACCTTTTGAGTTTATCAAATGCAGTTTATGCAGTTTGAGATATACATAATTTCTGAGTTTATCTATTTATCTGACCAGGTCTACCTTGGATCTTCATAATCAATATGTAATAAAATCACAAAATATTTACTTGTATAGCACCAACCACTATTGCTGAATTCAAATCTCTTTAGCAAAGAGTTAAATGTTTTGTTTTGTTTTTTTTTTTTCCTTGCAGACCAAGAAACAGCCAAAATTTTATGTGATACAGCAAAATACAGTCTCTCCTGTGTTTCTATGTGATATAAGTACACTTGCATATAAAATTTATTTCATAATGCATTCCATAAGGTTGAAATCTTTCTTTTTATTAATCACTTCACCTTTCAACAAGCTTTGTTAGATCACTGAATCATGACCAATGATTCCTTACATATTAGGATACTCAGTACACACTGATGAACCAAGAAATTAAAATGTAATATGAAACAATGACACAGAATATTAGGGACAGTCCTTTTGATGTGGGGACGGAATTCATAATTAGACCATGATTTTCCCTTTAATTAAAACATTATCTCAATGATAACACTGAACAAAATGCAGTTTTGAGGAATTCAGTGAAATAACATTAAAATGACAAGAAGCTATCACATTTTTTGTCCTGAAGCAGACATATTTCATTATGCAGTACTGAAGGTTAGAAAGCAATCAAGTGTATTTTGCCATCCCTGTCTCAGGGTAAGGTAATTATTAGTCTGAGAGTTTTTCTCTCTCTCCCCGCCTCCTCCCCCCTGCCCTTATTTTTTTAACTGTGCTTACCCAAGAGGAAAATGAACCACAGTACTTATCAGCACAATGCATACCTCAATGATACTAAAGGCAACTGATCATGGTTGTAGCCATAGGTTAGCTGCAAAGCCATTAATGATTCAAAACACGAAATAAGATAAAATATCTGTGAATCTAGGCTATCACTAAGTGATATGTGTAGAAAAGACACGAAACATGACAATTTGCACTAGTATTGGATCAGACAGGCTCCTAAAAGACCAAGGAACAGAGGTGAAAAGTTATCCATAAGGGCACTGAAACCAAACTTTCTAAAATAATAATAATGTCAAAAATGCTTCAGTCATGTAGTTATTTGTAGTCAGTCAGAAAAAAAAAATATTACTTTAAAAAAAAATAACACCACTTCTTTTTGTACGAAAGGATAGCTACCAGAAGATTATAGAAAGAATAAAATAATTAAAAGACCCTTAAGATCGTAAGTGGGTCTTTAGACTACATTTCAGATTAAAAGTTGAAGATGACACATTAATAATTAATAAAATGTATTTGGATTTTTTTTAGTCTTGTTGGTTCTGTTTTGAATTCAGGTTGTGCAAACTGGGTGTTAGTAATTCTCATTTTAATTTCTCATCTTTCACATAAATCTCCATATGATGAAGATTATTTATTATTTAATTTAATTATTTACCGTTAGCTATTAATACATTGCAATATCTTTAAAGTTTCATGAAATTTCATAGATCATCTATTTCTACACACTACAAATATTTCTTTTATGTATTACACAAAAAATCTTCCATGATTCATTTGAATATATCCCTTTTCTGGTCAAAAGAAACTATAAGATGCAAGAGGCATCATTTCACTTGCAGTTGTACTCGAAAAAGGAAAATATTTCTTTACCTAGCAATCATGTTTCCATAGAGTCTTTATATCACACAATATTTAGATTTAAATAAATGCATGTTTGTGATCTGCATCATTTATCAAGTCTTCATTTTACCAGAAAAATAATCTTCAATGATTGTATCTAGTATATTGGATATATTGCACCCAAAATATCTGTACTAGATACAGATTTAATCTGCATCTATATATAATACAACAGTTAAAAATGAGACTAATACTTGGAATTGGAGAGACATGGATTTGATGGATGGAGAATCACTCCAAGTGGTGGCCAATGATGAGTAGTGTTCCTCAGGGGTCGGTACTGGGACCAGCACTGTTTAACGTCTTTGTCAGTGACATAGACAGTGGGATTGAATGCACCCTTAACAAGTTTGCTGACAACACCAAGCTGTGTGGTGCAGTTGACATGCTGGAGGGAAGGGATGCCATCCAGAGGAACCTAGACAGGCTTTAGAGCTGGGCCTGTGCAAACCTTGTGAAGTACAACCAAACCAAGTACAAGGTCCTGCCCGTGGGACATGGCAATCCCAGGCACAAATACAGGTTGGGCGGAGAACGGCTGGAGACCAGCCCTGAGGAGAAGGACTTGGGAGTGCTCATGGATGAGAAGCTCAACATGAGCCAGCAATGTGCACTGGCAGCCCAGAAAGCCAAACACAACTTGTACTGCATCAAAAGAAGCGTGGCCAGAAGGTCCAGGGAGGTGATTCTGCCCCTCTGCTCTGTTCTAGCAAGACCCCACCTGGAGTACTGCTTCCAGCTCTGGGGCCATTAGCATAAGAAGGACATGGACCTGCTGGAACAAGTCAAGAGCAGTGCCATGAAGATGATCAGAGAGCTCGAGCGCCTCTCGTATGAGGACAGGCTGGAAGAGTTGGGGTTGTTCAGCCTGGAGAAGAAGGTTCTGGGGACACCTTATAACAGCCTTCCAGTACCTGAAGGAGGCCTACAGGAGAGATGGAGAATGGTTCTTTATGACGGACCGTAGCAATAAGATGAAGGGTAATGGTTTTAAGATGAAAGTGAGTAGATTTAGATTAGATATTAGGAAGAAATTCTTTACTGTGAGGCTGATGTGACACTGGAACAGGTTGCCCAGAGAAGTTGTGGATACCCGATCCCCAGAAGTGTTCAAGGCCAGATTGAAGGTGACTTTGGGCAACCTGGTCTAGTGGGAGGTGATCCTGCCAATGGCAGGGAGGTTGGAACTAGATGATCTTGAAGATTCCTTCCAACACTGACCATTCTATGATTCTATGATTTTATTGACTTCATTGAAGGATGAACTATAAATTCCTGCAAGTTATAAAACCTTTGTTTATACAAAAGTAACCTAATCAAAAACTGGATGTCACAATATAATTTTGTTTCTGTATACATGTATACTAACAATTTAAGATACTCACTATGAAACACAGTGACGTAGAGGTTGAATGCACAATTTTTTCTTATAAATGTCATCATTTATAAAGTACATCAAATATGTCACCTAAAATCCAGTTGTCCAAATTACAGAATAATGTTTGTAAATGTCATTGAAGTTTTATAAGCCAATTTAACAAATTCACTAGTGGATATAAAAAAAGGCATGAAATCCCTTCCTAAAAATAATTATAAAAATTGAGAAATCACACAGTTCAATAATAGTAATTGTTGTATCTATCAAAGGAAAACAAACTATTTTCAAACAGAATGGAGGTTTGAGAAACTCATATTTTTCTATAACAAAATATCGTCTTCTTTTTGCCTGAAGGGATGAGAGAATTTGGTTTCTACAACTGTTTAGAATAATAAGTGTGAGAAATATCAACATTTGATATCAAAGTGTTGCATGTGCACAATTTTCATTCGAATATTAGCTTGTTGTTTTATGGTTCTCTTCTATGTGTGGAAATGTCTTTATCTCTCCCACACATTTCCAAATATGTAGTTTAAAGTTTAGGTGGGTTTTGTTCTACTTTTTAAATGAAACTTACTGCTACTGTGTAATTGTATTCTTGGCTGGTTAAAACATGTACAAGATGCAATCTGAAAGACTGATCTGCACCAGCTTGACTTTTTGTGAGAAACTGCTTCTCGTCTGAATCTTTCCAACTGTCTGCCATTGCACTGATCTTTGCAGAGGGACTTGACACAGAAGGAAATGCACCCTTTTAGATGCACTCTTTACTGAGCAGAAACTCACAACTTTTCTGTCCACTCGTGTGTAGACCGGGACTTGTGTGCCTGTTTGTATTTATTGTGTGTCTGTACAGCACATTTTTTCCCAAGAATTCAGCATGTGGCTACAACTTGTTCCTTGTGCTTACTGCAAAAGATGGCGTAATGACTTTTCCATAAGTAACTTGGTTACTCATTTCCACTGGCTTATAACATCTAAGCATAAAATTAATACCTAAAATTAAAATAGATTTATGGCTAAGCACAGTTGGCAGTCTGACTAGATAAAAAGGTACCACATAACTGAAGACAGGTGTAAGAATGACATCTGGATCTTTCTGCTACAGTTTAACCATTGATTAATTAAAGATGGAAAGTATCTCTGGAGGTCACCTACGCTAACAAACTCTATGTGATCCACCAATTGTAGCCAGCACTGTTGGCCCAGTAGAGAAGAAGCAGAGGGTATATGAACCCAGCAGGTTCATATACAGGCCCAGCAGAACTTTGAGACTGGTACTTCAGGATAATTACTTGTTATGGTTTTGGGGGTTTGGAGTTTTTTTGGTTGTTTTTTTCTTTTTTTTTTCTTAAAGGATTGAATTAATTTTTCTCGTATTTTTAATATCTAAAGGCTGATTATTTATTTTTTTTAATGTGCCTCAAAGGATGTTAACCAGAACCTCACTGAAACACTTCAAAACAGTCATTTAAGAATGGGGAAGACAGAGCAAGTCCTGCATGTAGTCTCCAAATATGCCGCCATGATGCAAGTTCCACTTAAAACTTGCAACATTTCAGAGTCTGATTTTAATGTGAAATTCAGCCAAAAATGACTCACATCCTCCCTAAATGTACAGAATAGGGTGGGCTGTAGAACTGACTTTCATTCTTGAGCCTGCTTGCAGCTACACAAATGGCAACCTTTCCCTTTGGTTTATGCAGGCACAGATTTGAACATTAACTTGTGACATGTTTCTGTTTTACCTCAAACCAGGACAACTTGTGATTGGATTTAATAGGAAACTCACTAGGGGGACAATTTGGAGCTCTCAAACAATTAGCATGTTTTGCATTCCATTACTCTTCAGGGTGACAGCACAGACACTTCAGCACGAGGAGGAGAGATCAGCCATGCTCAAGGACCAAGCCACGCTCAACTGGGAACAGCAAACTGGTCATCTTTCTGCAGTGTTCACCCAAGAGGATAAGTAGTCTGATAGAAACCACTTTCACTTTAGTTTGTCTAAGTGTTTTGCCTAAGTGTTTTACTTCTGAATGAAGCAGAAAAGCAAGATTTTCCAAATGCAGGGTAAAATACTCAAGTCACACACACTCACACATATTTGGATACATATACACTTACACACATTTGGATATAACCACACTTACAAGTGCCCTGTTGTGCCAGTCTGCAGATTGCCAGGACAGATGACCTGGAGTGCTGGGGCTGCTGAAGCAGGCAGTGTCAGCATGAGAGATGCTGTCAGCAGTGCTAAGCCTCTCCCCTTGGAGAGCTCTTGGGCCACAAGACTGAGTTCTTGCTGAGCCACCTGGCCAGTTCTGCCCACTGTTGCACAAAGGCTGTAGTTGTGTGGTCTGACTGTCTCAGACTGGGGCTGCACTTCCTGCCTGGGATGTGCAAAACCCTCTTCTGGGGCTGGGGAAGTTGGGGTGGTGGAAGGTCTTTGGCAGGTCTCACTCATCCCTTCTCCATCACCTTGGGGATCTACAAAGATCATCTCAATTCCTGCAACAGCACAGACAGCAGTGATCTAGGAGGACAGTACCTCCCCAATAGCACTGGCTAGGTATCCACTGGTAGAAGCTTGAGACTGGGTACCAGCACTGTTTTACTCCCCTCTAATTTTTTCAATTTTCTGAACAGTTCTTGGTAACCCTGGAGATTCAGCTGTTGAAGGAGGAAAGAAGGTGGCCACTGCTGAGATGTCAGGACACTGACCTCCTTCAGGAATCTTTTGGTGGACACCCAAATCAGTCATGATTATGGAAAGAATATGTTTAAAGCAATAGGAGAAATCCTGATGCTCTCCTTACCAAATAACAGTAAAAATTATCAGCAATAGTTCAAAACTTGTGAAATGAACTCCTGGGTTGCAGTATTATGTATCACAGGAAGGTTATGAAACTGTGCCCCAGGGAAAATTATTTCATTGGAAGCATTTCTTTCTCTTAGCAGTGCTAATATATATATCCAATATACAAATCTAATCTGTAGGACCAGGAGGCACTTCCCAGTTTGTGTATCTAGGGGCTCATCTTGCTTACTGAATATTGTGAAGGGCCACAAATACTTGTTTCCTCTCTCCTCCCATGGCCCTGTTTCCTTTGGCTGGAGAGACCCAGACATGCAAAAAGGGAGCACGCAATATACACCAACAGGTCCTGCTGTGCTAACAAAGGCATGGGCACTACTCTTCTAGAGAAATTGCTTTTTTTCTTAATGTAATGGGGATGAGGTTGGTATATACTAATAAATGACTGCATATTTTGGAAAACCTAGTATAGTATGTGGACTAAACTGATCCATAGAAAATTGCACAGCTTTCTTTGAGCATTTCAAGGAATGACATTAAGAGATAAAAGCACACAGACAAATGGTGTAAAGAGTTTGAAATCCAGGAACTCCACACATAGTTTATAGATTATGCAACCACTGATCTTTGGGCTTTGTTTCTGAGACCATTTCAACTGGGACAGTAACAGATGTTTTCCACTAATTTAAGTAAAAAATCATTGCATATTTGCATCCTTTCAGACAGGATTATGTTGTTTTCTTTTGGAGGATGTATTCAGACTCTACTCTAGATGGTTGATAAATGCTGGAAATGTCTAAATAACATTTGAACATCTACACATGTGAGCATAGTTCTTGGTCATCAATGTTTGGGGCCTGATCTTTAAAATTCACTAGCTTCGATAGTATATGCTATCTTCTCATTTTGTATACTGAAATTGAGTTCTAAAAATTTATTACTGTAATCAAGAGCTCTTTACCTCCCCCCTGAGGTGGTCATTGACTCCCAGGGCAGTAGATGACCATATACTTATGAATTCAGAGAGCTAAATAAGGCATTTCATTTGATCTCGATTCCCACAGAGACCTCTAACTCCAGAGTCTGAACAAGGGATTTTTTTTTTCACTAACCTCTGAATGTTGAAAAACAATAGTATCACAAATGCACAAACCTGACCAGAGCTAGGAAAGTGTTTATTACCGCACTACCTATTGGAATTGTAGTGCAGTGGAAACATAAAATAACAATAAATACTTTTTTTTTTTTTTCAAATATATAAACTATCCTTCCAAAAGACTCTGTACTTCTTGGTATCTAACTGCTATTAGAGAAGATCTACTGTGTCAGACCAAAAGCACATCTAGCAAAATACTCCAATTTCAACAGTGGGCAGCTGCAGAGACAAAGGTTATAAGTATAGTCTATCTTCTAGTATATATTAGAAGCTAGTATATCTTCTTAGCTTCCAGTCTACAACATTTGAACATGTGTCAAGCCTCTATGTACAGAAGTGCAGTACAGGTGACAGGACATGTCCCAACGTGCATAAATATTTTAGGGTTCTTTCTGACGTTGCGTTGTAGTACACTGAAAGTTAATAAATGTTACTGTAAATACCTGGTATTTCCTCCTACTCCTCTTGGATTGCAAGAATATATACAAAAATTATGTAAAATAAATATCTGTGTTGTTTGTCAAACAAGACCTCACAGCCAAATATATAAACTGTTCAAATTACAAATATGGACTGACCTTCGAATTAAAACATTTATTACTATCATTTTATCATTAAACAAGAAAATATTTTCACCATCCAATTATCTGTCCACCAAGTTGTTGAACACGTTGTTTTTCGGTTTACAACAAGCCAAGCTTGTTTACCTATCAGTTTGTGTGTTAATAATATTTTTCATTACAACAGAGAGTTTGAAAAATTGGGATGCTAAAAGAAAAAATAACATTAGACAGAAGGATAGAAAAATTGTAGAGATTATATACAATCAATGAGTTCGGTGTTCTAGTTTACCCTAGAGAACCAAAAATAAATTCACCATTGTTTCTTGGCTCACACTTCCTCTTGGAGCAAAACATGGAGAACACACGTAATTCATAACATCACAACCCACAACCTCAACAAATGGCAATTATTTTTTACTTACTGGAGGTTTCTTGTATTTGATACTCACAGTTTTGCCATGTTAGCACTTTATCAAATAATTATAGTAACACTAGGCCCAAAAAGAAACAAGTAGTTTGTGGTGTAAAGCTTCTATGAAAAACAGTCACTGGTTTTTCCATCCTCCCTGCTTGTCCCCACTTGCTCCCCCCACTTCAGGGGTGGATTTAGGAATTAGCAAGGAGCCAAATGGTATTTTCCATTAAGCTCCAACTATTTCTAACAAATCACATTGTGGTAATATTTTTTTTCCTACTGTCCCCTTTTTAAAATATTGTGAAAGATATCCATACTACAAAATTAGTTTAATACAATTGAAAAGGTTCAGAAATGCATTTTGGAGTATTGTGGCAAGACTGCCACAAAAACAAAGAGTTTTGTTTTGTGATATTTCTGTTCTCATTGTTCTGGGATTGTCATGAAGATGAATTCTATACAGTTCCCCACTTTATTTTTGCAGTCTTTATAAAGAATACGGTCTGATTTTGTGCCAACTTTTGTCAATAGAAGGAGAATCAGAATACATTATGAAAACTAAAATGTACTAACCATTAAAATTCTGTGATAGCTCATTCTTGTGACAAAGAGATCACTGGGAAAGAATGGCACAAAATTAATCAATTATAGTGACAGTCTCATGATTGTAATAAGAATAGAAAGTGGCACTACACTTTGTGCATTTACATAACTGAGGAATGGTTTAAAATTAACTCATTCATATCTGGACATTTACCTTATTTCCTGGAAAACCAGAAGTGTTGTTCACTTCTATGGCAATTCAACTAATTACCATAGATATTGAATATACACTCATATAAAAAAAAAATTATAAAATCTGCTTATTTTTGAGTCATTTGCCAACATTTTCATAACCTTTTTCTAATATATATATTTTCATTTTTTCTCCCAGTCTCACCATCAGCTCACAGTACATAGCTATATGCTCTGGAAAGGCAGTGAGAAGGAAGGCAAAAATGCTCTTTAAAAAAAGAGAAGGTTAAAAAAAGAGAAGNTCCTCTGTCCAGTTATGGGCTCTTTCTTCTTTTCCTTCCTTCTCTAGTTCTTTGAGGTAGAACTATCAAACTCCAGCAAGAGCCCAGGCATGTAGAGGAAGGGCTGAGGCTTTATGGTAGATTGGTTAGAACCCCCATGAAGGCAGATTTTCATTGACAGAAAAAAAACTGTAGCACCCTTCACAAGCTGATGAAAGCTTTAGAAAGCCTACTTCATTAGGGATACAGCGAAGGGCAGCACCGTGAGTGATCACTCCTGTGACTGGCTCCTGGCGCACCCAAGGCAACCCAGACCATGGCAAAATTTAAAAAAAAATCTGAGAAGCATATGAACCCACTCAACAATGGGAGAAAACAACCTTTTTTGGTACTTTTCTCAACATCTTGCATTTAGCGCTTGCCAAAGACAAAATACTCAAGATAGACCCACTGATTTGATTCAGGTTAGCATGCTTTCTACTTCCTTGTAAACAGAGATATTTATTCATTTACAGATGATTTTGGACTGGTGATTAAAACGATACACTGTTCTTCTTGGCCCTGCCAACATGTTTATAAAAATAATATAAAAAAAATGCTCCTTGGTTCCAGTAATCCTGCTCCTTCATTAGATTTGTGACTATGGAACTGGAGATGAAGGTGGGATCTGAGACAAAACTAATCCTCTTTATGGATAAATGTGCTTGTCAGGTTATTACAGTGGTCCATTTTCTCTTCATTAGAGTTGTCTTACAGTGATCAAATTATACAAAGTAGAGCTTCTAATATAATAAAACATTCTTAAACATTAGGAAATAGATTTCTTTTCTCCTTCCTGCTAAAGTTCACTGCAGAGTTACACAAGTAAAGTTACAACATTAGATCTCAAAGAAATAGGCATAAGATTATGTTTGGGTCATTTTTGTAATAAATTTGAATTAAGATATAAGAATGGTAAAGAATTTATCCGTAAAATTATTTTTTATTGCTCATAATCTTCCATTTGCTATGTGACTTATTAAAAATGTACTAAAACTGATCATTTATAAAGTTTACACAGTTGACATGTAATCATCAAAACTAATCTGAGTTTTAATTATTTTAACTTAAGTATTTTTGCCATGCAATTGTCATGTTAGTTCTGTTGCTAAATATAGTTTTAATAAATATCCTAGTAACAGTGGCTAAAAAAATACTTTTTTTATCAGTGAAAGAGTGGGATGAAACACAAATGCATCAGGCAAGAATAAGTTTCCTCTGTTTCGAGCCTGAAAGTGTTTTAACTGGATGATATACAACCAAACTGGTAGAACAGCGGAAAAAAAATTGTATTTCAAATCACAAATGGAAGACAACAGCTTATTTTTTAATTTATTTTAATATTTTTTTATTGTCTGATATTTGAGAAGTAGGAGAGGGAACTTGTTAAAACTTATTATAAATAAGGTGGTGGTTCTTAGAATATATTATTAAAAACTAACTACAGACAGTAAGAGAAATTCTTCATAATGTGAAATACAAATAGACATTTAAAGGAATAAACATAGAATACTCCTAAATATTAAATCTGTAATTGTGACAGATCCTGATTTTTTCCAAATTCATTAACATTACACTTTCTTGGTGGTTTGGTAACATATGATTTGATTCTGAAATCTTTATTTGCTCCTATATCTTAGAAGTAAAAGTAAAGAAGTTGCAGAAAATTGCCTTGTCCTTGACAACAAAAGACTAATGAGACATGGTGGGTGATCAGTGTGTTCACCTCAGTAAGAGCTTGTCTTGGTAATTCAGAGCATTAGGAATTAGTTAGGAAAAGCTTCTTTCTTGGTTTGGTGAGTGAACTTAAATAAAGAATTTACCTATACACTGACAGGTAAAAATTACACCAGTTGTGTGTTTATTGGGTTTTTAAAAATCTTTCAGAGGATTTTCATGTATTCATATACACATCGTATCTCTAATGGCTTCAGAAGGAACTTCCCTTCCTTTGACAAATAAAGTTTCCATAAAGTCACAGTTTTTCAGATAATTTGAAAGATAACTTTTGATACAGATAATTTTTGCTGAAGCAGATAGATAGTATTTTAATTTTTTAAAATATATTATCAGCTGATATCCAAAATTACATTGACTTGTCAGAGGAGTAGAGCTAAAAGTTGCACAAATACCATTATTGTAAGCCAAAAGGAGATAGAGAAATACATTCCATTTGTTTTCTAGTTCAAATTAACGTTGTCCTAAGCCCTGTATTAGTATACTTGCATAAACGCTTAGCTGGTACAATGTCAGTCCCAAAATAGAAAGCAAATCTAATAATTTTTCCCTAAAATAGCAGAACTTATTTATTTGTTTGAAGAAATGTGATTTGCTATATAACACTATGTATGCACTGTGTGTGATCCCAGATTCTCGAGGATCCACAGAGTTAAACACTTGAGCTTAATTTGCCCATGGGAAATAATATGCTAAATAATAGTACCATCTGATTAAGTCTTCTCAGGCAAAACATGGGCTTGGTGGCCATAACATTCCAAATTAACAGCCCACAACAAAATTACAATTCAGTGTGATTACCTCAGATGATGATAAGGTGCTCATGGCATTTAGTCCACTCAAGCATAATACAGTGTTCTGATCCTAAAAGTAAACTACTTATCAAAACTCATATTAAATTCATGGTAAAATTGTTTTTCACTTTTTTTTTTTTTTTTTTTTTTTTTTTTTTTTTTTTTTTTTTTTTTTTTTTTTTTTTTTTTTTTTTTTTTTTTTTTTTTTTTTTTACGTTTTATGTCCTTTCAACATCCATTAAAGAAAATGTAAAATACCAAAATAATATAAATCTTCTAGACTTTTGAAGTGCCTCTTGCAATTTATTTATTGAGACTACTGAGACCTCTCACTCTGAAACGTTAGTAATTTGCAGAACTAGATGAATACCTTGCTAGGAATAGGATTCATAGGATCTTCAGATTTTGAACTAACATGGTTCAGATTCACTAAGGATTTTTTACTGCACAAAAACCTCTGGATCTGCTATTAATTTTCCTAAGGTATCTCTCTTTCCTTTTCCTTGCAGCTAATCTTGACCTTTGGATTTCATTCTCTGGAATGCTAATAATGAACTCATAGTAACTCCACCAGAAATCCTGACTAATTCTTCCCTCGGGGGAGAGGTACATTTGTGTCCCCCACCTTGCAGCAATGAAACTAGGGCCTGCCAAATGCTCATTCCTAATTGGCAACTCAGAAGGCTCCTTAAAGGCTCACTTAGACAAAAATGTACATGCTATTGGACTGCTTTCTTGATTCACCATGGGACTGAAAGTGGAGTATAGAAGAGTTTCACTGAAAAAAAACAGTAACAGACCACAGTTACAATACTAGAAATGTAGTATTTGTAGAAAATAAGTCTTGGGAATATGGAGGTCTCTCTTGCAGACATTTCAGAAATTGTTTCATGACTGGCGGTTTCATGAAGAATCTGAGTGGGCAGTGGAAGTTGTCAATTCTCTCATATATATTTGAAAGTAAAAGATTGCTTTCTTAAAAATGCATTTTGCAGAAACTGAAACTTAGAAGCATATGGAAAAGGCAAAGAATACAGAGTAAATTAACTACTGATCACCAAATAGGCTGGGAATGTTTTAACTTTGCCATACAATAAAGACAAGTGTATAAACCCAAATGTTTAAATAGTCTTAGTGGTGTCTGGCCAGTAGGGTACTTAAGACTGAAGAACATGTATAATGTTAAAAGCTTATTGGATTTGCACAGAAAAATGTTGAAATACTGTATTTTGGTAGATAAACACAGATTATTAACAGATTACTAAATTATTCAGTATGAGTTTATCTCTTTTTATTAATTGTGGAGGCAGGAAGAAAGAACAGAAAAGAGTCTGGAAGTAAGTATCCTTTTTCTGAAAAGAACAGAAATAGTCTGAGATCATTAATAAAACAAGTGCACACTTTTTCTTATCCCCATACATCTTTTTACCATACTGAGGTTGGGTTTTTTCTGCTTTGTTTTAGATAGAACTCTTTGACGGTGTGATAACAAGAAGAAATGTGGTCTAGTTCATGTCCCTGTGCTTTACCATTTTCTTACACAATCTAAGGAAAACCAGTGGCATGAAATACAGGCTAGAAAGGCTGGAGAGGCTTCACACATTCTGCTTGTCCAAGTGACATTACCAGAGAAAAGAGATTTCTTTCATCACCAGTGTGCTGAGTAGACAAAACAGAAGGAGGTGAAAGATCACATCCTGGGAACCTTTCTGCTCTATCACTTTTGTCCCGGCACACCTGCCACTTATTATCATCCCCTTTTTCCCAGATGCGTCTGCTCCCAAAACACATGGTGCTGGAAAACAGGTGTTGTGCAGTCTACTTATATGCTTGTGTGTAAATATGTGGAAGAGAAGAATACATTTCCAAATATTGGTTTCTTTTACCTTTTGCTGACATTGGAGAGAATGTCAAAAGGATGCCTAGGAGTGCACAGATAGACAACTGAACTTTTAAAGTTGAATTTCCAAGAGGCAAAAGATCCCCAAAGTCAGGCAAAAGAAAACAGCATTGTTTACTGCAATTCAGTTCCCTTATGAACCCTCTCAAGAAAACTCAGTTTTCTTTTTCCATCTCTTTTTCTGTACATTTCATTTTCATAATGAGACTTGTCTCATCCTTTCACTCTTCTAGAGGTAATATAGTTTTATATGATATAGTATAGTTTTTCAGTGGGAAAAGTGAGCTTATAATTAAAGTGTTATAAAACCTCAAAGTCACAAGAGAAACAGAAAGGAGAAATGAGGGGAGATATAACACGGTATAAAGAATATCAGAGAAGGTAGCAAGAGATATGGATGAAATGAGAAGAAAAACCTGAAGAGACTTGAAACAAAACATACTGAGACATATCTATGTTTGTATATAAATTTATGGGGTGACACATTGCTGTTTAAATATGTGAAGTTGTATAAGGAGCTGAGACACCTTTAACCCTAGCAGTGTAGAAAGAGAGGCAAAGGAGAGGATATAACTGGTGAGTAATTGTGAAGGAAACCAGGCCTGTAGCAGTAAGAGGGATAGTTCTAGTCTTTTAACAGGGAAGCTCATTTTTAGAGTTAAGCTTTGGCTAACAAAGGTAACGCCAGCCACCCATTTAGTCCCCCTCCTCTGCAGGACAGGAGAAGAAAATAAGATGAAAAAACCCTCATGCATCCATAAATAAAGGCAGGGAGGTCACTCAAGCATTTACTGTTACAGCCAAAACAGCCTTTTTTTGGGAAAAATTACTTTAATTTATTGCCTATGAAAATACATCCAGATTGTGAGAAATGAAGACAAACTTTAAACACCACCTTTCTTCCCCCCGGCCCCTTTCAGATTCAACTTCACTCTTCGCTCATATAGTTGCCCCAGGCAACGTGTTAGGCGTGGGGGTAGTAGGGATGTGTGTGGGGTAGTCAGGATACAGTGGTTTCTCTCTGTTGCGACTTCCTTGAAAATTGTAGGGTTCACTTGTGAAGTGACAAAAATCCAGTGTAAAAGTAACAGAAGTATGATCTGCTTTTAAACATTAAATTCCAACTTCTAAAATACTGAGTAGCTTATGCCCACAACATTGCTGGTGAATTATAGACCTCTTCTTTTCTTTGAATTTCTTTCTCTTCAGTTCTAATCCTAAGTGGTCAAAAAAGCAAGTTTTTTGGGTTTTGGTTGTTTGGTTGGGTTTTTAAAATCTGAATTTAGCAGATTTTTGTGTTTGCTGGGTGATTTACTGATATATGAGTACTTCCTTGTATGTTGTGCTTACCACTTAGCAGGTAAAACAAATAATCTTTATTTATTAAGAAAACACCAGGATTCTACAGGTAAAACATATGATTACCCATTCCTAATGTTTTTCACCTAATTTGTCAGAAAGATGAAGATGTATCAATGATACCTCTAATAGTTTAAAACAACATTTATACAGCCTTAAGAAAATGCACTTTTTGCAACTTTTCCTCTGGGAGCATACATAATTTTTTTTTTTTTTTTATTGTTTCCTTGTGTTTATAAGGAAACAGCAAAGTTACAATGTTTGCTAATAGTTATAGTTTTATATTACCAATTAGAAAAAAGACATGAATGAAAAGACATTCTGAAGAAGATACATACTAATTTTAGCAGTTTTACAGAGTAGAAAAGCTACTCTGCAGGTCTTTATAAATGCACAGAAAAATGCTTAAATACAGGCAAATGTCATCAGGAATGTAGGTTGATTTTATTTGGTTTTTGTAGCTTTGAGGTTTGTATTTGTGAAAGAAAACTGTTAATCCAAAGGATTAAAAGCAAAAAAAAAAAATCACTGCAAATCTGGGACTGGAACTAGGTTTTAAGCATGACAATTTGACTCAAAATAGCAAAGCCAGTGATTATAAGCAATGTGTTGTAGAAAATGGAAAACAATGTATTCAGTTCTGAACATTGACTTGTCCTCTTTTCTTCCCCCTTCACTTCTTTTCATTCTTTAGGATGTGAAGGCCCTCTAGTTCCAACTCCAAACCGATAGATTTGTTCACGTTGAAATTCTCTGTAGTTTGCAAGATGTGCCTTTAAAGTAAATATTGTTTAGAAGGAAAACTAACTCTGAAAAGAATTCATATGAAAACGTGGCCAGTTTCAAAATTGCACATTGGTATTGATCCAAATTTTTCATTATCCATCTGCACGTTCACAATTGAGTAGCAATGGCCAACTGCTTTCTATATGTTTACTTTTACTGCACAAATCAAATAAAACCTATCAAAACCATCTGAGAATAACAGACACTGAGCTCTTCTCCATCTGCATTTTGGTGATTCACTTCATATATTTTGAGGATTATTTTTTTTTTGAGAAGCTTTTGAGGTAATGCACACTTGAAGCCAATGAAGAATCCACTGAACATTCCCACATCTGTTTTGTCTAACATTTAGTGTTTAACAAAGAAAGATGCTAAGAGGATATATGAGAAGGGGAGAAGAGGCGGGAGGTGGTGGTGTTTGTGAATTCACAACTTCAGGTGTTTGAAAGTGCTTTATTTTTTTAATTGTTTTCATGTGTGTCTGTACCTCTAAGGAATGTGCATAGACCATGTAACACATCCATAACTAAGCATCTCATCCTTCTTCTGATTAATATTTTGTAGACTGCATATTTAACATATTTTTACATACATACTTTAAATCTATAGCTTGCCAGAATCTTTCTTCACTTGAAGCCAGGTATTAGCTAAGGACATTTCACTACTAGGAGTTTCTGTCTTTCAGTAACCCAAGGTGTTTTAGGTAGATACATTTAAAGAAAAAATAAAAAACCCCTAAACACCGAAACTGTTGCTGTGTTACTTTTCTTGTACCTTGGAAATCAGTCTAGGAGTTAGTTTCCCTTTTTCCCATTTCAGTTAAAAATAATTGCCACACTGCCACCTTATGGCTATACAGATTTTAAAAGTGAAAACGTCTCCCACCGAGTTTGTGTTTTGTTACTTAGTCTTTTTTTTGTGATTTCCACCGTGTAAGTAAAGAATTAAAGTTTAACCCCTCCTGAGATGCAACTTAACCTTCAGTTTAAACTGAAACATCTTTACCTTACTGTCTTTGTCTCTCAACACAGTACAAGGCAATGGGCACTAGAGACTTAATATTGGGCAGACAAAAACTAATCTCATTTTTACAATGATGTGAAACTGTATGGAAGTCTTTGATCAAGATATGTTTTCCTTATGTGTTTCAATTCTATATACTATATATTATGTGAACAATGAAAAATACTAATTGGAACCCAAAGCCACTGAATATGTCATCTTTTTGTTCCCAGTGCACCTATGTAGCAGTAAGAAATGAAACCGTGGTGCACACTTAACAGTTGCACATGCGTAACAGAAAATTATTTTGATTAAATTAAATGCAAAGATAAAGGTGATCCCATGTACTCTGTAGTAGAATGCATGATTCCAAATACATTCAGATTTCTCAAGTGTCTGCAAAATGTCATAAATAAAATTATACATCACTCTCCTTTTTAAAACAACTAAAAATGACACAGTCCTTCCCAAAGTTAAAACTGGAAATAAAAAATATACCTTTATCAAATGTATTAAGAATCATATCAGATCAGTCCTAAGTAAAATAATGCTAAACTCACCCTAATTATCCAATCTTTTTGTTCTTTAAGTCTTCCAAAAAGAATTCTTACAAATAAGTTTTTGGGAATAAAAAGAACCCTTGTAGAAGAGCAAGAATTGACAAATAGCAGGAGCAGGCACTGAACAAGGTGAGTATTAATAAGAAATATTTTTCAACAAATAAAATGTTTGATAAAAAAAGCACCTAAGTGCTGTCTATTTATTTAACTTATTTTGTAGTTGGTATTATTATGTGAAGAATTTTTGTTCTTAAGAGCCTATGAAAACAGAATCCAAGAACATTTAAGTGGCTTTCATGCACTGCAGTACTACAATATTTTTTTTAAAGAAAAAAAATGTAATCCTTATTTACAAAGAGAATCAAAGCATGGTTGATCATTAAATCAGTGTAATTGAACTGAATTACTTCATCCTACTGTGTATGTGACTGTAAACCTTTGTATCAGGCATCATATGTGATTTTTCACAATTACTCATCTGAGCTTCACTCAGTCAGTATTCTCCAACATTTGCTTAATTTGTGTCCTCTAGGAAGCATCCATGCCAGCAAGTGTGTCCACTGAAATATTGTGGAAGAAAATTCAAAAGGATTTTTTAATAAACTTGAGATAATAAGGTGGTTTGGTGCTTTTTTTTTCCTTTTTTCTTCAGTATTCATCCAGACGTAGTAAAAAGTGTATAAACATGCAGAAAAATGCCAGTAGCAGAGTCTTTTTCCCTGATGATTAAAAAAAAAAAAAAAGATAAACAGCTGTTGAGTGTAATATGAAAATAAAAAAATGAAATTCTTTATGAAGAAAGTCAGTACAAAATACTACTAAGGTAGAAAACAAAGAGAAAATATCCTGCAAACAAATCTGTACTAGTCAAAACAGTATGAATACAGCTCTATGAGAGAAAATATCCCTGCAACAGGACGACTTTTATGGCCCCCCCAATCTGATTGATAGAGCTGATGGAGCATAGCTGAGAAGACCTACTTTAACCAGTAGTATAGAGCTAGAAAATTCACTCGTGGATTATGCTTGGAATGCTTAAATCAATTTTTTTTTTTTTTTTTTTTCTAAATGGGAATTACGAATGTATTTCCTACCATAGGCTTGTCTAAACTGTGCACAAAGCATAATCCTTTAGTAGCAATGAATAATCTATTGTGTTTATATGCTGAAGATAAGGACTATTATTTCTTTGTTTGCATAATATTAGAAACAACATGTAGCACAACTATTTAATTCTAAATAAAAGACAATGCAATTAATCAATCTGTCTCTTTTTGGACTAAATTCCATTGAAGTGATAATTTGAGTGTTTATTTTGATTTTCAAAAACTTATGAAACACCAGATTACACTTGTATAACTGGAAGAAAACTCAGTATTTTAACTCAATCTCTAAAGAAGAATTGGTGGAAAACATTCCATGACAAAACTGAAAGTGCTGTATATGTGCTCCAAGAAAACTCAGCTCCTTTTTGACAAGACTATGCAAGCTTACTTCCAAATATTATAATTACTATTTGCAGTTGTTCTCCAAGAATGTATCTTGCCATGGTTTATACAGCATAGTTTGTTGTTTTGTATAAGACCTGCTTATTTCAAGAGTCCCAACTACTGTGTACTTTGCACAAAAATGTATTAACTATTTTATTTGGACTTAGTGTTCAGTATGCAGACCTCTGTAATCTTCTGTGTGTCCCATTCAGTTCTTAGAGTAAGGTGAAAATTATTAATTTACCTGATGATCTCATTAATTTACTCTGATGACCTCCTATCATGTTAGCTTCTCAACAAAAATTAATTTATGTTTCTCATACTGCTATATGGTTAACTACTACTGCCCTTCCTACTTTGGAAATGGAGAAAAAATGCACAGAGAATTCAATGCAAGAATATATACTATTCTGGGAAATTCAACATGAAAGATGGAGCCCATGATTTTTTAAGTGTATGTAGAAATGTATCCATAATTTCCCTTGCAGTAGAACACCTCTAGGCCATGTACAAATACAAATGTTAATACAGAATAAAAGTTGAAAAGGGACGGGGCTTTTCCATTTGTCATGTAAAGATCCAACAGTTCTTCAAATCACATACCAGGAGTTTCAGGTCAGCTACACAGAAAACAAATGAAATATTCTACACCTCCCCACAAACACAACAAAATAGACTATTTTTCCACTATTATGGTATATAAATTATATACACAATTTATAAATGATGCAGCCAGTTTTCCCCTAAAAAATATACATCACAAGAGTAAGGGAGCATGTACAATGATGTGACTAATAAGGAAATTCAAGCCAACAGTGAAGTAGTTCGCATGCAGTTGACTTGGACAGAACCTGAGAAAATTTTGGTCTAGTTTCCTTACAGCACATTGGAACATGTAGCAAAAAAAATCTGCTTCCTGCTAAAGTATTCTGTAACCTAGTTTGTTTTTTTTATTATTTTTGACCTAATAAATATATACTTTTAAGGCGGAACTCTATTCTGAGAATTAACCTGGAAAAATGTTATCAAATGGTTCAATGCTTTTATTGTCAATTTTTAATGGATCACATTTTCTCAGTACATTAAGGGATAACTTTCGCTACAACTAAACTGTCAAGCTAAGCATGACCTCAGAAGAAAACCAAACCAAACGAAACCAAACCAAGAATGCATATACCTAAAAAAAATCTAAATATTTTGCATGAAAATAAATATCAAACACCATTTTTACTTGTTTTATAAACTTGTTTTGCAATCTTGTTTTGCAATCCTGCCCTTTTTGGCTTGGTTGCATTCACCACTGCTGTGAGTTTCACTAAGTCCATTGCCTTCACCAAACCAGCTAAACTACCATTTATTGTATTCTTCTAGTTTCCTTTTATTTTACTAGATTTTTAAAAGGATCTAACAATTTTCTCAATTTATATATACCATATGAATAAAAAGGAACCAAAAAAAAAATTACTTCATCTTATATCAGTTTTAATGGGATTGGACTAAAGTACTCCACCTGCCTTGGAAATAAAGATTCAGTAATAGAATTTCTATAAATTACTTGCTAGACAAACAGATGAACTGTCATATAAACACAATAAATTCAAAGATCTACTCAGTGGGTGGGTTAAATTTAAGAGTTACTGGAGATTCATTAAAAGTATCTCTGCATTTTGGAAAACTTCATGGCATTCAGATGGATGAATATATTTGTGTAAGCCTAATCTCAGTAGTACCAGTAAAAATAGTAGTGAAAAGGAAGTGTCACCAAATGCAGGAAATCCTTCCTTGAATCCTCAGGCTTCTGGCAGATCCTTTTATTTTTCCACTGTTATTACTGCTACATATCTTATTCAGTTTAATGTGCATATGTTACAATTGTACACATTTACTATCTTTTGTATGTAGCCAATGAAATTATTTCAGCTGTTCGTGGGAGCTTTTAAATTCTTAAGTGGTAGTGTTTTGATAGATCAGTTGCACTTCAAAATGAACCAGGAGTCAGTGAAGACTGAAAGAGTGTTGGTTTCATGTCTCCCCTGAGAAAGGTCAGTATGTGGGCAGGCACTTTCTTGAACAAATACCCCAGGTATAAGAAATGCAGTAATCTCATTTAGAAAATGAAAAAAAAGCATGGATAACAGAAAAAAAGATTACATTAAAAAGGTGGTGTGGTTTGGACAGTGAAAAAACCTAACTGTCATCAAAAAGGCTTGCTTTATAACAGGACTTCTTAACTGGTTTTTATGTCTGTATGGACTTTTAAGTGTTTGCAATAATCCAGTCACCTTATTTTTGCTTTATGCTTGTAGTGTGTGAGTGAGATCACTCTTGGAAAAAAGGAACTGGGAACCCAGTGTGTAATAGTTTTGATGCCACAACTAAGTAAATGAGAGTTATACAACTGGCTTCATAACTAATAATTTCCGTAACTGATAATAAAGCCCCTTCCCTCAAGATATTCAAGATGAAGCTCGACGAGGCCCTGGGCAACCTGGCCTAGTTGGGAGTGTCCCTGCTGACTACAAGGAGGTCGGACTAGATGACCTTTGGAGGTACCTTCCGGCCTGGACAATTCTATGTCTATTCTATAGACATAGAATTCTATGTCTATCAATTCTATGATTCTATGATTCTATCATCTTGTAGCAACCTATCTGAACTTTATGTAGAAGAGAGAAAATAGGATGGGGAGTCACAACATGATAATTAGAAAAAGCAAAAGGAAGTTTCACTTCTCTGCAATTGGAACAATCAAAAGGAACAAGGGCCCTTCAACTGAAGGCTATTAATTTTTATCAACTGTATTTGAAGATTTAACATGGAAGATGTAAATAAGCAAATTACTAGCTGTCAGAAAAATTTTCACTACTAATTTAAATTAACATCCTTCAGGCAGGCTAACATTTTGTTAGCCTGCAGGCTAGTTCTACAATAGAAAAATGCATAAATAAACAATTAAATTTCAAAGTTCATTTTCCATGTTTGTACTAATATGAAAATAAACTTTTATAGCCAAAACACTGTGTTTACAGGAATGAAAAACACAATGAGTGACCTCCCTGTAAGATACAGAATTAAGCAGATTCTTGTTATTCTGTTTGTCCCCCTTCATCCTTTAAAGGTGACTTCTACACTGCAAAATTTGGTTAGAACACATGGTTCTTGAGAAGGTCAAACTTTAAAGCTTTTCATCATTAATCTGTGGCAGATAAAAGCTACTCTGTGATTTATGTTTGTACACTGTACAAGATGTCAACTATGAGAAGTAACCTTGGTCAGTTCCTCAAACAAAACTGTCTCAGAGATGCCCTTAGTCACTGAAACCACAGTTTGTCCTCGGTAACTCTTAAAAGGTTCTGCTAAATATGTTTTACCTAACACCGCCCAGAAATGAAACACACTGTAAGTACACCTGCTTATAGTATACCCTTTTGAGCGTGTCTACAGAGTACAAAGGAAAGCACAGGGGAGACACTGTCATTGGCACCTTTTAAGCTCCTATGTCCATGTTGAGAAATACTGCACTGCACTGAGAACTAAGGCAGGTCATAAAAAGCAGGAGTTTGTGCACTCTTAATTACCACTATATTGTCATGTTTTGTCTACAGTTCGGTTAACCTCCCAGAAAAAAACACACCTGTATTTTCACCAAGTACAAGCTTATGAAAATGGAACTTTATACAATAATACGAAAGTTACAGGGTTCACATGTTATTTTTTCCTTATTCATATCACCTCATGACCTGTTTGGGAAAAATAAAAATAAGATAAAAGATATGTATAAAAGAATAAACTTTGTATGAACAGAAATGCCATATGTTTATCATGTTGATATCTATAATTCTAATGAACAGATCACTGCCATATTTTAAAAGATAACTGGAGCATATACATAGGAAAGATGTAAAATAGTCCAAAGGAACAAGTTTGTTTTAATTACACAGCAGATGTTTAACTTCACATTCATAATGTGAGTATTTTAATATCACAGCCTTTGTACTCCTGATCTGCATGACAGTAAGTAATGTCATTTTCCAGGAAAAACAAATGACAAACATGTAATTTATCTCTTTTGATTCCTTGTACAGACATTAATATTCCAACACTGGTCAAGGTGTTAGCAATATAATGATTACTGTGCTAATGAGGACGTACCAGATGCTTCAAGACTCCAAACTAGCTCAGGACATACTAGATAACTCCAGAATTCACGGCCACTGTTCAGTTTCCAGGCAGCCAGTTAAAGACTGAACCTTCTTTACCAAAAGCCCAGCTGCTTATAAGTGTGGGAAAGGTGTTTGGCTGAGATACAGATAACCTAAAAATTATAGGTGTGAGAGTGAGTAATTAATTTAAACATCACAGCTTAAGTGGAAAGTAAGTTGGAAGGGGTGCAGAAAGACAGAAAGTGTTTGACAAAGCTTGAAGCAATCTCCACTTTCGTACTTCAGCCAAACTTCATGAAGAATAGCTTCACTAGAACTGTATTTTCTGGGAGGACATGCTGATATTTGGGAACTAGGCTTGTGGTGTATATTCTTGCTCTTTTAGAGAAGTAGCAGTGCAAAGGGTCAAACACCAAATTTAAACGTTCAACTTCCTTGAAGCCAGCTATCAGCAAATAAATACATAAAGTACTGTAATTACTATCTCCACCAAACAAATTTGCACTGTATATAAAGATTAGTGCATTAAATAAAATTTCCTGTTCCTCTGCTAAAGGATGTTTGTAGTACTGTGTAATATTTTGACAAACATCGTATGTATTTCACTATTTAATTCAATAAAATACAGTCACCAAAGTTTACCTGTCCTTTCTAGTAATTTTCACACCAATTCATTTAAGAATATTTAGAAATATTCTATCCTTTTGGAAGTTCTTTTAAAAATAAATAAATTGCTGAAGTTTATGAAAAAACAGATATACCCATATTTTCTACTGAGGCAAAAGACAACACAAAATTAGAACAACATTATGAAAAAGGGTTTTAGGCGAACCCATATCTACAACGTATTTCTCTATAACAAAAATCAGTAACGTTTTATTTATGGTGATTTTACCTGGTTATAATGTTAATTTACAGTCCAAAAATAATAAATCTTACTGATCTCTTCGTATAAATTTGTGGTAAATAAAAACATGCAGCCAAATAAGTTAAGTCAGGACTTATCCAGGGGCTATTAAGCATTTATAATAAACTATGTGAATGCTTTACAAAGCCACAGGCTTATCTGGGACTACTGTGAAATGCAGCTCTTTCCAGTGGATTTAACACAGAATCATGTGATGTTCTCAAAGGGTAAACTCAAAAGCTTGCTTGTAAATCTTATTTTTAAAGCACATGGTTTTACATTTTTGGGAGAAAGAATGTAAAATAATGCTTCACATTAACTCTGTCTCATATGTAATGCCCTACTAAATTGCACAGAATTATTTAACCCTTAGTCTATTAGTTATATGAAATTCATAAGGGTTGTAGAGTTTTTAGAGTGGCAATTACTGCATAGGTCCTTGGAAAACCAAAAAACTCTGAATTTATTTCTTGTATTTTGATAAGACCTCAAATATTACCCCTTTCAATTATTTTATAGCATGTTTTGCTTTGCTACCTCACTTACAAAATACATACAGTAATCAGGTTTTACTTTTATGGTAATTATTTCTTGAAAAGAAATTCTTGAAAAGAATGCAGCCCTTCAAAATCACACTATATTGACATAAATAATTACTTACAGGTTAGTAACATAATCAAACCATATCAATCAATTGACACACATAGATTCCAATAGATTTCTGTCATCACTAGCAGATTATAGATTTTTTTTAAAATGTATTATTTCTTTGACATAGTTAGGAATGTTGGGGGAAAAAAAAAAGAAACTAAGATTATGGGCAAGAATTCTCTCACTGGTATCTAGCATTAAAGTCTAAATAGAACAATTATTTAATCTTTTTTTTCTTTTTCTTCCTCTTCTACAAAGATGTTTAAATGCAAAGGAAGGACAGGAAAGCCGAAGTATTCTTCCCGTATCATCCAGAAAAATGTCTTCAGAGAGAAATCATACAATATTTCTGTCCCTCATACAAAAGCCTTTGTATGCTCTAATTCCTATCAGCAAAGCAAAGATAATATAAGAGAATAAAAGAAAAAAAGTAGCAAAGTTTTGTTGTATGATAAAGAGATAATTTTCGATACAATTAAGGAAAGAGGTTTTTTGAAGAACAGTTCATAAGCCTCTCACAAAGCCTACATTTATGTTTGAAGATTTAGTTATGTCTTGTGGAAATACATTGTGGACATTTATGGAGTTGGATTTTTATCAACATGTTTTAGTAATGATTTACAAGTACTGGCATGATGGGACTGTGAAGAATATGTAGAAGTTTTACTTCAGAGAGTGATGTCATACAGTATTAAAACATAGGGAAAAGATTTTAAAGAGAAAAACTGGTGAATGTTCACAGGAACAGCAAACTGTTTGTATGTGACACTGCAATGGTAAATCCAATATTAGCCATCTAAGTAATCTGTCTTTTACTGAAGCCTGAAACAACAAAAACAACACCACGACCCAGTGATAAGGATCTCATCAGTGATTCTAGAGGCATGGATCAGACCAGCACTTCAATTCTAATTTCAGGTGGTAATACTAGCAAAAACAAATGACATCAAAGTCAAGATAAAATATTATTACATTATATTATTATATTATATTATTATATTCCATGTTAATAGAAGTTTTTTTTTAAAAAAAATCCTGAACAAACAGCTATGTTTTAGTTCAATAAAACATAAATATACCCTGTATACAGGACAGACATAACAGAGGTAGGAGAGTACTGACCAAGATTAATGTTCACCATAAGAAAGAACAGAATTCAATTGAAGGGGGAAACTAGAAAAAAAGCCTGGAAGATCCAACAAGAAAATGCCTACGTGTTACCATAACATTTAAGCTACAATTACATGCAAGTGTAGACAGTGGTTATAAGCACTGCACTATTTAAAACAGCTGAATCAGCTATTATCATGAAATATCGAACAACCTAACATTAAATTGTAAGAAAACTTTCTGAAACATCAACAAGATCAGAAGATATTAATATTATCTCAAGTATGAAGGCAAAACTGTAGGAGTAAAAAAAAAATTAGGACCTGAGAATTAACAAACAAAAGACTGTATTTTTGACAGCTCTATATATGAGATGCATGCAGTTAAAGCATTTGTTTTCATCTCCCTATTAATAATCAAGTAAGCAGAATGTGAAGGGCACTTTCACTACTTAACCGGTATAGAAGCTAAGACAATAAAAACAGCATAGCTATGCACTAGCAGGCATACAGCTAGAAAAATAATTATAAGTAGGGTGGGTAGGGGACAATGCAAGTCATACCAATCTCAGCATCTTATACCTCTTAAGTTAAAGAAGCCACTAAACAGAAATACCCTATCTGAGGCTAGGCCTGATGGGAGAGCAGAAGGAGGAGGTTAACATAGTGTAACAACCACTTCAAGAGTGGCCAGGTGTCCTGCAGGCGACTTTTAGTTACAGCTTTTTGGGCTGGATGCTGATCCCATGGGAGTTTCCCAGTAGCTGATTAACAGCAGCGGTGTTACTAGTGTCCTTGGAGTAAATGGTACATTTTGCCCGCTAAGGGAAAGGGGAAATTCTGCAGGTCTAGTGAGAAGAAAAAATGATGGCATGACAGTGCTGTGATGTGTGAAAATAACAACAAGCATAACATAAAACTAATAAAAATAAAACATATATATTAAAGTGCATGATGGAATTCAGAAGGAGCATGAACCCACCAGCAATTATGGCATTCTTCAAAACTCATTTTTTAAGATTTAGTTTTCCAAATACTTGACAATTTTCTCTTTGCAAGCTATGCATTCCAGTCTCCTTTTTGCTTCTCAATCCTGATGTAAAAAAATCTAAATGCATTATAAGCATATATTGACATTTATACTACAGAGTTGTTTCTTTTTTTTTTCCTGTAAAGTTGGTACATAATCTTATCTTCCTTTTCCATATTCACTTTATAAATCACATTTTTAAAGATTTTACAGAAAGTGGTCACTTAGTACAGCTTTGTTGCTGTTGGTCCAAAAATGCAAAAAGAAAAGATCAGCCAACCAAACAAATATCATCAACATGCATTCTTCTTAATTTGCAAAATTATACAGTTTATTTAGTTGGTTTTTTTTTTTTCCCTTCTTGAGCACCATCTGCAGTATTTCAACCATGTAAAATGCTGTTTAGTGCCATAGGGGGGACTTATGTAATTTGCATTGAGTTTCCTTGAGAGCAGTACAAATGGTTTGTTATGACATGTTTGATCAAGTTAACTCTTAATATGTCATAGGAATGACATCAAACACAGTAAAAAATCTCTAGGCTTGCTGTAGTTTGCGTGAACTTAAAGGAAAAAAACCCAAACTTAAAAAAGACCAAACAAACAACAAAAAAAAACACAATAAAACCAACCCATCTGGACAGGTTGGATCGATGGGCCGAGACCAATGGGATGAGGTTCAACAAGACCAAGTGCCGGGTCCTGCACTTGGGTCACACCAACCCCATTCAGCGCTACAGGCTTGGGGCAGAGTGGCTGGAGATGCCTGGTAGAAAAGGACCTGGGGGTGTTGGTCGACTGTCGGCTGAACATGAGCCAGCAGTGTGCCCAGGTGGCCAAGAAAGCCTACAGCATCCTGGCTTGTATCAGGAACAGCGTGGCGAGTAGGGCCCGAGAGGTGATCGTCCCCCTGTACTCGGCACTGGTGAGGCCTCACCTCGAGTACTGTGTCCAGTTTTGGGCTCCCTACCATAAAAAAGACATCGAGGTGCTGGAGCAGGTCCAGAGAAAGACAACAAAGATGGTGAGGGGTCTGGAGCACAAGTCTTATGAGGAGAGGCTGAGGGAGCTGGAGTTATTCAGCCTGGAGAAGAGGAGGCTGAGGGGAGACCTTATTGCTCTCTACAACTACCTGAAAGGAGGGTGTAGAGAGGTGGGGGTCGGTCTCTTCTCTCAAGTCACAGGTGACAGGACTAGAGGAAATGGCCTCAAGTTACGCCAGGGGAGGTTCAGGCTGGATATTAGGAAACATTTTTTCACCGAAAGGGTTATCAGACATTGGAATGGGCTGCCCAGGGAGGTGGTTGAGGCACCATCCCTGGAGGTGTTCAAAAGACAGGTTGATGTAGTGCTGGGAGGTATGGTTTAGTGATGGTGTTGCTTTTTGTTTGTTGTGTGTGGGTGTCTATTTTTGTCAAAGTTAGGTTGATAGTTGGACAAGATGATCTTTAAGGTCCCTTCCAACCTAGAAGATTCTCTGATTCTGTGATCTGTGACTAATACTTTATCTATCAAAAGCCCTTTACTACAAAGTAAGTCAGTCCACGCTGAGAGCTTGTCTGCTGGTGGGAATTACTATAAAATAAGCTAGGATATCACTTTACTGGGACACAAGTTACTCTGCATTAACTTCACATGCAGAAGTTTCCTAACAGCAGAGTTAAACAGACTAATGATGGTAAATCCATTGTCCACCTGAATTCTCTGCAGTCAACATGCTTACTTGTCTTTCATGGTATGTTTTTGTGAATTATCTTGCAGTTTTTAAAGGACAATCACAGTCACTTGGAGATTCATCGGAGTTAGGTAACAGACACTGCTGTGTCTGATATGTTATTAAGGAATTTTTTTTTCATCTGTCAAAGACATTACTTTCCATTAATTTCTTCTTATCTCTAGAAAGATGTAAGATCTCAAGAAAATATTCCTATGTTTTTAAACAAGATAACCTGAGGTTCTGACACCACCTTTGGACTGTCATAGCAGGCCACTTAAATAGACAGTGTCCTGTATCATAATGTAGTGGAAATAGAGATAAATGTATTTCATCTTGAAATGGAAGGTGAGATTCTACAAAGTTTTGGTGCAAATTCAGACAATGAGCAAGAGAGAGAACAGCTGGTATTACAAGCTTAGGGCTGGCTCTTGAAAATTGGTTCTTCAGTTTCAAGCCAAGCAGGAATCTTTATCCTCACATTCTTCAGTTCAGTAAACACTCTAAACTGAGCTATATGCGCATGTCCCTCGTTCTCCATCAGATAACTTGTTCTGGAAAGAAAAGTTCTTCTCCAGCATGTACTGTTAAAAATTATATGTTCCCAAAGAAGGTGTCAGATTTCATAACTACCAAGTTTACTCTGCAATCCGTCAAGACCCTAGATAATAATAAAGTGTAGTTTATATTTTCTGAAAGCTCTAGATGTAAAATTCTACATTAAACTAAGCAATGACCAAATCAACTTGTATATTCTTGTTTTCCAGTTTATCTCCGATGTCTTTCTTCTTCTACCTGCAGCTATGAATGCACCCTGTAGCTATGAATACTCAGAGGATTTCCGAACTGCTGTCTCACAGGATGCAAGTATTCTTATAAAAATAAAATAATGAAATTAATATTATAGACAGACACAGATTAGGAACAACATTTACAGAACAGAAAACTCTCTCTACCTATGTTATACCAACTATTCGTTGGTATAAAATTGTCTGAAAATTCAGTAAGGCAGCAATTTAAGTTTCACTTAATTTGTTTATTTGCTAAAAATCAAAATGTCCTAAAAAGATTTATTCCAATGAGTATATTTCTGCTACCACAAGGACATCAAAGAATTCACACAATTGCATGCAGCGCAATTATATTCATGCTGTGCAGGGTCACAGACACAAATTTTAATACACGGAAAATATGTTTGGCAAAATAGTAATCCAGTTTTAACTTTAACCAAGAATTTATGATTTAAATCTCCCAAAACTGATATGAACTGGCCCAGCACTACATAACATTTTCAGCCATCTTTAACCAAAGTCACTTACTGGCTGTGAGTAAGATGAGAATATCACAACCATTACAAGACTGAAGAAGGACATAGGGAATTATGTGTGCCATTTTAAGCACATAATAAAGTGTTTGAAGAAAACAAAATGTTTCAGAGGCCTTTTGTTCTAAACGAATACTTTGTTATTTACCTTGTATGTGCTGCATTATGGTGAAATTGAAAGCGTTAATAAAATTTACTGATTTAGTATCAACCAAACTGACAAAAAAACCTTAGAATTATAGAATCATCTAGGTTGGAAGGGACCTTAAAGATCATCTAGTCCAACCATCAACCTAACTCTGACAAAAAAATAAATAAGAAATAAGCAATAAAAAATCACTAAACCATATTCCTGAGGACCATGTCAACCCGTCTTTTGAACACCTCCAGGGATGGTACTTCAACCATTTCCCTGGGCAGCTTATTCCAATGTTGGATAACCCTTTCTGTGAATAAATGTTTCCTAATATCCAATCTAAACCTCCCCTGGCACAACTTGAGGCCATTTCCCCTTGTCCTATCTCCTGGGACTTGGGAGACAAGACCGACCCCCGCTTCTCTACACCCCCCCTTCAGGGAGTTACAGAGAGCAATAAGGTCTCCCCTCAGCCTCCTCTTCTTCAGACTGAACAACCCCAGCTCCCTCAGGCTCTCCTCATAAGACTTAATTTCCAGACCCCTCACCTTGTATGGACATTTTGAAATTCATATCTATTACTAATCTATTAGGTTTGGGTTGTTTGGTGTGTTTTTTTATTTACCTTTGAGCAGCACAAATTAATCAGGTTTGAAGAGCTGAGACAAAAATACTAGAAGCACAGTTCTCTATTATTACTCATTGATTGCTTCAGAAAACATATTTCTAGTACAATAACACTAACCACAATTGTTCTAATTTGGGGTTTTAATCCACCAGATCTTCCCTCTGATCTGAGTAACAGAGGATGAATTTTCATTGATGTCACTTCTTCTTGCAACTGCAAGTTAAATGATAAAATACTTCTTACTGCTTTTCAATTAAACCTGTTCTGCAGAGGCATGAGGAATACTCGTGTGACAATGTGTTGCAGTTAGAGCTCATCTGTGTCTGCTTTGCTGTAATCCATAACACAGGCTGTAATGTCACTCGAGAAAAATGAGCTTTTGTCCAAGAGGAAAAAACAAGGAAAGGAAATGAGTCCTAATTATAACATTTTACATGAAAAATACATTGGTCTGAAAAATCTAAATCTGTAACTGAAAGGATCAAAAGACACAAGACATACAGTTGGGAGACATGTTATACACCAGCCTGCAATATTTTGTCAAAATCATTATTATAATGATCCCTAATGACCACCTTCAAGGAAAGTGTAAGAGGCATGTCTTCTCAAGTCTTATTCCTTTCCAGTTGAGGAGAACTTTTCACTGTTATATCTGTTAGTTTTCATTTTTTTCTGCAGAGGTTTTGCTTTAAATAAGTGTTTTCAGTTTTAAGTATACTACTAAAGACAATACCATCTATTCCACTCCACCTTATTCAAGGACTGATGATTCTAGTCTCTTTTTTTTTGTGGGCACATACTTTACCCAAATTATTTTTTCCAATTATGATGTTCTTCATTTTTCACGTATTTCTTTGTCAGCTCAAAATTATCCATATTCACAGAAATGTGATGGAATATTATTTATGACAGAAACAGAAAATCTGGAAAATTATTTTACTATAGAGAATTACCAGCTTAATTTTTTTCTTTTCTTTCCCACTCTTCACATTTTACCTCTGTGAGCCACATTTGGACCACCATAGGTTTTTGTGAGAAATCTTAAGTTATAGGGGTGAGGAGCTGAGTAGTATACATGAAATTCAAGTTTCCATTTGGACCTGTTAGTGACAACGGGTTGATAAGGAATTAAGTAACTAAGCCAACTTGTACAGTCTTTGGAGTAAGAAACTGTATAATCCTTTCTAGTAGCTATTAAATCTTGATTACACTGAATTTCTTTAATGAGTTTACCTTTTCCTCTCACTTATTTTTAGTATTAGTGAATGCCCATTTAGAGCACCTTCAAATACAATTACTGCCACTTCTCCTATTTTAGAAACATCAACATGATTTTACATTCATTAACTCTGACATTTACTATCCGAATAAATCAAGGACAGATAAGACAACGAAAAGGCCAGTAACATAGTTGTAGCACCACAGAACACATAATGGGCTTCAAAACCTTAGAAATTGAGAAAATATTTGGTGGACAACTAATGCCAGCCTCTTTGCTGCATCAACTCTGCTCATAGAAGTGTTCAAGACCAATTTTAAAGTGACTGTGTGATAGCTGTAGTGGTTGACCAGACATATAAAGGAGAAAGCTGCTGACCTGCAGACCAGCTGTCTAAATGATTTCATCCATTTGTTGCATGGCCACAGCTTTTGTGCTTAGATATGGAGGCTGGGGAGAAAGATGTATTCTTAAACATTTGTCAGTGATTTAATCAGGGTATCTGAGATCCCTACCATCATGTGACACTTAAGGGCCTAAGCCTGAGAGTGCTTGGAATACTGTCTTTCCACCAAAACAGTAAACTACTGTCCACACAACTATGATGATGTAAATTTAGCAGGAAATAACCATGACAGTCCTGCTATTTTTAGTTGATTCCAGCTGAATGCAGATGACCTGATATAAGTATTTATATGGTTACTAGAACTACTATGCTTTCTGTTTTAAGTGTTCGAGCTCCAGAAACTTGTATAAACATTGCATTGTATCAGAGATTGTAGCAAACCAAATATGGTGCAAGTGCTTGTGTTACAAAGTTAACTATACAGAGGTTAGCAAATACTTAAAATATTTTTCCTCATCATACAGATTGCAGAGAGAGCCCTCACAGGTATAAATAACACTTCCTGACACATCAGGCCAAGCTGATGGTAGTTGAGTACCAGATCGAAGTATGAAAAGATGATTGGAAAAAGTATGTAAATTTTGTGGCTGCAAAACATAACTTCAAGCAAATTAAATTCAACAGGAAATGCAAATTCAGCATCTCTCAGTCAATGCTACACGCAACAGAGTGTTGAATCCCATGTTATCATATTCCATGAATTGATACAGTGATGATTATATGTCAACTGTGTAAACTCTATATATGATCATTTTTAGTACATTTTTAATAAGTCACATAGCAAATGGAAGATCATGAGCAATAAAAAATAATTTCATGGATAAATTCTTTTCCCTTCTTATATCTTAATTCAAATTTATTACAAAAATGACCCAAACATAATCTTATGTCCATTTCTTTGAGATCTAACATTGTAACTTTACTTGTGTAACTCTGCAGTGAACTTTGGCAGGAAGGAGAAAAGAAATCTATTTCCTAATGGTTAAGAATGCTTTATTATATTAGAAGCTTTACTTTGTATAATTTGATCACTGTAAGACAACTCTAATAAGTCAATGATTTTTTTCCTAATATCCAATCTAAAACTCCTCTACTGAAACTTAAGGCTATTTCCTCTTGTCCTATCACTTGCTGCTTGGGAAAAGAGGCTGATAACCACCTCACTACATCTCCTTTTCAGGTAGTTGTAGAGATTGATGAGTTCTCCCATCAACCTGCTCCAGCAGGCACTACAATTCTATTTTTCAACAACTGTTGCAGTAAATGTGATCATATAATACAGCATTCCTGATATGAAAATACTTGTTAAACTACTGACATATCTTCAGCCATGGGATAAATATGAGGTCACTGCATTTCATATAACTTATTATAGATGATATTGTACCTTCCAGGCATAGATCATAGAATCATAGAATCACAGAATGTCTCAGGTTGGAAACGACCTTAAAGATCATCAAGTTCCAACCCCCCTGCCATAGACAGGGACACCTCCTGGTCCCCCCATCCAACCTGGCCTTGAACACTTCTGGGGATCGGGTATCCACAACTTCTCTGGGCAACCTGTTCCAGTGTCACATCAGCCTCACAGTAAAGAATTTCTTCCTCAAATAAAATCTAAATCTCCCCTCTTTCAGTTTAACACTATTACCCCTCTTGCTATCGCTACAATCCCTCATAAAAACTCCCTCCCCATCTCTCCTGTAGGCCTCCTTCAGGTACTGGAAGGCTGTTATAAGGTCTCCCCAGAGCCACCTTCTCCAGGCTGAACAACCCCAACTCTTCCAGCCTGTCCTCATACGAGAGGTCTTTGTCAGTGAGCTCCAGCTCTCTGATCATCTTCATGGCACTCCGCTTTACTTGTTCCAGCAGGTCCATGTCCTTCTTATGCTAATGGCCCCAGAGCTGGAAGCAGTACTCCAGGTGGGGTCTTGCTAGAACAGAGCAGAGGGGCAGAATCACCTCCCTGGACCTTCTGGCCACGCTTCTTTTGATGCAGTACAAGTTGTGTTTGGCTTTCTGGGCTGCCAGTGCACATTGCTGGCTCATGTTGAGCTTCTCATCCACCAACACTCCCAAGTCCTTCTCCTCAGGGCTGGTCTCCAGCCATTCTCCGCCCAAACCTGGATTTGTGCCTGGGATTGCCATGTCCCACGGGCAGGACCTTGTACTTGGTTTGGTTGTACTTCACAAGGTTTGCACGGGCCCTGTCCAGGTTCCTCTGGATGGCATCCCTTCCCTCCAGCATGTCAACTGCACCACACAGCTTGGTGTTGTCAGCAAACTTGTTAAGGGTGCATTCAATCCCACTGTCTATGTCACTGACAAAGACGTTAAACAGTGCTGGTCCCAGTACCGATCCCTGAGGAACACCACTCATCACTGGTTTCCATTTGGACACTGAGCCATTGACTTCAATCCTTTGAGTGTGGCCATCCAGCCAGTTCCTTATCCATTGAGTGTTCCACGCATTAAAATTCGTATCTCTCCAATTTTGAGACCAGGATGTCATGTGGGACAGTGTCAAAGGCTTTGCATAAGTACAGGTAGATGACATCTGTTGCTCTGCCCTTGTCTACCATTGCTGTGGCAATATCGTAAAAGGCCACCAAATTTGATATTAGTTTGGGGGAAAAAACTTCCTTAAGTCTTTTTATAGATGTCATATTTATAGTTATGCTTAATGTTCCTTACGTAAGTGTTACGTATTTACAAATGTAACATGAAAATAAGATGCACAAATATAAGTTTGCTACAGAAATCAATCAAATACAAGATTCTCAAGCATTACTATTAGCACATTTCTTAAAGAAAACACTGAGAAACAAAGGTAAAGTTCATTGTTTCCAAGAATATTTGCTGGAAAGGTAACCAAAAAAAAAAAATAAATGGAAAAAATAGCATTCAGGAAACTAGGAAGATCAGCAGAGATGAGGAAGGCTGATAATATTTGATAATGTTTTTCTTGTTTTTTTTTTTTTTTTTTTTTCAAAACATAGTTCAGCTGACTTTAAGTTTCAAATGTGTAATACTTGCTTGCAAATGTGTAAAATTCTCTCTAATGTGTAAAATAAACAAATATAAAAATAATGCATACTCACAAGTTATTTTATTTTTTCTGAATATTAGTATTAGCAGGTACAACAAACTACATTATCAGCACTGACTTTAAAGCAGAAACTTATGTTCTTTGATAGCATCCAAAAATGTCTGCAGCAGAAAAGAGTGTGCCAGCTAACAGGGACAAACTTATCCTCAGAGAAGCAGTAAAATAACCGTGAAACCAAGCAAATAGAGGATGCTATCTCCAGTATGGAAAAGTCACATTGTTTTGAAAGTTGTGGAAAACCTCTGATCACCGCTACCATATGGCAAGTACCCGCAAGCACTGAGTATCAGTGATTCTCTCCAATGCTTTTTCAAGTATGGAATCTATATACAACATTCATGAATTTTTATACATATTTATAAACAGGTTATCTACTTTTCACAGTAATAATTTAGACTACAAAGGTAAAAATAAACTTCACAGTACTCTCCTCTCTTCTGCAGTCTTTTCCAAATGAAAAGATGACTGAAAACTCTACTGTCAAGCTCACTGGTGTGAACCAATATGTAAAAAGCATGTTATTGCTTAAATATAATGAGCTTTTTCATTCATTGTAGACTACACATTTCAGTACCCTCCTGAGTTTACACATGTCCAAGATGCTGAAGTCATACAAGAAAAAAAAATAAGTAAAGATCAGGGAGAGAAAGATCAGGTACACTGCAGGGAGAAACAGTGCCATAGCGGGTGCTAACCCTTTCTCTTTCGGATTCCTTGTTTCCTTGATATGTTATAAAATACTGTAATCACCAAATGCTTGCATGCATCTACTTATTTCAAATACGTAAAAGAAAGGTGTTATTTACATGACTTTTCTGGGTCCTTTCTCATGACAGATATTGTTTCTTCCACATAAGAACAATGGTTATTATTGCAGTCCATTTCTGTGGTTGGGTATGATTTTAAGCAGAAGATATTTAGTGCTGAAACATCTATCAAAAGCAGCCATGCATGTAAGTGTTTCTGTAGATCGATTAGGAAAACCGCTCACTCTACTGATGACTATATGACCTTTACTGTGAACTTTTTTCTCTTTTGCCTGTCTAACTAGTGTTTGTGCTCCTTGACTATGCTGAGAGATCCTAGAATTCAACAATTAGTTGAACTTGCTCTCTGGTATCTCACCTTTGCTGCAGCTATTTTACCGGTGTCTATGCATAGTAGCGCTTCTGAGGAAAAAAAATATCAGCAGACAGTACATTTTCATCTCAATCTACTGCAATTTATACACAGAAATGAGATGTAGACTCTCTGTACTAATAACTTTTGACTGAATCGATTATGCAGTCACTAATTGTCACAAATGATTTCTTATAGGTTTTCAAAATGTACCCATAATACCTAACAGTGTTTTATTTAAAGTGGTGTAACTTCAGTACAGAGCTGTTTGATTCTGGAAGTGGCACAACACCAATTTATCAGTAGCAGAAGAACAATATCACAGGGCTTTTTTTCCTATTCAAATTGAGAAAATATAAAAATCAAAATGATAAAGAGCTTTTAAAGATTCTAGAACACACATAGAATCATAGAATCATTTAGGTTGGAAAAGACCATTAAGATCATTGAGTACAACCATTAACCTAACACTGTCAAGTCCGCCACAAAACCACGTCCCTGAGCAATACGTGGAAACATCTTTTAAATCCTTCCAGGAATGGTGACTCAACCACTTCCCTGGAAAGGCTGTTCCAATGCTTGACAGCCCTTTCAGTGAAGATTTTTTCCTAATATCCAACCTAAACCTCTCCTGGTGCAACCTGAGGCTATTTCCTCTTGTCCTCTCACTTGCTACTTAGCAAAAGAGACTGACACCCAACTCGGTATAATTTCCTTTCAGGTAGTTGTAGAGCACAATAAGGTCATTCCTCAACTTCCTTCTCTCCAGATTAAACAACCCCCCTTAGTCACTCCTCATAAGACTTGTGATCTAGACTCCTCACCATCTTCATTTCTCTTCTTTAACACACTCCTCAATGTCTTTCTTGTAGTAAGGGGCCCAAACCTGAACACAGTATTTGAGGTGTGGCCTCACCAGTGCCAAGTACAGGGGGAGGATCACTTCTCTAGTCCTGCTGACCATGCTACTTCTGATCCATGTCAGGAAGCTATTTACCCTCTTGATCACCTGGGCACACTGCTGGCTCATATTGAGCCGGCTGTCAATCAACATCCCAGGGTTCTTTTCTGCCAGGCAGCTTTCCAGCTGCTCTTTCCCACGCTTGCAGTGCTGTATGAAGTTGCTATGACCCAAATACAGGACCCAGCACCTGGTCTTGTTGAATCTTGTCCCATTGGCCTTGGCCCATCGACAGAGCCTGTCCAGATCCCTCTGCAAAGCCTTTCTACCCTCAAGGAAGTTGACACTTCTGCCCAACTTGGTGTTGTCTGCAAATTTACTGAGGGTGCACTTGATCCCCCTGTAATACTGGTTTTTGCTTTTATGCTTCCCTTTAATAAAACAAGGTAAGTCTAATAATACAAAAAAAATTTAATGGGGAAGCCATGTTGAAATCTATTACATTTTAAATACTATCTAAGATCTTCACCATTCTTCCACTCTTATGTCTGGTCTTTTTTTTTGGTGAAAACAATATTTATAGTGTGACTACTATTCTGCTTTTAAAAGAAAATGAAATGAAAATATTTTTTCAGTAGATTAAATACAAAACCAGAATCACTCCAAATATATTTTCATTTCTTTACAGACTTTATTCTTCTATTGTTGTGTGTTAATTTACAATTAGTCCTGTAAGTGTGTCTGTGTAAAACACCAGAAAGTTTAAGTGTATGTTATCACGTATCAAAGTACGACTTGGTACCACTGTCCTTAATTTTAAGATTAAATTTAATTATATTAAGTAAGATTTAACCCTGTATTTTTCTTTTCCACAGGTTTATTTTTATTCTAGTACAAATAGTACTGCTTATTGTTTTGATACTACACCTAAAATTTCCGTTGACAGTCATCATTTAATCTAGTGAGAAAAAAACATACATTTGACTTTGCCAAGTTTTACTTCCTTGAACTCTAGCATCTGCGTTCTGAAACACTCCAATAACATAAGCACCTTCAATTTAGTCCCTTAACCTCTAAGGATGAAGCGGAATCCACAAATTCCTTTCTTTCAACCCCCTACAGACTGGCTTTTTTCCTAATCCTGCAATTTGACCAGTCTGGTTTAGTAAAATTTCACTGGCATTGCTGTGGAAGTCTTCTGTGAATTTCTGTCCTTTGGAACTGCCTGCCTACAAAATGCCATACCATCTCTTCTGAAATCTCATCAGAAAATGTGTTTCCCACATCAGATAGATCTTAGAATCCCTTTAGCTTTCTGTCATCATTCAGTACTCACAGAATTTATAAGGATACAGTTTGTAAGTACAAGCTTGCATAAAATAAAGTAAAATTGACCCTGCTATATTTCTGCATCTCACATAGCATTTTTTACTCATTTCAATCCATGACATTGTGGAAAAATGATTTAATATCATAGCAATAACTCTAATAATTGAGGAGGAGAAAGACTAAAAGTCTGAATGAAAACAAGATGACTGTATTACTATATTCTGTTTTTACCTCTACTTTCTAGTAGAAACAAAAGCCAATTGGTCGTATTTGGAAAGTGTTTCCATCATCTATTCAGAGGTAATATTTTTGCTGCTTTTTAAAATTCTTTCAGTGACAACATAAATAATTTTACAAAATCATTTAATGCAAAGATTTTTGTCATAAATTTCTAAATTCTCAAGAGGTAAGAATAATTACCACTAAGTGCTATTGAGTGTCATAGTACTGACATTCTCTCAAAACTACAATAGATATGGAAAATGCTCTTGCAGGTAATATTGGATCCTCAGGAAAAAAAAAAAAAACTATATAAAAAGATATTTTTCTACTTCTTAGTGAAAAGAAACTTTTGACATTTCTTGATATTTGATGAAATCTACGAGAAGAATATTTGAGATAGCTAACTTTTTTTTCTCAATGTTTTCCTTTTCTCCCAATGCTATGTAGCAGTTTTGTGTAGTAGCTGTTGCAGAGGCCTGTGACACTTATGAAGTATAAATGTAATAGCCAGGATAAAATAAATTAGCTTGCCTTGAAGCGGGGTGTAAGTTTTCCAAGCTTCAGCAACTGAAACCAGTATTTCATAATAACATTATGGCACAGGCAGATGCAATTTTACATAACTGTGACCTGCTTGGTAGACGAGGGAAAGGCTGTGGATGTTGTTTACCTGGACTTTAGTAACGCCTTTGGTACAGTCTCCCACAGTATCTTCCTGGAGAAACTGGCTGCCCATGGCTTGGATGGGTATACTCTCCACTGGGTTAAAAACTGGCTGGAGGGCCAGGCCCAGAGAGTGATGGTGATCGGAGTTAAATCCAGTTGGTGGCTGGTCATGAGCGGTGTCCCTCAGGGCTCTGTATTGGGGCCAGTTCTCTTCAACATCTTTATCAATGACCTGGACAAGCAGATCGAGTGCACCCTCAGTAAGTTTTCAGACAACACCAAGTTAGGTGGGAATGTTGATCTGCTGGAGGGTAGAAAGGGTTTGCAGAGGTATCTGGACAGGCTGGATTCATGGACCAAGGCCAGTGGGATGAGGTTCAACAAGGCCAAGTGCAGAGTCCTGCATGTGGGTCATAACAACCTCATGCAGCCCTACAGGCTTGGGGAAGAGTGACTGGAGAGCTGCCTGGCAGAAAAGAACCTGGGGGTGTCGGTCAACTGTTGGATGAATATGAGTCAGCAGAGGTGCTGGAACGGGTCCAGAGAAGGACAATGAAACTGGTGAGGCGTCTGGAGGAGATGTGGGGAGTGAGGAATTGTGGAGCTGGTAAGAAAGAGCTCTGTAGGTGTTCTTGCAGTGATGGGAAGGAAGCCTTGAGAACAGAAAACAGTGTCCTTGTATGGTAATGTGAGGGCAACAATATAGATACCAAGCTAGCAAAATAGATAACAAAATAACAAAACAAATAATAATGACTAATTGCCTGTGCGCATGAACGCTTCTATGTAGCCAATTGTATTGCTCACAACGGTGTGTGGACAGGCCCCCACAACTTATCTGTGTAGAGAACACAGTGCGTGATCAAAAGACATTATATATGTTGTAAAAATAAAACATTAGACGTCTTCGCTTCATCACTTGGCGGAGTCCGTGTCCTTTGTTGCCGCAAGGAGAAGCTGAGGGAGCTGGGGTTGTTCGGCCTAGAGAAAAGGAGGCTGAGAGGAGACCTTATTGCTCTCCGCAACTGCCTGAAAGGAAGTTGTAGATTCAGATTGGATATTAGGAAAAATTTGTACACTGAAAGGGTTATTAAGCATTGGAACAGGCTGCCCAGGGAAGTGATTGAAGCACCACCCCTGGAGGTATTTAAAAGACGGGTTGACATAGTGCTTAGTGACATGGTTTAGTGATGTTTTTTTTAATCTGAGTTAGGTTGATGACTAGATGATCTGAAAGGTTCCTTCCAACCTAGACAATTCTATGATTCAATTCTATGATTCTATAAGTATGTGAAAACCAAAGGAGCAAATAAATAGCATTAAATGCATTTCAATGGTAATAAATTTTATACTGTAGGACTGCCCCCGAAATGAGGATTTATTGGAGACGGAAGAACCTCAAATTTCTCTCACTATACTTTGATGAGATTTATGTACTAAATTTGATTTGAGACCTTGAGAATCAAGAACCCAAGTGGTTAATGGGGCAGAAGGGCAGGAGTGAAAAGGATGGAAGTTTTCCACTCTGTAACTCTAGTGTATTTTACATATTTTGCAGCTTTTTATTGAATTACTCAGGGGTTCTTATCCTCCACCCTCTTTACAGCACTAGCACTAATAAATGAAAACTAAAAAATAAGTGATGTTATTTCATCTTTAAATTCCCTTTCACACTACTGTAAGCTGCACCTTTAAATAAGGGTGGATTCCACACAGTTGTCTTTTCGCCAATATGGAAAAAAAATGAAAGAAATATCATAGTACTCCAAACTGGCTGATGGATGTGGTAGTTTTCTCTGTAGTGGAATGCTTATTTGTCATCTGGCTCTGTGGCAAGTAAGTATAAGTAGTACTTCCCCTAAAATGACTGATGGGAACCTGAAGGGTCTGTTTGTCACACTTTGTCTGTAACAAACAAGATAGATAAGAGCCTTGTGGCTCAGTCTTTTGCATACAAAGACAGACTCGTGTTTCCAGCAGGATATGAGTACTTAAAAAAAAAAAATCTACTGCTGCTAGTTTTCTTTTTAAAGAACATGGAAAAATTACATGAAAGTATCTTATAATGTTATTGACAAAAGCAAGAACTACTTTATTTTCCACTTCTTTTTGTGTGTTGAGAACAACAAGAAAGACTGAAACAGAACAAAAGTGTATTACATCAAACTATACTCAAACTATATTTTAACTTGAAATTATTCCACAGATGATACATCTTGCAATTAAGGCAATTGCAATTAAGGCAATATTTCACTATTTAGAAGTTGTTAATTTGGTTGTGCCTTTTTTATTTTTTTTAACATGACGATTGCAAAGTAACACAAAGTTTGTCACAAGGGCTGACCATGAAATAGAAAGGTCATCCACATATTTTCAGAAAAATAAAACAAACAAACAAAGCAAAGATAAAAGAATGCAGTAATATAAACTAGATTAAAAAAAAATAATAATTGGATGATCACTGTCTGGAACATTTTTTTCTAATTTCACTGTCTTCAAGATCAGAGAAACTGGACATTTTTTCTGCATGATACAGAAATTTAAAACTACACATAAGACTTGAAGTTATTTAGCATAGAGAAGATATGTGTACATATCTTCAATTTTATGTTTTCAAAAAATGAAATTTAAAATATAGATTTATTTTTCTTTTTAAATCAACAGGGCATATTGAAGTTCAGCAGCTATAAGCCTTTTCTAGGGACAAATGGTGAGAACCTGATCTTTGAATACTACTCATCTCTACTTTTTCCCTTACTCAGGAAAAAACAAAACTAACAATTTCATCACTCTGTAGGTCAATATTAATTGAATTTTCATTTTGCCTACTAAAAGTGATAGTTTATGTTAAATAATATCAAGACATGTGGGTCTACAATCTTAACAAAAAGGAGTGTTTTTATTTTTACATTCCATATTTTTCTTCTGTCTTTTAAGAGACAAAACTGTATTTTGCTTTTTAATAGTTCAAATAGTGAGTCAAAAGAACTCTCTAAAACTGAGTTTTGCTCAACATATATGTATATAATCAAAACTACTATTTTCTAATCTTTAGGTATTTTGCTACCTCTGAATTTCCTTTGTGGGTAAAGCTGAAACTATATGGTTTGTGCTTTCCACACCACTTTCCACATACTTTTATTCTTTATTTTTCTCCCTCCTTTCACATGTCAGGGAGCAAGGCAAATTTCTTTGGTTGCATGAATTGTTCATACAACCCTGTTTTTTGAGGAGCTCCATCTAAAATAGATTTCTTCTTCTTTCTCTCTGACTAGTAATAGTGGTCTGCACAGGGCAGCAAATAGGAAGGGGAAAGTATGTAGCAGGCTACAAGACAGAAAATGACCATTTCATCCATACATATGTACCAATAGATTGTTCTGGAAAAAGCACAGACTACATCTTCAGCATGTATTATCTTTCTGTACAACTTTTCTGCGGTGGACATGTTCACTTAAGGCCATTCAGGGGTAGCCGACATTGGGTCATTAAGACAGCGTGATTTAAGCCCTGAGAATGATATCACATCTGTATGTTACAGACGGTGTTATCAGGCCAAAAAAACAATGTAAGTGCCAGATACACAGGCTTAATTATCCCTTTTGCTACTGTCTTGTTTCAATATTTCTGAACCTAAAATCAAAACAGAAACTCTTGAATTCACAATTGCAAAAGTTTAAATAAAATATATTTACTTCCAGGATTTTGATTTTTGAAAACATTAATTAGTAAAAGAATAAAAACTCAAAATGTTTCCTTCTTTGAAAAATTCATTTTTTATCCTTCCTAGTACAATAGGAATGGAAATTATGAAAAACAAAAAGCAGCTTAAAACTGGTATGATTAGTCAATAGTTCAAAATATATTTACTAAATACTACTACAGCTTTCATGATATGATTCATTTTTAGTATCTAAATTTAATTTCTGTTCTTCATCTAGTTAGTATTCCAACTACAAATGTGGCTGTACTTGAAAACAATCACAGCTTTGAAAAGTTATTAGCTATAGTATTACCCCTTGATTCTCCCTGAGACAAAAATAAAAATGCATACCCCAATGGCGTGTATCAGACTTCATAGTCTGATGAAGAATATCTGATTCTTCATGATATTTTATGTAATCAGTGAAGAAAAGCATTTTCCAAAACCAACAATGTTTTTTGGTCAGGTTTGTTCCTATGCTTTCTGTTATAGAAAGTGACAAATGTACTGCATTCAGCATGAAGCTGCATTGTACAGTGATGTTCCTTAAACTTTCAAATCATAATAAAACAAGTTGTAGCAACAACTGTGAGCACACAGATTTTGATGGTGTCTCTGCAATTAAGTAATCTGAATATTACTAGTTAACAGTATATATGAATATCCCTCAAGAAGATATAATTATAGAGGTATTCTGAACACTGAAAATATAAAGAAATTGTGATAAGACCAAGACAATCTTTTTTAATATTATAGGATACAAAGGCAGTATTGTAGGCATAGGCAGATAATACCATTAATTAATTCTAACTCCTTTACCAGTGTTGATGGAAAAACTAAAAATAAGAAAAAAAAATCTGAAGTTTTCCGTTACTTTTATACTTGTCAAGACCTTCCAAAGTTCTTCAGAGCACTTAAGTTCGACCATATTCTTTGAATGACGATTATTTATTTTTTTTTCCAGTTTTTTTCATTGAAGGGCTGTAACAGGTTGTTCTAACTAGAAGAAGGATCTCTGTAAATGCAGCTTACTAATGTATAGCCAGGTTCCAGAGGAAGAACCTGTATCTTACTCTTTTACATTACAAAAATATTTTGGATTTCCTATTCTAGAAGTTAGCCTTCCTTGGACAGGAGTATTTTATAGTTTAAAGACCAGATGTACACTTGTTCTCCCTGCATATAGCACAAGAAAAGATTTAGAGACCAGTTTAGCACCAGTGCCTGCAAAGTTTTGAGCATTATACCATTTTCTTCAAGGCCACCAGGTGGTATTTTTTCTCCACAGTCCACCTGCAATTTTGGACAGCCAAAATGCAACAAATTCTAAGGAATAAAATACCACAGAATCTGTTTTTATTTCAGAGGTTTATGTGTCTTAAAGCACCTTATTACATCTGTGGATTTACCTATTCAGTGTTATAGGAACAATGTGTCATATCCATGCTATGAAACAGCTAAGGAAACTATTAAGTCTGTTAACTTCTCCGAAACTTAACTAGACTTCCCATACTTTAACCTCAACATGTGATTTTTGATCATGGAAGAACAGATGATCTCTGTGAAAATATTTTTAAAACATATGAAATAGCTTCTAAGGAAAAATTTAAATTATTTAGTGTCATTTCTACTATTTGTTCTTTCTGTGGTTAGCACCAGGAGAGACTATTAACATAGATCTAGCTCAGCTGAAACAACTCCAGAATATATTCTTGATCTCTCACAAAACATTTCTTTTCTCCAAGTGTTAGAAACCTTTTCACTCAAAGGGAGGAAAAGGGAACCTGCAGCACAGAACATGGTGAATGTGAGACAATTCCAAGGGCTGTTCAAAAGGTAATAAGTGCAGGGGCCATGAGGAGTCATGGAGGAAACTGGTGGCAAATTGTTAGAAGTAATATTTTTTTCTAGGGATGGGACACGCAAAAAAATAGGAATACCTGATGCAAAATCCAAACTCCAATCTTGGCCAGAGGAGCTTTTTCTCTCTACTGCTAAATATACAGTTTGTGTGCAGTTTTACATGGCAGATGTCTATGGAAAGAGAGTGGGAAAGAGAGAAATCAATTGCAAATTCAGACAGCTTGTGAAGACTAGTACTGTGCTACTGCTGTGGCTCCTGGCAGTCATTGAAGTAGACTCCACGCAACCCTTTGTGTATTTATAGCTCTGGGTTTTGATACTACCACTTTTACTCCTCTCAGATGTGTACTTCCACTGCACCTAACATACTCATAATTTCCTTAATAACTTATTTTCTGGTAGCCAAACAGGAAGAAGACTGGACATATTTTCACTTTGACAAACTACTGTTTAAGTAGAACATACATTATTTGCTTGTCACACTGGGTCGCTCATTACTCTGCCCAAGACAGCCAAGGGTATCTGATCTCTCTTGATTAAGTTCAGAGGTAAGATTGTTCCTGACCTCCCTTTGTCACTAAACTAGCTGAGCTACCCGACATTAGTTTCCAGAGTAGGCTGAATAGAATCCAGCTGACCTTCCTCCAACTAACTCAAGCATCCAGACAAAAATACCTTTATGTGTTGATGTGAGTGACCATAGAAGAAGGAGGAAATTACTAAAAAAGGGTTCTGTTAGAAGGAGGAAATTACTGAACAGAAGAAATTGTCTGCTGAAAAATAATGACAGAGAAAGGCCTGCCAGCCTGAAACTGCAAGACTGGGGACTAAGCCTATGAACCAGATACACCCTTGAAAAGGGCAGCTGGACTCTTTGGAGTGCAGCCAAGGTACCTAGAAACCAGAGACATCCTGCTATATCATCTATAAGCACAGAAACAAGGGATTGTAGTGGCAACTTATTGTCTGAGAAGGTGGAAAAGTACCTGGAAAAATAAAATTGCTCTGAAAGAACAGTAAATGTCATAATCTATTCAAAGTTTCAGGTGAAAATAGAGATTAACAGTATCTATTTCTTGCTTGAAGTAGGATGTTCTACACCCTCACATATTTATGTTATAAAAATAACTTAGTTTTTATGAAAAAAGGAAACTCTCTCTCTCTCTGAGAACTTCCTGGTCGAATTCCATATGAACCTTCTATGAGATCTTGGAGTCTCACTCCAGACTCTGTTCTGTGGATCATTTTTGAAGAGACCTCTGCTTCTTATTGGTTCAGTTTATCCTCCTATCTTCTATGTCTTGATGAGTCCCACTCTGGGATTGATTTGTCCTTCCCACTTTGAGTTTGTTTGGCTTCTTCTGGAATCTAATTCACTTCATAATTATATTATATAAATAATACCTATTTGCTATACAGCAGTAGAGAAAATGGGTTCAGGAACAAGAACTAGCTCTGACACCTGCTGCCACTATTCACTGTCTTTTTGCATAGGCTTGTTCTTTGTGCAGTGCACTGTAAGAGTAATGCCTAGATTTTCTTTATTTTTTTAAAAGAGATACTCTGAAATTCTGTAATTAAAATAAGATTAATCAACGAGAGTGCTGAATTTACACAGAAAAACATTGTCTCAAGAACCAAAATTCACTTCCAAATGATTCAGTTCTCATCTCTTAATATTAAAAAAAAAAATCTTATGTCTGGAGCTTTGAAATTCCTTGTCTTCCAGAAGAAACTGAGCACATCTAAGGTATCTATTAAGAGTGACATTTTGTTTGTGCTAAATTATGAACCCTGTCTGACAATTTGAATAATTTTTAAATTATAAAGCTCACTTTAGTCCCCCTTTTTTTTAACTGCTTAAAGTTGCTTGAATGTACATTTTCAGCTTCCATAACATTATGTGTCAATGAGTTCCACAATTTAATAGACTATTATTTAAAAAAAAGAAAACTTCATTAAGAAAAATCTGTCTCATATGAATAAAAATAGTGATTAATGGTACCTTATTCACCTTTTCTGTGCCACATGCATTTATGAAAATTTCTATCATAATACCCTCAGTTATCTTGTTTTTATCTTCAATCGTGTAATTTATTTATTTTCTCTCTAGTTCCTATAGGTCACCCTCTCTTCTTTTTCTAGATTTTTGCTACATAGGGCAGGGAAGGAACAAATTACATGCAATATGATAGTGACCAGATATACCATCAGGAATTTAAATCACAAAACAATATTTTCATTCCATCTTTATTTACTTCCAAATAAAGGACAATACTTTGTTTGCCTCTACTTATTTGTCTGTGATTGGAGACACTGGAACTAACAAAGTTGATTCCAAGTGCTCTCCTTTAAATTATAAAGTATGTTTGAAAATTTAATAGGATTAAAACCTGTTTTCAGAAAACTGAACAAATAATGCATTAATTTTAGACCTTTTTTAATTTATTCACAAAATTACCAGACTATAAAGAATATCAACATTCTCAATGTTGAATGTTGTGGATGTTCATAATTTCCTAATACCTTGGAAAAAGCCTATTGAAAGCTCCATTAGAGTCTAACTTGGCATCATTCAAGGAAGGCTTTTCAGCTACATATCTCACAGCTATAACAGTGACAAACATGGTCTTAGAGGAGATTTTATTTTGTAAGATACTGAATAACCTTAATTTAGCGCGTGCTAGGTTCAGGTGGCTGTGTATGTAACAGAGAGCCTGCTTATCTACCAGATTTCTCAAACATCTTTTGTTCTGAGAAGTTTTGATTTTCATTTTCTAACAGGAAGAATACGATGTTAAAATACTGATTTAATTAAAACAGAACTGCCATATTTTCAGAAACCTGGCAATACAATGGAATCCTATGATTTCACTTAATATGCTGCTTCATTCACTTGAAATCTATTAATGATTATCATTTAAAAGTCTGAAGCCTTCCACCAACTATCAGTAAATGTATCTTTTAAAAAGAAGTAGATAAACATGCAGCATGAAGAATAAAAAGGAATTAAATTCAAGATTCACATGATTTAACAGGAATCACACTGTTTTACGGTTAAATTTTTACTTAAACTACATTTATTTTTAAAAATATTGTGGGAGAAATGTATCCTTTCTATATTCTTTACTTCTATTTATTCAGTGACTTTTCTGTGGCTATCACACATTCTGAAAAATAGCTGCAAACTGAAATAATAATTCATTTCCCAATTCTACTACTCTTTTTCAGCCAGTTTCTATTGTGCTCAGATCCCCATTCCTAAATAGTATGTCTTATCTATTATCTGCAATGTTAATTTAAAATTCGGGTTCTTTCAGTATGGGCTGTTTCTTACTATGCTTTTAGTTCTGTACTTAAAAAAATTTGACTGATCCTACACTTGAGACCTCTCATGCCACCATTTTTACTCATTACAAGTGGGTAATAATAAACATAATACATTCTACTACACATTTAATAGAAATCATGGAAAATAAATTATGCAAGCAATAGCTAATATTTTGTTTTCTTATGCCAGAACATACAATTGGACTTTCTTATCTTTTAATAAACAAGCACAGAATCACAGAATGGTAGGGCTTGGAAGCGGCCTTCGGAGGTCAACTTCCATCCAACCGCCCTGCCAAAGCAGGTTCACCTAGAGAAAGTTGGAAAAGAACTCATCCAGGTGGGTTTTGAGTTTCTCCAGAAAAGGAGACTCCACAACCTCTCTGGGGACCTTGTCCCAGCGCTCTGTCACTCTAAAAGTAAAGAAGTTTTTCCTCACGTTGAGATGAAATTTCCTGTGTTCCAGTATACAATTCTGCTTTTAATAGGACCATCATGGAGCTTTTCAAATAAGATAACTTTTTACTATGTCATCTATGATAATTTTAAAGTTCAGGATTGATACCTCCCTATATCCTGTTTATTCCTGCTATAACTGTTTGAGTACTCATTCAGTGCACAGAAATGTCTTCAAGAAGAATTAAGATATTTTAAGTTAACAAGACATTAAACATTCAACTGTATAACGTCTCTCTTCTACTAAATTAACCATAATTTTCCTTCTTTAACCCAAAGACACAGGGAAATAATGATTACTCAAAGATGCTCTTAAATTTGGAAAGTTGATGTAATTCCAAAATTGTAGTTTATGGCATGTTACATGACAAATGCAGTTTATCACATTTTTCTTCAATTTATCATTAGGATATTATTACAAATTAGGATATTATCACATAAATCTGGATCATATATCAATATAGTTCTAAGCAGACAATTGAGTTTGTCCAACAAATCCATTTTATATACAATTGAAGTTGGCCCCTGCAGCCCTTGGTATTAATCACATCCTGCTAGGTCATGTGAGATGGCTGCTGAACTTTTTCGAGATGACAGAAATACTCTACACCAACAAAATAGTTTTCTTTCTGCTTGTTATTACTTCCAGTGCTGCAAAAATCTGTAATGCTGTTAAGACATAACGTCATAACACACAAAAGCATGAGGAAAGTGCCATAAGCAAAGCTAACACATAATCCTTTAAAGTCTTTAGTTACCGCCAATCCTACTGGATATGTATTTTTAAAAAATGACAAAACTATAATGGAATGAATAAAAAATCTATGGTTTAAAACCCACAGTTGTTCAGAGAATTTAAAGAAACAAGCATACAGTGGTGTATATTCAGAATAATAAAATAATAATAAAATAATTTCAGGAACATGCTATGACAAAAATCACCAATATTAGTTCTAAATAGATGCAATATAATTTTTTTCTCACAGAACATTCAAGTCACTAAGGACGGGTTTCAGCATCTTACTAACTATGGTCTAGTGTATGCACAAACTAAAACAGTGACTAAGTGTACGCAGTCAAGTTCCATTTTTAAAAGTAACATAGATACAGTGAGCAGGTTGTAAAATGTGCTTGGGTGCCTAACAGTGCTGGTTTTATTAAGATTTTCAAAAATGTCCTATTACCAACTCCCATTGGTTTCATTTGGCAACAGAGACTTAAAAATCATTGTGTTACCTGTTTACAATGATCTGGAGAAAGTCTAAACCGTAAGCACACATGAAAAATACACCCATGTAAGTGAATAGAAATGAATTTTAAAATTACTACTTTGCTTTCTCTTTCATTCCTATAATTTTTAATTTATTTTGCTACTATAGATAAAGCTACTATAGGTAAAGCTACTATAGATAAAGATACAGATATAGATTTTGCTACTATAGTTTTGTCATTTAACAAAGTAAATCACATCTGATTAGCAGAATCCAATGCAAGGAACAAAGTAACACAGCTAAACTGAAGCAAAATTGCTTATGAATTTGGACACTAAATTTATGCAATTTTCAAAGGAAAATGAAATCTGAACATAAGTGTTGACTAATTAAATCAGTGAAATCAGCTATAGCGTCTACTGACTGACTTACATGCAGAATTACAGTCCTACGGCTCCTCATAGGATTATTTCATTGCAAATTATTGCAATTATTGCAAATAAGAATATATTGTATAGCTTGTCTAACTGTCTGCCCATCAAATTAACAAGATATTAACCCAGTGGTCAGTAATATATTTAGATCTAGATGATATCAAAATGAAAGCATGGATGTTTTGTAACTGTAAAGAAACACAAAGAAAAAATACTATCTGCATTAAACAGATAGAGAAACTCTTCCAAAGAGATGGAAAATTGCTTGCCCATGTCAATTGACAGTCCAGTCTCCGTAACAGGAGTTGAAACCTGTGACAGTTAAGTTGCTATCTGGTAAACTACGGAGTCAACATAATATGGAACTATTAAAGAGGAAAGGCCTATTCTGACATCATTTTTTACTGCCTACATCCTGGGAACAGTAACTTTCCTCCTTAAACTTCTTTCAGAAATAAACAGCAGACCCAAATGCAAAGTTCAGACTCTGCTTTCACAGAGTTTAATAGTTTTTGATTGCTGATGCACATACTTTGCTCATTATAAATTAAACAAGGGAGACAGATTTCTACCTGAAGAAGCATGTCTGTCAAATGTGTGGTTAGCATGATGTTTTTCATAAAATTCTGCTATGGATGGCTAACATGCTGATTAATGGATTTTAAGGACGAGTTTGCAGTTTTGAAGGATAAATACTCTTTCCAGTTAAGCAATAAAAAAATTATAAGGACTTTTTTCCTCCTGGAAATGTATGCACATTTATTTAGAGTTGGTATATTAATAAATGACAACTGCTACAGAAAGTAGTCTAGCATTAAATTAAATACATTTCATGACCCACTCACTCAAAATGCATTATCTTTTAATATATTATGCATGCAAATATAATGACACTATGTAACTGACAGTCTTAAAGTCCCGTGCAAAAAATGAAAACCTCCTTGTCTGATGAGTTAAAATAACCTTGAATTATTTATAAAAAATTACTGTTTGATAATATTATATAGTATATAGTGTAATGTAATTGTTTTAGCACTTATAATTCTTCTATTTAAAGAGAAATTAAGAACAAAGGCTGCTTGACTATCCATCAGAAATTATCAACAAAGTATAATTAAAATATTTTACTGCAAGTTATGGGACCAGTAACAAAAAAAAAGTCTGAAAGGGACTCTTTAAGACACTTGGCCTAGGACAGTAATAATTATGTATTTTAAAATATTTTCATTGCAGGGTTTAAATTATAGACTTTCTACAACCTGCACAAAATATACTGACCACTGAAACTGTATTTATTGTCTGGGTTTTTGGAGAGTGGTATCAGTTCCTATCCAACTGTTCTTTTAGATATCATAACTCCAGGTATTTCAATCTGTTCTCATTGGTTAAAGTTTCTAGAGTTCTAAACTTCTTTCATGTGTTTTTCTAGGCTTTCCAAATGTCTCACCTTTTCCCTAGAAGTTAATTTCCAGAGGTTATGTCAGTACTTCATCTATCAAGACAGCTATTCCTCACAACATATTTCCGGAACTGTTATTTCCTAAACATAATTTTTTTAAAAATATATTTATGCTAAAGTACAACATTATACAAGCTAAGTCCAAAGTTTTCTACAATGCTTTAATCCTACATTTAGCATTACTGAAAGCCCTCCAAGTATGGTGAAACATGTAAAAACTTTTTTTTTTCTTCTTAATTGTTCATTAATTGTAGAAGATTCCTTTATGGCAACTTTACAGCTTATAGCACTCAAAACATGTTTTGACAATAAGCCCCTAATAGCTGTTCTTTCAGTAAGGTTACCCAAAAATTTTTACATTTTGTTACGAGACTTTCACTTAGACCACCATGCTTCCCAATTTAGCTTATAAAAATAACATGCAGTACAATGACAAAAGCCTTCATACAGTGATGACACTGACATTCACTTTTTTTTCTTTCTCTGAAATTTCTGTTAGACTGGTCTAGGAGGAAAATAAATTATGCTTAGAAAAAAATCAGATTGGCTGGTTTTCTTCTACTTGTTTTCCTCCAGGTGTGCAAACACAGTTTATTTTAATATCTGTCCCAGTGCTTTTTCTGAAAACTGAAGTTATTCTGGCATGTCTATAATTATTCAGCTGCTCCTTCTAAAAGCCTGAAAATATATTAATCATTTTTCAGTGTTCCGGAACCTCATCTGTTGTCTATATGTTCTCAAAGGTAAGTGTTAATGAATGTGTAACTGTGTCAGATATTTGAAAATGCTTATTTTTTCCACCTAGTCTCTTTGCCCACTGTTCCTTAACTGGAAATCACCTCTCCTCACAACTGAGAACAGTTTAACACCTTGCCTTATTTTCGACTAGGAATGAACAAAATGTTTGGGACCACAGAGTAGGAGGCCTCCATATGTAGTAAACTATCATTCTTACCTAGGAGACCATAGATAATTATTAAGCATTACAAATGACATTTCATACCATTCCATAAATGGAGAAACATTACAATTTAAATTAGACAATACAACAAAATACACATACACTGCCAAAACCATACATTCTCCTGGAAGAACAGTGGTAGCTAAAACCTGATGCCAGCTACACAGTTAATTACAACAAACATAAAATAATTCCCTTCCCAAATATTTTAATAATATTTGCTAATTTTATCTTCCTAGATATTTAGGTATTTTAATAAGTGTAAATTATTTTTTTTATTATTTTTATGCTAAGAAAAGTATGCAGAATCATAATAATGCTTGCATTATATAATTGAGATTAAAATTTAATTAAAAAAACACCAAAACAACAAACAGATATTGTTTTGCATCTTTTCTGAAACTGCTGTACCATATTCAGTGACTATGTAGAAAATGAAGCAATCAGGTTTCAATTACATAAAAGTGTGGTAAAAACCGTTTATTTTTCTAGTATGATTACAAAGTAAAAGTGACTTTTTATGTAAACCTTTTAAAGCATATTCCAAGCTATATGTTAATTTTGTTATTTCCTAGTGTATTAACATCTTACAATAAGGCAATTTCAAACCAAATTTAAATGATTTTTTAAATAGACTAGACAGAAGTTAGAATGTATCTTGTTCTATGCATCTGTACATTTGGTCACGCATCAAGTTAATTTTATCCAACTAGCACACACTGATTATTTCAAAATAGAAAATAAAATTAGTTGGTGGCTTCTAAGAAGTTTAATAATAGTGTTTGTGAAGAGAGGGGCAAGGCAAATGTTCAGTTAATAACCAGAGGCCTCAGTAATGCATCTTCAACGTGGTGGACAAATGTAATGAAACAACATGCTAATGCAAATTAAACGCGACATATGTAGACTAAAGATTAAAATTCAAAGATACAAGCTGAATGACAGTCTTTAGCACTAGTTCAATATAAACAGGAATATTTTTCAGTTGAAAACATGAAACTTCATACTGAAGTGACCCAGGCATTAACAGTATGTAAAGTACAGTTATAGCTCAACATATACAGAAGTAAATAGAAACATGAATGGAAAAAACTTGAACATGGTTTTGTATTTATATTTTAATTGATGCTTCAAGCATTTCTTATCAAGAGAGTAGCAAGGATTTCCTCGTGTTTCTAAACTCAGAACTGCTTAGAAATAACTCAGTCATCATTCAGAACAGTCAGGTACCACTATCGTGACTTTGTTAACATTCAGTTTTTAATTCTTTCTTTTATAAAAAATATGAATATTTTTAGTATTTTGATATTAGAGGGGAAAAAATCTTATCAATCTGTGTTCTTATTACTACACTACTGAATTAGGCTTCAAAGTCCTAAAATATGCATGTAAGTGATTTTTAATGTACTGTTTCAGCCCCAGATACTTTAAAATTCATTTGGAAATGCCGGAATACTTTTTTTTTTTTCCTTTTTGGTGATACTTCAGTATATTAATGTGAAAAATAACATTTGAGTAGGAAAATGTCTAATAAAATCCCATTAATATGATAAATCCTAGACAAGGTCGTATCTTTTAATTAAATCATATTGAAAAAGCTGATCTGAACTTAGTTAACTTTGAGGTACTACAGAAGAAGTTCCCTTGATTAAGCAGAAGATCAAAGAAAGAATGAAACTACACTAGCTGGTAAGTTCTTAAAAGCTGTTTTGATTAAAGAATGTTAGCTAATATTCAATTTAATTGTATTAGAGGCAGCACCCCACTGATAATAAAGCTGGGAGATAGAGTTAGCCTGCCCTCTATAAGTTGTATCCACATTTGGTTGATTTTATGCAGTTCTGAACACAGATTTGCACTACAGACACTTGGGGGGAAAAGCTAACCTTAGTTTTAAATGTATGCATAAAAAGAAGCTTTTCTTTAAAGAACAAAAGGAAAGAGGAACAGGAAATTAAAAAAAAATAAAAAAAAAAGGAACAAATTAAAAAAATGGAAGGCTTTTAAATGATAAATACTTCCCATAGGTATATTATTAGAAAGCAGAGCTCTATTATTGTTGACTTGGTCTTTATCCCCAAGGTTATCTGGTTGTTCACCATTTTTTTTTTAAATAAAACCAAGATATCCACTCAAGACTGAAATTCATTTAGTAAGACAAAATCCTTGCACCAGGCGTTGATTGTTAAGACTTTCAATAGTGAATTGATATTCAAATGTATGTATGATATTTTTCCATTTTATTCAGATTTCACTTCAAAAGTATTTTAAGTCTTCTGTAAGGAGAATTTTTTTTTTAAAAAAAAACAAAACAACAAAAAAACAAACTACCGAGAGAGATGGAAAAAATAAAAAACTTTGGTTTGGAGTAGAGTGTTAGATGTAATCCTGTTTTATTCTTTCATATCCTAGCTAGTACTATGTGAAAAGGTTTTGCATGATTACTCCAGGCCAATGGACACCAAACTGTTATTTAGGATTTCACTCTGTAATGAGGTGAGGGACCTTTAAAGTCTCCTTCTTTCATTCTGTTTTCCGGTTTGAACGTGACTACATCTCTGTGACACAGTCTCATTGCAAAGAATCCCTTCAAGGTTTGGAGAACAATTCATCCTTTCCACAGACTTGTTTAGGAACTGCCATGCGCCTGTATGTGTTTTCTTAGTATCTGGTGAATTATAAACAAATCTTTCTTGAAAGATTGTTTTCTCCTGAACTCAATGCTTGCTCTCTCCTGAACTCAAGGGCACTAACTTCAATTGTTGCTGAAGGAGAAGAAATGAGGGAGAAGTTTGATTTCTACTTTGAATTAATTCAGTTTCTGATAACTGATGGAAATTGAATGGCAGGCAATAAATGACAGGTTTCTTAACTGACAGCACTTCTTTTAATTTCATAAGGATTGATCCATTACCAAAGAATAAATTAGTAATCATTCATGTTGCTATAAATTTTATTCATTCTTTCAACATCATATTTCTTATTTACTTCACTTTGTTTTATAAAAAAATATCAGTCCTCCTAAAACATCTAGTAGAATGGAAGCTTCCATCTTGGGAAACTACTGTGCCTTTAATAACTACTATAAGAACTGTACTACGCAACATTGATTGACATTAAAATTGTTTACTTTTTTTTTTCAACTGGTTTCTTTTCTAGAATCTACTTGGCTTTTTCCTTTCCTATTTCTGTATTGACCACTAAAATATAATTGATCTTCTGTCTCAAAATTCCTGCTGTTTCATGAGCTTTGTTACGATTCAACATAATCTATTTCCCACTGATGTTGGACAACATAATAAGGTCACAGCAGGGAAGTTTTAGCTTCATTAAAGCACATTATTATAAAAAATAAAATGATCTAGGGTAAATTGGTTCTGTCCTTGTGGTAGAGTTTGCATATATCCACATTAATCTGAGCATATAAAACAGCAATAAATTTACTAGCCCTCTTACTTTACAAATGAGTGTCCTTATCTTTAATTTCACCATGGGAACCTCTAGTGGCAGATGGAGATGTCAATACTTCACGATACAGGTAAAATCTACCTTTGTTGGGTAGAAAGATATTAAACTTCCCTGCAAGAATCAAAAAGCCCTGTCAATAAAAATGTTTATTTCTGTCTCTAAATTGTTTTGAAGACTTTGCCTATGTCCAGCAAATGTATGTGTCAGAACTATTTAAAAGAAATGAGCAAGTAAGGCAAGGAGTCTAAATTTTTACCCTCTCAGACTTTCATTTATCATGGAAACCCATAATAGAGGGACTGTGCATAAAGATTTAAGATAGAGAATCGGTGATTGTTCTATTAATCTACTTTAACTGATACTAAAATCTGACAGAATGAATTACAAGTTGCAGGCAGGGAGGCTTATCAATTCATTACTACTTTCAAGGTTCTCCCTTCTCTCTTTGTCTTTGCCTTCAGCTGCTGGCAAAGGATAGGCTTTTGCAGTTCAATTTTTCAGTTTATTTTTGACTGCTTTTAATTAAATTTGATGGCCTGCTTCTGCACCAGTGAAGTTATTTGAGTTGCAAAGCACTTTGCTGTTATAATGATGGCTCCCTTGATGTCTGTTCATTATTAACTGCTTTTCAAAAGTGCTTCTCTCAACTCTCATTTTATAAATATTTAAATAACTATGAATTTCTATAACATAAATATCTGGGCACTGGTGATAGGAATTCTATTGCCTATTTAATAGGTTTTACATAGTAATATGATCTTTAAATAAAGTTATACATTATAATGTTTATTGGGAAAGTGTTGTCCCTAAATCATGTTACTTGTAAGTGTCAGCACAAATTGTAGTCATATTTCAAAGCAGCAGTAATCGATGAATTAGTCAGTAGTTTGTGAACTATTGCTTATGTGGTTATATTTTTTCTCACATCTTTATTATTCAGAGCAAAAAAAAAAAAGGTAAATAATATACAACAAAAAAGAGTGCTTCGGATCTTTGCACTACAAGCCGTATTACTTGTATCAACCTCAATGTCTTCTGAAACAGATTTCCATTTTTAATACAGTTTCCAGGAAAAAGAAAGTAGAGCAAAGGAAAGAGGTTTTCAGTTAGTATGACTTAGTCTAATGTGAGAAAAGAGACTGCTTATAGTTAAGTCTGAAGAAGAAATTAAGAGCCCTAAAATCTTTCAACAGGCAGAACTGTTTAATGGGTCAGCTACTTGCCCCATCTCCCATGGGTAGAGAGCTTTAAAGGAATATAATATTCCTCTAAACATTAAGGAGAATTTGCACATTCTTTCCCATGTTGACAAGTGCTTTGTTCTGCAATGAGTCACACTGGCTTCAGTGAAAATTCTCTCTGAGGAGAAAGGCTTTCATATGAATAATACAGGCAAAATGTGGCACAGCACTACTCAGGAGTCAACAAATTTTGTCTTTTGAATACAGAAAGAAGGATAATAAGAGGTAGTTTGCCATGTGGTTCTGGAAACTTAGAATTATTTTAGAAAATTCTGTTCTGGAAGACAATAATTTTAAATTGTAAACTGTCTATCTCTTTGGTAAAAGTTCTAGCTTCCTAATTGCTTCTGCATTGCAAAGGACTACAAGTTTCAAAGACTATATAAGCAAGTAGAACGCCTTTTTTTCTCCCGTATGGGCTGCTTTCTGCTCATATTTATACTGTCTCCAGTTTTAAGGATTGCCTGCTGCTGCAAGTTCCTCACCTACCTTTATTAGTCACTTAAAAGACCATTTCATTTTCTATATAGTTAATAAAACAGAACAGTAATTATACTCCTTTACCGACATTCAGAAATCGAATGGCCAAAGTCTTGTAAAGGTTAATTTAGTCTGTTGCTTGAAGTAAGTCTACATTGAATGTGTTCACGTGACAACTGAAAATAAAATGCATAACAATTCTCCTGCACAACAGCTGAAAAATGTAGCAATATGGTTACCCACTGCAAGGGCAGCAAAGAAGCTGATCTTCTATGAATGCAATACAACCAGGTATATCCGTATTAGATTTAATAGTTACAGCTATGGTAAATGGGGCTTAAAGACCTTTGTCCAGCTTAATAAGCTACACACATCTCCAAAGTTCTTTACTTTCTACATATTCAAGACTATGGAATAAGTTTCAAATGAGTCAGTTGTCCCCCGCTCTGTCACCTTTTTCTAAATCTTGATATTCCCTGATACATTACAGAGGCAAAATATGGTGACACTCTTAATTTACTCATGTTTCATAACTTCATATTTTCAATAATGCTAATATAGGCCCTTCGATTTCTCAGCAGGTGGTATCCCATCTGTCACACACAAATCCTCCAGAAATGTCATACTGCTGCAGGAAAACTGCCCATCATGATCCAGCTGTCCATTACCAGAGGAAGAGTGCCAGTTTTCTGTCCCCGCTGATTCTCCCGTCTTCTACAAGGACTACTACAAGAAAATATAAATAAACTGCAGAAGTTCCTTCATACTAGTTACAGTTGGATAGCACTGCTTCTCTTCTAAGTTCAACCATGTTTTAGAGGAAAAATATTCTTTTCTGGCTGTATCCTACTACAAAATAGAACTTTACATTTAAAGTAACAATTGCAGAATTTCCAAAGAATCTTAATTATTTTATTAATTATTTTGTATGAACAGCTGCTATCTTTCCATATAACAGTGCAGTGCACAATCTTTCTGGTCAGACAGGAGAGGGACATACACTACCATCTCTTTTTCGTGGTTTGATTAGACCTACTTAGGACATAGAGTCTAATCTGAACATTCATGCACAGTGGTTACAGGCCATGTCTTGGTGGTTGCAGCCCTGAGGAGTGCAAGACATTGGCTGTAGTGAACAGAGAGAACTGTAGTTTCAATTTGAAAAGCAGTTTACAGACGGAACCAGAATCAATGAATGAAGATGCAGTCTATGAATCTGTTATGCAATCATCATGCTTCAGTCTCCTCTTTGTTGGACAGCATGGGTCTCCACACTTAGATTTTGAAGTAAATATCTGTATATCTGTCTAAGAACTGTACTGTGGTCCATAACAAACTGAAAGTTCAATTTGCATGGAACCTTCCAGTGATAATGGAATACGTCAACATTGAGCTGATGTTTCCTAAAAGGACTGAGATTCACAGGGAAATCTGAAACCCTTCATGTCTGGAGCAACTTTCATACAGATTTTGGAAAGGATCTCCAAACGCAGACAAAACAAAACAGATGCAGTAGCCGCCCTCTTGGAATATTGCTGAGTTTTTCACAACCTCACTAAATGTGTTGTGACTAGAGAGGGATCAGATGTTATATTTACTGCTAATGTGCTTTGAAGCAGTGAATGTTTAAACGTGATTTTTGCTGTAGTAAGCAATGATGTGTTTACGTGCATATATGCTGTTTGCCAACCTGACTGACATTATTTGAATGTTAATGATGTATTAGAGAACAGCAAGTCAGATTCAAATTGCTTTAAAAAAAAGAAATACAACATCAAACTACAATGGCTTGGGAGTTTTTAAGACAGATCTGAGATAAAACATAGGGAGACTTGATCAATGAACAATGAACAATGAACTCAGAAGTTCTTTCCTATGAATTGCTGCAAAGATTTCTCGGCAAAGGAAGCTAAATAAACTTTTCTTCTGAATCAATTTAATCAGCAGGTACACTTGTATGGATAATATATTTATTTATATATGGAAATAAGAATCAATACCAGAAAAGAAAGAACAAAAGAAGAAACTCAGCAGCTTTGAAAGAGTGTCAATTTTAGATATCATTATTCATCTATTTTAATTTTGGAGTTAAAGGAAACTCCAGAAAGATGAGGTACAGAGACGAGAATATTTCATCTTATTTTCTGTTCCAAAAAATTCAAGCCATTTTGGTACAAGTGATATGCTTTTTATTACTTTATTATTTATTTTTTTATTTATTAAATTTGTATTATATTTAGATTAAAACAACATAATTTTTGTGACTGCTGTTACATTTAGAACAAATAAATTAGCAAGTGCTTCTGAAAAAACATCTGCCTCTGAATTTGGATAAAACACATTACAGAAAAGAAAGGAGGGCATATGCAAAATACAGAACCTAATAAGCTAAAGAGTTCTTCAGAAATAAAGGAAAACATCCTTCTCTTCCACAAGAAATGTGGATAAGTTGACAAAATTAAACTTTTAAAAATGCTTTAAATGAATTAATTTTGCTACTTGTATCAGTTCTGATATTTTTAAGTCTCACATGTAAGCAATTAACAGAAGAGATAATACTCATTTAATGAATAGCTACTGTTTTATGACAGAATTTTGTTACTAACTCCTCCACTACATTATCTACAAACTAGATAGAGAACACTGGCAGCATAGAGAAGACCATTTCTCTCAGTTTCAATACTTATGCTGTGTCAGTCTTTAGTAATTAGGACAAGCACAGATCAAGCATTGCTCATGGTAGTGCAGTAAATTAAAGTTTCATTATTGTTCGTAGCAGATCACAGGTTTTGTGCTTATTTTACAAGCTTTCAGAACTGAAATTTGTCAGTCTTTCTATGTCTGAAACTGTCTTGACTGCCTGAAGATGTGTTTTAACTTGTTTTTTTCTCATGATCACCTGACTATGCCTGACTTGGTTTACTTCAAGGTGTTGGGTTTGGGTTTTTGGTTTGGTTTGGTTTTCTAGTGCTTAAGTTAATGAAATTCAACCAAAACAAGTGCAAGGTCCTGCACCTGGGTCACAGCAGTCCCAGGCACAAATACAGGTTGGGCGGAGAATGGTTTGACAGCAGCCCTGGGGAGAAGGACTTGGGGGTGTTGGTGGATGAGAAGATCAACATGAGTTGGCAATGTGCACTGGCAGCCCAGAAAGCCAACAGTATCCTAGGCTACAGCAAAAGAAGTGTGGCCAGTAAAGGCCAGGGAGGTGATTTTGTTCCTCTACTTCACTGTTATGAGACCCCACCTTGGGTACAGCGTCTAGCTTTGGAGTCCTCAGCACAGGAAGGACATGGACCTGTTGGAATGAGTCCAGAGGGGGGCCATGAAGATGATCAGAGGGCTGGAGCACCTCCCCTATGAGGAAAGGCTGAGAGAGTTGGGGTTGTTCAGCCCAGAGAAGAGAAGGCTTCGGGGACACCTTATAGCAGCCTTCTAATACCTAATGGCACCTACAGGAGAGATGGGGAGGGACTCTTTACCCAGGGAGTGTAGTGATAGGATGAGTGGTAACATTTTTAAACTGAAAGAGGGGAGATTTAGATTAGATATTAGGAAGAAATTCTTTACTGTGAGGGTGGTGAAACACTGGAACAGGCTGCCCAGGGATGTTGTGGATGCCCCGTCCCTGGAAGTGTTCAAGGCCAGGTTGGACGAGGCTTTGAGCAACCTGCTCTAGTGGGAGGTGTCCGTCCCCATGGCAGGGATGTTGGAACTGGATGATCTTTAAGGTCCCTTCCAACCCAAACCATTCTACAGTTCTATGACACAGGCACAAACTTGGCACAGTAGTAGCTGTGCTCTGTCTGAGCTTGGAACAGAGTCTTTCATCACAGAATCCTGAGTAAATCTCGTGTAATTAACTTTGTCGTCTTATGAATTCCTGAAGTTTTACTTGGGTTTCAAGTGCAATCCTAAGACACCACAGATTGCAAAAATATCCTACTACCAGAGAATGAAGGCTACATATAGATGATACCATACATAAACTTTGATAGTTGCAGGGCAGAAGAGTAACATGCATGCACTGTGAAGAGTCAGCAGGGTAAAGGCAGGAGTATGCAACAGAAGCAAAGGTAATCCTAAGGTAGTCTTCAAGACCGCCTCCCTGACAGAATTTAACTACGTTTATTAAAATACCTGCCAGACCCAAAGAGCTAGTGTTTCAAGCACATAATAGAGAAGCTGAGAACTTTTTTCATAAAATGTTTTCCTTATGTCTCTTCTTGTTGGGCTTCCTTAATGAATGCAGTATCCTGTACGTTTGGATGTTTCAGCTAGGGGCCATCTCTATGGAAAAATACTTCCTGCAACTTCTAGATCTTGTCCATAGAGTGTATTTGGAGGTGCATTGTTCCAGAGCTCAGAGTATAATTCATATTAATAACTGTATACCAACAGATAAAAGATTTGTATGTTCTTCATGCTTCTAGGAAACAGAAAAATATTATGTCTGGAACTGTGCAGTTTCTTGAAAAGAACCCATTTAAATAGCATTGTTTTTATCTGAAAAGTAACTGCCGTGACATTGGGGCCTGTTGCAGTAGGACAAGGGGCAATGGTTTTCAACCAGAATAGGGTAGGTTCAGACTAGATACAAGGAATAAATTTTTACAATGAGGATAGTGGAACACTGGAACAGTTGCCCAGAGAGACGGTAGATGCCCCATCCCTGGAAACATTCAAGGTGAGGTTGGACAGGGCTCTGAGCAACCTGGTCTAGTTGAAGACGTCCCTGCACATTGCAGAGAGATTGGACTAGATGATCTTAAATGTCCATTTCAACCCAAACTACTCTATGTTTCTAAGAGCACCTCCTAGTTTGGTATCATCTGCTTGCTTGCTTGCTTTCCTTCTGTGTAATAATTATGTTAGGACTAGTGTCACATGATGGCCATGGCTTGAGCAGGAACCGGTGGGGGGAAAGAGGGGGAAAACAGGGAGACCACAGCGCCACAACTAATAGTAGCATTTTATTTAGACTGTCAGCATTTCAATTATACTAACAATAAATTATTTGCTTTACAAATAAAGTGTTTACCTTTTCGCCCTTAACAAGACTTTGACTTTATTATCTTTGGCACCTTAGCATACGGGCATAAAGCCTGCATAGACAGTCTTTGTAGTAGCAGTAGTAGCAGTTGGATACTGGGGTACCTTCCATGCAGTTAACAATTCTAAGAAGTTTTTGCTTCCTAGTAAAACATGTACATGGAAAACATGTGCACGGATGTGTTCAGAGGTAAATCACTTAGCAAAATGTGGCAGTCTTTGCCAGGAATTGAAGCAACACCAAACCACGACCTTGTCAAATATCACTCTGTTTTCCAGTGACAGAAACAATAGCTTATCTCAGGGAAAAACTATATATTTTTCTAAAAATCATGGACAAACCAATGTCCAAGCTTCACCTAGGAAATGACTGAACAGTTTCAGCTGAAATTTTAATATTTGACTCAAGGTAAATGACTTTGCATGAAAACTGGCAGCTTGGATGCTTAAGTCTAGCAAGTGAAAAGTGGCTAAAATTAGGGTTTTTTAAGATGAAAACTGGACCAACCTTTCTATAGGGAAATTTATATTTAATTACACGTGAAAATGCATTTTACAGTGCAACCCTAAAAACTAAATATGATTACTTTATGTCAGTTTTATCTGACATGATTTGCATGTTCTATATCAAAGTATCAGGAAACTTACATAACAAATTATATAGCTCTTGTCTATGTACAGCATGTTATTTCAAAGTAAGAGTAATGCTCATACTATTCACCCTATTAAATTGAGTAGACAATTTCAAAATGGAGTGTTTCATTCTAGACGGAGATTTTCATGCAAGGGGACTGACATGTCTGCACAAAGTTCTTCTGAGATCAGCTTAGCATTAACAGATACAGATCTGCCCAGATTCCTTAAAAAAAAAAAAAAAACAAAAAACCAAACCAATCCAAAACAAAAAACCCACACCAGAAATCAGTCAGGGATATTACCTGACTTAAAATACTTAGAAAATTCTTCAATAATCCTCTTGTTATATGTATCATATGAAATAAAGACACATGTTCACCTTCTAATGATACCAGTCTGTACAATATGACAAAGAAACCATATTCTCATTTCAATAAATTATTACTGAAGGTTTTTTGCCCATTTTAAACACAAGTGTTTGTATGTGAAATTGAAAGTAGTGATCCTGGATTACTTGTTTTCTGCATTACAGACAGCCCTTCACAAAGGACAGCTTTACTTTCAAGACACTAACCTAGGATGTGGGAAAGGATCTCCCTAGTTTTCCATATATTCCTTATATAACATTGGAGAAAGTAATTGCTCTTTCTGTGCCTCAATTTTGCATTTGCATAAAGAGGAGAGCAGTTCCACCCTACAAGACTTATGAAAATAGAAGTTCCCAGGCTTCTACATGTTTGGTAGTGATACTGGTATGCTAGAAAAGATTATTATATTCACATACCATTCCAATTTGGTCTGCTCTTAGATTGCCTCATTTATTTAGTAGTTTGTATGTCTGTCACATTTACAATATAGTTAAAACTAACTATCAGAAAATTCTGCACTTATAAATATACAAAAGTACTTAAAATTCTATCTTTGGAAATGTTCTGGTTTCAAACACTTTCAAGAATATGTTATTTACATAAACACTCTATTATTCAAAAGATTATTTAAAAGTTATGTAAAATGCTGTCAAGCCTCAATTTTAATACATTAACAGACCTTAATTTAAGAGCTACAGACATGATTTCCATCACTCCTAATGGGAATCAGTTTGCTTTTTAAAACTTTAAAACTTGTTATTTATGACCAAACAGGAAGTACAACTTCTTACCCTGCAGACAACATTGTATAAATAACAACTCCAAAACTGGCAGCAGGAGCTGTTGCCCATGCTACCTTCCTATTCAAAGGGCTAAAAAATAGGGACAGAAGGGTTAAGCTGCTTTCTTGCCCTTGTTTACAACTTTAATCAATCCAGAGACAAGTCATCAGAGCATACATGGTTTCTTTTTTCCTTTGCCTAAGGGAACTGGCATTTCAGTGTGTCTCTAAAATCTGATATCTTCACACACACAAACGGAACAATTATAAGAGATTATAAGATTAAGAGACAAATCATAACCAATTCTACTTTGTTGAATTTTGCCATCACACAGAACTTCAGGAAAGCTGCAAAAATATTAACCTTGAACTTCAATATGTACTAAAATCAGGGATAATCAGTTGATAATCAAATAAGTGCTTTCTGGGGAAAGAATAGAAGACCTCATACAAACAGCCTACTAAAAGCTTGTGAAAATCTGATCCTGGCATTATCCAGATGCAAAGCTGTTCCATTTCTGGCTTAACACCAGACTCCTGGTATCAAATGCTCACTTTGCTGTAGCTTTATTCCCAAATGTAAAATGAATATAGCAGTGTTTCCTTTCCTTGCCTTTATGTCCTGGGAAAAAGATGGCCTAGAAAGAGATCAGCTTAAAACCATTCTGGTGTCAGGGTATTTTAAACTGCTGTAACATGAGCAGTAATAGTTCTTGGGCTTATATCCTTCATTTTACTGGGATTTATTTGTTGTTATTGAGAGTGCAAGGTGAAACTAAAATTATTAATACACACAGATTTTATTTTTAATCTAAAATAATATTTTGCTTTAACTCTTGCACTTTACTCACTGGAAATACTTGTGAAAAATATGTAACATAATATGATCATTGTTAATCTGAATTTTTGTATTGCAGGGGACATAAAAGGTTTCTAAGTCTTGAAAAATTTCGTGAGCTTGCTCGATATATTCTGTAAAAGGTTTTCCCCATGTGCCAGGGAAGTATTTGAAAACTCTTTGAATGGTATGTACTGATATAGACAAACATAATGATGAATTTGTTGTGCACTTAGCTGCAGTCTGCAACAATATGCAGCGTGTCCACATTCAGTGTAAATTTCTCATCATTTCACTTACTTTTCATACTTTTCCTCATGAAGATTATCCTGACATCCAGAATAAAAATAGGTCTGTATGTTACAGTAAACAGGTGTCTCTAAATAAATTAACTCTGTTCCTCTTTCAACAGGTAAATTCCATAACTCTAATCTGGGATGAATCTCTGAAAAGCACAGGGAACGAAGACTAGTTGACAGATTCTCATAGACATGTATTTCTTGAGTAAAGGTCAAGCCTCTATATTCTTTTGGTGTTTTATTTAGTATTTTCAGTCACAAAACTAGAGAATTATTTAATCTGTACATAAGACCTCTGGATGTCATCTACTCCAACCCCGCTGTGCAAAGCACATCCACTTAAAGCATACTGCTCTGAAAGATGTCCATTCAGGTTTTAAGCATTTTCAAGAGTGAAGATTCCACAGTCTTTCTGGGAAACCTGCTTTGTGGGAAACCTCAGCTGGTCCAAGGGATCAGAATGTGAGCTTAACATCGGCCTTGAGCAGACACCTGTGTATCCTTGAAGAGGCCTGAGAGTCCTGAGAAGAGGGGAGTAAATAAGATTAAGGACCTGTCAGACTGCCAGCAGAGGAAAGTTACTGACAGCAGAGAACAAAGAAGGAGGAAGTCATCCAATCATGAACTGCTGGACTTTGAGTGAACCAATTATACAAGGACACATGTTCCTAAGAAAGATATAAAAGAATTTGTTAAAACAATAAAGGGGGTTCTTTTGGGCTCTTGCTCAAAAAGGTGTGTGTGTGTCGTCGTGGCCGTCTCAACAGCGACACTGCCTATCATCACAGTAATCTATTTTCATTATCTTTAGTCAAAATTTTCTGTGTTCCAGTTTGTGTTTGCTGTCTCTTGTCCTTCCTCCGTGTAAGTCTCGGAAGAGTCTGGTTCTGTCAGTTCTACCTCCTACAGTCAAGTACCTGTATACACTAGTAAATCCTCTCCTCCACCCCAAAACTGTCCCTTCCCCAGGTTCAACAAGCCCAGCCCCTACAGCCTGTCCTCGAGTGCCCTGTCCTCCATCCACAGACCACATTGGTCAGGCCTATCTCCATTACATTGATGTTTGTCTCATACTGGAGTGCCCAAAGCTGTGCATGCCAGATGTTATCTCACAGGTGCGTAACAGCAGTGCAGGTCCACTTTCCTAGACCTGCTGGTTGCACTCTTGCTAATGCAGTCCAGGATGTGGGAGTGCTATGACTGGGTGTAATGCTGCCTTGGGACGCGTCTGGTGTCCCCCAGAGTTCCCAGGGCCGTTACTGTAGACTCAGCTGGTTAGCCTCAGCTTCTAGTGTTAATTCCCGAATGCAGGACTTTGTGTTCACCTTCATGTGGTTTCTGTCAGATAATTTCTCTGAGCAGTAACCCTGCCCTCTAGCAGATTCACCACTTCATGAACATCTTGTGTCATTATGCAAGCATGATGAGAGTGAAATCCACACCATCGTTCAGTCCATTAGTGAACAACATTAAACAGTATTGGTCCTGGTATTGCTACTTACCTGCTTTACATGGTTATTTTGATATTTCCAGATTCTTTCACTTTGAAATAAGAAATAGGTGAAATAAAACTTCTATAAGTAACTATGACTTCAAAACGATGTGCACACCATTCACATTCAGCATCACAATACTGAGGTCTGTTTTTTTCCATCACTATGCTTAGTAATTCTGATAATTTCATATCATCTTCTCCCACTTCAGAAATATTGGTCATTTGATATACCACATAAATACACCTCTTGAGTATTTTAGCAGTTTTTGAGACTGCTCTTGGGTGAGCAGTCATTTATCAATTTAAAACATGCCAAACAATTGTCAGTCAACTAAACATTTTGAACGTCTGCTGCCTATGATTCTCTCCTTTTAATATGAAAATTTTCAGCAAAAGATTCTTTCTTCTTCAAACATTACTGGGATATTTCTTTAGCTTAGGACATTGCATAAGAGACAGAAGATTATCAGCACTGTTGAGCAGATGCTTAAATTTGCTTGCATGCTGCTATCTTGGATAGGTTCTTTGATCTTGAGATAAGTTTGCAAGACACAGAATTTTAACATGAAGCTGTAAACATGATGTAAACATGAATGAATGAAACATCCAATAAAATTTAGTGTGTCAGTACTGATGTTAATTTCATCTCGCACTTGATTGAAGAAATAAGCAACCTCCAGTGTATACCCACATCACTTCTGCTTAACATGCAAATACCTATGAAGTAGAACTTTTTTTCTACTTCACTATTAGAAAACCTCTTTATTTCTTTGTCCAAACTCATAATACTGAAATACCAGGTAAATAACTTCAAAAAGTACTCTGTTTTAAATAGACGATAAGACCATGAATTTAAATAATCTTCCACAAACTGTCATCAGTAGCAAATCTTTCCAGGTTTAATAATTTAGAGTTGCTCTCTAAAAATCTAAAGACTGCTGATTTGTGTCAGACAACAGAATAACATTAATTGTCTCAAAGAGTTCATTTTTAACACAAAAAACTATACCTAAGCAGTATTCAAAATAGTCAAAATCAGCCTCTTTAGACTCAATAGGGCTAACAAGGTAATTATTTTCTAGCCTGAGATCTCCTGCTTGAGATTTCCCCTTTCTATGTATGTATCCCATTTATAATTGGCGGTTGGAGAAATAAAAAAAAAAAAATTCCGGGAATTATTGCTAACTCTTAGGAGCTATTCTAGACTTCATGCAGAAATCAAGGTAGGTTTACTGCATACTGTGTATAAACATAGCCTTTTGGTATAGGACGGCTCTCATTGTCATTTGTGTTTAAGGATGCTACGTCCATTCACTCCAAGTAACCTGATGACTTTTATCCATTTTCCAGCTGTTCCTGTCTGCTACACATTGCTTATCTCAAAAGGCCCGCATTAAACATAAAGAGTAGGGGCAAATGGAGCTCTTTTAGCAGATGTCTTGCCACAAAAGGAACACTACTGCTAGAAGATAATTCAAACATTTTCCCTTTCTAATTTCTCATAGGAAGCTGTAGAAAGACATACCAGAATTAAGATTTGGTGAGGCTTAAGGTATATTCTCTTTATTGTACCCAAACTACAGTTACCCATATTTTATTTAAAAAAACCATAGTCTGTCTAAAGCAGCTGGGATCTTACTTAGCAGTTGCTTCCTCTCACCAGCAACTGGAAAACAACAAAGAACTCCCTTTCTCAAAGTCTTGGGTTTTGGGGATTTTTTAGTTTAAAGCATTGCTGGGCTTCAACTTTACCAGTAACAACTAATAAGCCCCCTTTAGGCTGCAGGCTTTTTTGCTTTCAAAGAGTAATAGAGATTTGGAGAAAATAGCCGCCTATAATTAATAAAGGTGTTTCCTAAATGCAGCTATCAATCACCAAATCGCTGAAGGAAAGCTCTTATTTTTACAGAAAATTTTGAGTCACACATCAAAAACTCATAGAGAGTAAAATTGCTTGTTGAAAGTTTTAACAGAAAAATATCTCCTCACATAAACATTATTCTCAGCTTGAACCAAGAATATGCTATATTAAGGGGTTTTTTCCCTCTTTGCCTAATTTAAAAAGAACTGTTAAAGATTTACACATTTTATTTAATACATTTGACAAGAACTTGTCAAGAGTCCTAGTTCTTTTATTTTATGTAGTAAATACTGTATATGAGTAGCCTTGCTTGGTTTGGCTAGATTGGCTAGAAGTGCAAAAAGAAGACAAAACATCCATTCAACTTGATCAGTATTTCTAATAATCTGTAAAACAATTGGTGTCCTAGGTCAACACAGCCACCAAGAGGAATTTGGCTCATCTATTATGCTGTTTCTGTGCAAATAGCTCTAAAAATAAACATTTTGAGCAATTTCCAAATTGTCAAGTATTGCAATAATGTCAGCGAAGAGTTTATTTTGTGGTGACACTAGCGTGTTTTCAGAGATTCAATTTTTCTTACAATATCATGTTGTCTGTCTCTATGATACTTTAACATCTTTTATTGATGTTTCACCTCACCACCTCTCTTTCTTTCTTGTTCTCTTTCTCCCTCTCTTTCTTTTCTCCTTTTCCCAGGCTAGTATACTCTAAGTTTCTTAGCAGTTGTTCAAAGAGGAAAATAGACTTTCACTGAGAAATTACACTGTGTTATTCTGTGAGCAAAAGCAGATCTGACTAACTGAAAAACATCCTACCTTTATTTTCTCCATGAGATCCTATTAGCTATAAAAAATGGAATTTTTTTGACATTTGCCAGGAAAGAATACCAGGAAAAATAAAATATTCTAAGTTTGAGATACTAAAGTTCATTAATAAAAAAATAAAAATACAAGAATGAGAAATGTGTTTTAATATAGCTGGTGCCTTCCACTCGTTTCCAGCAAGAAGTTCCCTGCGGATTTTTTTCGTGTGTGTGCATAATTCCTGTATTTTGTGGCTTTAGTACTGCTGTCACCTTAGCCCGCAGCAAGTGAGGAATAACTTGTGGGACTCTCTCAGAGAAGACCTTCGGACAATCAAGGCTTCTAACTGTCTGCATCCACAATTGCCTCCCATATTTTACTCCATGAGAAATGCAATAGGAAAGAACATTCATTTAATTAGCACCCAAATGATGTTCCTTAAATCCTTACACCAGTTTGTCTTCTCTAGCAAATAGATTACTATCTATATTTTCTTGATCATTGAATATATGCATATATGTTAATGATTTACATTCATGTTTTATAATAATTTATCATTATTTTAGGTGAGTTTTTTCAGTTGTCTAGAAAGGAAGAAGAATCAGAATGTGATGTCGTTTAGTTTGCAAAATAAAACTATGAAGAAAGGAAGTTGCATAGCAATTTAAAGATGCGTTTAAAAAAAAATTGAATTCCAAAACATGCAAAATCAAAGTGCTCTATAGTGGTTTAGAAACTGCATTTTTAATTTATGCCTGTTTTTAGAAATCAGCAGGCTTTGTAAATTTAATTTGAAGTGAACCTCCAAATGTGTAAAACTTCACTTACTTGGAGTTGAGGCTGATCAGCTCTTCCACAGCTGGTGCCAACATTCTGTCAGTCAAATTCTTAACTATGTTGTAAAGGGCCAGGAAAGCACTTGGCTTTTACTCCCACCTGCAACAAATATTGTGTCAGTTACATTTTCTCGTGGTCTTCCAAGGTTAGTAAGACATTTATTACATTATCTTTGTCTGTCACATTAGGGGTTCATCAGAACACTCATATAAAGGATGGAAGCACAAATTATTATACTATCTGAATTTCTCCTTGAATGTATGATTCAACATGTGTATAAATAAATGGTCTAAATGATAAATTTTTTTTGCAATGAAACTTTCTTATAAAATTTAGTCTTATTCATTCGTAACTGTCAAATTTAAATAAAATACATATTCATATGAGGTACACATTTCCAGAAGCTGGTCCTGAAGAAAGTAAAATCAGGACGTCTAGCTGTAGAAAACAGAAGTGTTTCAGAGCAAGGTAATTTAATATATGTATCCAGACAATGAAGATTCATGTTTATTTTGATCTTATAGTACTATTTATTCTTTTCTAAATTTTTCACTTTATTATGGACTATAGCCCTAAAAATTAGAACAAACTATTTTAAAAACAGAAAGTTAATCAAAAAGTCTCTTGATTTTAAATTGTTGTCTATCATCTTTGAAAGATCATGAAGAAAAAGAGAAGTCCCAACTGACTTAACAAGGATAAGAAATGCAAGCAGTGGCAGTGTGGCAGCAGGCACACTGCATAGCAGCAGACAGGTCTCCTTCAGCATGGTGATCACCCAGCAAAAAGCAATGTCCTCTGCTTCTCCCGAGTGTCTAGCACCTAGTAGATCCAATGTAGCCACACGGACAGAGCTCCTGTCCAAACATTTGTCCACCCAGTTTTCTCGTTGTGGGATCTGTGAAGGGATACTCTTGGAGGCAGAGAATGATTGCAAGCAAGCCTGTGGAAGTTGTCACCAGATAGATGAACTTCTGTGTATAGTGGCTGAGCTGCAGGAGGTGGGGGGCAGACTGAGGAATATTCTAGAGTCTGAGAAGGAGATTGATCAATGGAGCTGCACTCTGCCATCTCTTATGCATGTAAGCCAACACAGTGTGACCACTATGGAGGCAGGTCCAGGACCCGTTTTGTGCCAGGATGAAGGCAGTGTTAAAACAGATAAGGAGGAGCGGGAGAAGGTTACAGCATGGAGCTGTGAGAGAAACCCTTCCTTATCCTCTGAGATACCCTTACAGAAGAGGTACAAGGCCGTGGGTACAGTGGAGGAAGCACACAATGAGATAAAGGAGGAACCTACACAAGCAGTCTTGCCATGGTCAGAGAGATCAACCCCTCACAACAAAACCTGCATTAAGTATGAAGAGGAGACAACGGTGAGTTATAGTCATTGGTGATTCTCTCCTGTGTGTAATGGAAGTGCTTGCTTGCAGACCAAATCCTCTTTTCAGGGAAGGTTGCTGCCTCCCTGAGGCCTGAATTAGATATGTCACCCCAAGACTGAAAAGTTTAGTGCAACCTTCAGACTACTATCCATTCCAGCTCTTTCATGTAGGTACTAATGAAGTTGCAACAAAAAGTCTGAGTTCTATCAAAAGAGATTTCAGAGCCTTTGGAAGAATGCTAAAAAATTCAGGAACACAGGTAAGGTTTTCCTTGATCCTTCCAGTAATAGGGGAAGACTTTGGAAGAAATAGGTGGGCCCAGGATATCAATATCCGGACTGTTGCCTCTGCCACAATCTTGGAATTTTAAACCATGGAAGAGCCATTGAGACATAAGGTATGCTGGATGAACTTATCCTGATAGGGAAAACACATTTTTGGATGTAAGATGGCAGGACTGATCAAGTGAGCTTTGAACCAGAATCAGTGGGGGAAGGAGATACCAATAGGATTGCAGCAGTAAGCCAAGGGTTAGCATGGCATCGTCTGAGGGTAGCAATGCTAGTAAGAACATTTACACTGCTCCTGGGAGCATGGAGTGCTCTGGAGTGTATCTAAAATGCTTGCACAAAGATGTATGCAGTATAAGAAACAAACAGGATGAACTGGAAGTGCTGTTTAGTATCCAGAACTACAATAACATTGGTATTACTGAGGCTTGGTGGAATGAGTCCCCTCATTGGAGTGCTGGGATGGAGAACTACAGGAAGTTCATGAGGAATAGGTGGGGAAGGTGAGGTGGAGATGTCATGCTATATATAAGGGAGGATTTGATTGTACAGCCTTTAGTGATAATATGGTTAAGAGCCTTTGGGTAAGGATTAGAGGGATAGAAAACAAAGGAGATGTTGTAGTGGGTGTCTACTACCAGTTGCTGAGCCAGAATATAAGCATTGATTAATTATTCTATAGGTAATTAGGAGAAATTTCTAGATCAGTAGCCCATGTTCTTATGGGAAATTTCAACTTCCCAGACATCAAGTGGGAATAATATACTGCTGTGATGAGCAGATCTTGGAAATTCTTGAAATTTGCAGGAGATAACTTATTTTCACAAGTACTCAGTGAGCCAACTAGGAAAGATGCTCTGCTAGACTTGCTATTAGTGAATTGAGAAGGACTCGTAAGTGATGTGACAGTGGGTGGCTGTCTAGGCCACAGGGATCATGAAATGTTAATGAGTTCAGTGTAATGAGAAAAAAAAGAAAGTAGAGTTGCTACCATGAACTTCAGGAGAGCAAACTTCAAGCTATTCAGGTATCTATTTATGAGAGTACCCTGAGAATCTGCTTTTGAGGGCTTAAGAGTCCACAAGTGCTAGTTAGTTTTTAAGAACAACCTTTTAGAAGCTCAGGAGCAGGCAATTCCACTGCATTGTAAACCAAGAAAGCTGGATATAAGACCAGCTTGGCTAAACAGTGAACTCCTCATAGAGCTCCAGAGGAAAAAGAAATTGTATGATCTCTGGAAACAAGTTCAGGCTTTGCAGAAAGATCATGGAGCTGTGGTTTGGATATGCAGGGAGAAGGCACAAAAGGCCAAAGATCAATTAGAGTTGCAATTGGATGGCGTTGTGTCAGATAATAAGAAGGGTTTTTTAAGTGCATTAATAGCAAGAGAAGATCTAAAGAAAACATTGGACTGATATTTCTTGAAGACATTCATCTGACTAATAGAGATGAAGAAAAAGCAGAGGCATTCAATGTTTTTTTTTGCCTCAGTATTTAATTATATTGACAGACCTTGGGCTGCCCAGTCCCCTGAGTTGGAGGACCATGAGCCCGAGAACAGTGATTTTATATATATAACCAGCTGAATATTCACAAGCCCATGGAGTCTCATGGGACTCATCCCAGAGTACTGAATGATCGCGAAGCTGTTATGGCAGGACCCCTGTCGATCATCTACCAAAGGTCATGTTTAACAGGCTGCATTTTGATCCTGACAGCCTAGCCATTCTGAATTCCTTCCCATTTCCATGCCTGGAAACAAATATGTTTCCAGGCTCTGATAAAATTTTATCCAACCCCATTCCCTACTCACATTACATGCTTTCTGTGCAGAAACAAGTACAAGATGGTTTGAACACAGAAACACAACTGTTAATTAATTAATTATTAATATTTATTAATTATATGACTCAATCATCTACCAAAGTTCTTGGGAGTCTGGGGAGGTCCCTGAGATTCACAGCTTACCTACCACTGTATCAGAAAGCACAGGGACATGTATGAAGATATGTATATGAGGAAAATCACAGTGGGAAAAAAACTGTTATTCATTATATCTGTAAAATTAAAATATTCAGTAATTTTATTATGTCTTCTTGACACATGGTACATCTGTTGTTCAAACTAAAAGAACACCAAACCAACATGAAAAGAAATCATCATCATCATATTACAGCTTTCACCTGTATGACAGCAGAGTAAATGGATTTCTACAAAGGGCATATTTTTTTCACAAACTCACTGCCTTAAAGCAACTTTATAGTGAACCTGTATGCTGTGCTAGCACTGTGGACAGGATAACAATGTTCATAAAATCATAGCTGGCTTATAAAAGTTGCGGATCTTTATCTTGCTGTAGACGGTACACAACTTATGAATCAATGATTATTTATAATAAGGCCAGACAAGAAGAACAATTAATAGTATATAGTCAATTCCTTATTACTGTATACAAACATTGGTTGGAGAGGTGCTGCACATCTGATGAATTTGTGACCTTTCATTTTCAGTGTAACTATTTAGGACAACCAAACCATGCTGTGTAGTAATGTTATTTTATGTATTAATGCTTTTTTTCTTGAAGGTAAATGGAACATTTTCATGCCTTCAGAAAAATAACTCTGATATGAACACTAAAAAATTTCAATGACACTTCTCTCCTCTAGTTGGTCAAATAGTTCATTCATTATAAACAATTAAAATAGTTCTATAGAATTAATCTGATGTAGTTTCCTAACAGCTGAAAGCTCCTTCTACAGTGTTCTAATTCTAACATAAAGAACTAAATCCCTCATTTTAGACACAGGAAGTTAATATAATTCCATGAAATGCAAAGTCTATGATATTTCATGAACACTCTGTAGTTTCAGTCTTTACACAATTAGTAAATTCAATCTCTCAGAAGCCTTTATACTCTTTCCTGCAGTACAAGCTTTAGTTGAAGTTATTCACACTCATTAATCCTCTCAAGGACAGATAGGCCTACAGATTTGACCATGAGTAGCAATCTAGAACAGAACCAAACTGGAACTTTTTTCTAACTACTGTAATGTTTTTGAGTTTCAAAACTTTTTTTTCCCTCAGGAAGCATTCCAAAAGTGTCCAACACTTTATCAGAAACCCAAAAATCTTTCCAAAAGAAGAGAACAGGCAAATCTTAGCATGTCTTCCTGAACTGTTTAGAACGAAAAGATAAATAGATGGAATGTGGAAGAGAGAATTTAATCTCTCCGAAACGCTTCAACCATAAACTGTCTTTGTTGTATATGCCCTCGCAAGTTGCATTTTGTAAGTAATTTATATTTTCTTCTGAGCAATAATTCTAATGGTAAATTTCCAAACAGCTTTAGTCTGGAATTCCCCAAGGCAGAGGAGTACAGGAGGCATACTATAACTAGCTAAATACTGGATCACCAGCAGAAGCAGAGGGGTAGAAATCTCTTCTCTTTTGTTACTTTTAACCTGAAATTGGAAAACAAACTTGTGTGGCAGGAACACCACTTTTCTCCCAAACTTAGACTTCTGTAGGGAAACAATCTGTGCACACATTTTTCATTCCAGTAACCCCTGGAAGAAAGTAACATGTTTCTCTCAGAATCACTTTTTCTAGTTAAGTTTTTATGTTTTCTTTCAATGTATTTCATCTTTCCCTATGCCCTTTCTTGGCTTCTTCCCTCCTCTTATTTCCTAGAATTCAGTTCCCTTTTCCCTTAGCCTCCAACTCTACACATTTGGGTCTCAGTAAACCTATGAACCTTTCACCACCTTCTTCCCATCAGCCCAGAAATTTGTTTTCCTCTTTTCTGATAAGGATGCAGTCAGCCCAAAGTTATTTTTGCCTGTATTTTTCACTTGTTATCAGTTGGGAACAGAAGGAAACATCACTTTGGCTCCTGAATGAAAACAGCAGATAAGCATAAAGCTTTGGGCTGTCTGCTACTTCTGTTACTACAGGAGCATTGTGCATTATTGTCCTTCTCTTATATTTTGTATGCTGAAATTCCCTGCCAGAAGGAGTAAAACATTTACATTTTCTCAGAAAACAGGTCGGGAAAGCCAGATGCCAATATATAGTTGACAATATTAAAAAGAAAGTTAAGCTTCAGCATTGACATTTACATATATGCTTCTGGCCACAATGAATTCCAATGTATTATATTCAGACCTACACCACTCCTGCACAAAGACACAAGCTAGACACTAAAGGAAGGTTTTTGAGGAGAATTAATATCTCCTATTAGATCTGTTGATAGAACTGGCAAAAAATTACAAGATGTTGGCACAAAAGTCCTTGTTCAGGTCAAAAGAGTATAGGGAAGAAGAATTCAGGTTTGTTAGATGTCATATGGGACACTGGTATTATAGCTTGTTTGAAAATTATTTACTGAAATCACAAGAAATAATCTGAAATGTTGCCTCAGCCATCACAAAAACTATACACCAGTGATCATTCCCAACTAAGGAATGTTTACATAATGCTCATGATTTCTGAAGATGGGAAAATAATTCCCAAGTTGTTCTTAGTACTATAAATCAAATTAAAAAGAAAATTATTTGAAAAGATGACATGATGTTCTGTCAGCTCCTATAAATAATGTCAATAACACAGAGTCAGTAAGCCTTTGCTGATTTTTTTGGACAGAAAGGGTGGCTATATGTGATGTTGATGAATTCCCTTTAAAAAAATGAAATCACTTCTCTATTTCCTTTCATTCACACATGTGTGATATGACCCTACATTATACAGTCTGTTTGTTTTAACTTATCCACACTTAAAGTTACATAAGTCTTTCTAAATTTAATACTTCATTTACTCTGCATCTTCTACCTGTGTTTGTGATCTCTGGGTTTGTTTATGTAGAGTTCATGTTCCTATTCTCTTTTATTATGTATAGGGAAACAATATCAAAGTGATAGAACAAATAATGTTGAATTAGTAAAACAAATAATATGAACATGCATCTTATCTTTAGTTGCTCTCCCTGAAGGTAACACCCTTTAAGAATATTAAAACATTTGCCATTGGAGCATTTCTTACAGACATAGTAATACAATTTTAAAACAAACAAAACAAAATGAAAAAAACAAAATGAAACCAAAACAAAAACAAAAAAACCCCAACAAACAAACAAAAAAAAATGAGAAGAGAAGAGAAGAGAAGAGAAGAGAAGAGAAGAGAAGAGAAGAGAAGAGAAGAAGGCAAAAAGTAAAACATGCTCTCAAATGAAGTTCTTTTATAGTTCTTAAAGGCTTGTGTAAATTAAGTTTACAAGTTCTTATCAATAATGTTGTAACTACACCGCAAACATGGCACTGAACAATAACAAAAGTAAGAAAAATATTAAAATACAAACTTAATTTCTGTTGGGAATTGAGCACCATGGTCCTGTTTCTAAGTGTACAACATATCTTTTTAACTGACAATACTAAAAAAAACTTCACAGTTATAAACTTCATTTATCTTTGTATGTAACATGAATTTCAGAATTTTTATTTATAGCATAAGTATTACAGAACATGATAATACATGCCAGGCTTTTCTCTTAACCTCCTTATATTATCAGCTACCATCACTTTATAGAAATTTGTATTTATCAGCAGAAAGTCATATACCATGTTCTCTATTCTCTTTGTGGATAAGCAATCTCTTTTACTGTACCATGTGTTCAAGAGAGCATGAGTTTATTAGTCTCCTGCTGCCTCCAAAGATGTAAGCTCTGTATCCCATTGCCTATTTAAGTGACTTCTCAAAACAAATTTTCCAAGTTTTCTTGATCTAACAAGAAGGTCCTCGTCAATTGCAATAACATTTGGATAAGATTTCAAGTCCTCAACTCAAAAGAGATGTTATGCTTGAAACTGGAAGAAACTTGACAAAAAGATGATATTTAAGCCCGAGCAATACGGAGAGCAAATTTCTCACATGTCCTCACAAACTGGGAGGTGTTAATGAATATATTGATCCTGTCTTCAGAACTTAAACTGACTGGGATTCCCACATTCTGCTTTATGGCAGAAGAAATGGCTTTATTATGTAAAAATAAAAGCAAAGGCATCTTCTAAAGCACTTCGTGGAATTGTAAGAGCTGATTTCTGAACACAGCTTCTTACTTCTCTGCGTGTTCACAAATCTTAATAATGTATTTACTACTACAAATCATAATCAACCAGGATTTTATAGAGAAAGATGTTGATCATGCTTTTCAACATTTTTGTCATAATAATGCAAAAATAGTCATAATTATAAACATTTCTTCTTCCTGAACTTGGTCAGTGGAGGAGAAGGTGAAGGAGAAGGAGAAGTGCTTCAGGCACTGGAGCAGAGGTTCCTCTGCTGCCCATGGAGAAGACCATGGTGAAGCAGATTAAATTTATTCAACGTCATCTTTACAGTGTTCTTTAAGAAGGTACAGATTTTCCACATTGTTTCTTTCTATTCTAAATAGATAAACAATAGTCAGGAATTTTCTGGTTATTTCTGTTACCTGATTTTAACAAGGTGTTTTTCCAATGTGGCATAGTTTTTTTTCCCCAAAACAGCATAGACATTAAAAGATGTTAAGCTTTTGTATCTTATTTTCTCCCCCTGTCCCATTAAGGGGGGGGAGTAAGAGCACGGCTGTGTGGGAGTCTGGCAGTTCTCCAAGGTCAACCACCACAGCTGCCAGCCTTTTGATCTGAGTGCTGCAAGGGTTGTTAACTTCCCATTCTTACAGCCCATAGGTGTGATGATTGTATGCGTTTCTCCTTGAGCAGGACATGACATCAAGGGAGGACTGCATGTGCTCCTCTATCCAGGTTTTTAATAGTGGTAGGATTTGATCATCTGAAATATACCCAGATAATCCAAATAAAACTGAGTTCAGTTTTGGCATTTTTTGTCAAGAAGTGATTTATTCTGACTATAAAATTTAGAAGCTGAAATATAATTTTCACATTATGGCACCTCAGGAACTCCATCTACTCATTTTGTAGTGGAGAAAATTAAGAAGTTGGAAAAAATCTTCCAAACTCCCCTTCTGACTAAGCAGGGAAAATTTACTACTTGAATAAAAATCTGGTGATCAGCATGGCCTTGAACATGTCAGTAAACACACTGAAGAAATATTTTTCAAGTGTCTTCATATCTATCTTTTCTTCTGGTTTGTATTTGCTCTGATTCTTCAGAGGAAGAGAGGAAAAGATATATCTAACTAACTGCTCATCAAGACAATGTGCTCCTTTATTTGCTGATGACTGGCTAAAGCTCTGAAGCATGAAATTTGATTTTGTTACTATCTTAATGTATGGATGTAAGTATGAAGAAAACTAAAATGTCAATGCATTAAATTTTGTTTTCCCTGGCAGTCTTGAAAGACAATGATGAAAATGGGAAATTAGAGATTAAAAGATTTCAAGGTCCAAATGAATGAAAACAGTCCTATATCCATTACAACCATGCATGGAGATTATAAAATTTTCTGGAGTGAAGTACACCTTTGAAATAGCTGTGTTTTCAAATGATTGAAAGTTGCACTAATATTTAAATATCTCTATTTCTAATACTAGTCTAAAAGTTGGCTCTCAATACCTTGATTTATGCTATCATTTTGTTTTCAAAGTTAAACAGCTGTCCTCTCCTTTCTATTACAGTTTTGTGCATATACATATATATTCATGCAGAATTCATCCCTAAATCTTCTCTCTGATTAAGCTAGACAACTTAATCTTCAGAAGTCTTGCATTTTAAGGCTGGCTTGATTCTGTTTTCAGAATGAAAGCTCTGTCTTTCATCCCTGGCAAACTGTTCCACCCTTAAACCTCATGGCTGAGTGAATAATCGTCATTCATGTATACTGGAGAGTAATTTCTTAAATAAATTGTACTAATTTTTAAAATGGAGACATCTAAAAGGTAATGTATATGGCAGGAAAATCACTGAGAAGACTGGAACTTAATTGGGCAGCTATTAAAGTAAATATAATTTTACTTAATTTTGGTACTACTGACCCTTATTATTACAATCATAATGTTTATAATTACTTCTGAGGGTAAGAAAGAGTAAAGCCAGCATTTTCTACAGTAACCTTAACCTGTAACCCTAGGGACAGCTTCAGAGTTTATAAGCAACAAAATCTGTGAAGGATATAGTGCAAGTAAGATAGCCACACATATGACAGATTCTTTCAAGTGGGAGAGGAAAAAAAATAAGGAAATGACAAGAAATATAACTGCATATACAGTTTCAACATACTGACAAATCCTTATTTAGATCATACTTATTTACTAATGTGAAGGCTTTTTTCAAGGTGATGGTCATTACGTATTAGCAAAATACAAGTAAGTTCATTTCAGAGGTTGAAAAGAAGAAATAATAATGTACCAGAGGAACTGGCTGAACAAATTATCTTCTGGTATGTCAGTATGCAGTACCATGACATGAGGCAAAGATAGCTGGCAAGGAATTGTCAGACAAAATTTTGACAGACAAAAATGCTTTTCTATCACAGAGCCATAGAATCACAAACACTTCAGGTTGGAAGGGAACCCAGGAGTAGTTCTTCTCATCCGGTTCTCCATTCAAAGCAGAGATAAATTCAATTGGATCACATGTTCTTTAGTCAAGTTTTCAATGGAGACAATTAAAACTTAAGACACTCCAGGGATTCCAGTTCACAGAACCTGATTACCAGAAAAGCCTTGGTTTCCTAGATCTGACTAGAAAGTCTTACCCTCTAAACCCAAACAACCACAGCGTTACAAGGGAGATTGAGATACTACCAACCTTCAGTCTGATTATTTTTGAAAGCACAATTTTACCTCTCTTTAAAGATAAGGAGTTTCTACAGTTGCACCTTCGATTTGAAAATGGAATCATTCATCACCCTCTAAATTTTTTGTGCAATCAAGGCTGATTGTTGGAAAAAGAATCACAATGTTTTCTATTTTTTTTCTGCTACCAACTGCAACACATGCAGATATATTATTCTTCCTTTTCTACTTCATCAGGTATGTGAAGCAAAGGATATATGAGTATGTGATTCTTTTAAGGTATGTGTACAATCCAAGCAGGAAGGAATGTAAATTTAGGATTTTTAAAAATATAGGCTATATATTACTGCATGGGAATACTGTTATTTAAAAGTTTTGGCTTATGTAGGCAGCCAGACATTTACAGAGAGGGATGTAGTAATTGTAAGGTATTTTAAAAAATCATCTCAGTAAGTATCCTTGCTGAGTCTTTGTGACGTCTTTTTTTCTACTTAAAAACGTTTCTGCTTAGTCTCAAAAAGCAGTCAGCTGATGCACGTATACAAATATTCTAACAGACAACATTATCTCAAATCTGGTTAGATAAGTTTAAGCTGGATGCTTTAGGTAACCGGCATTTTTGATATTTTATGACCTAAATGAAGATACAGCACATCAAATATGGCAACATTTTGGAAATTCAAATTATGGTGGTGATATAAAGCATCAGGCCTTGACCTGATGGAACTCACAGACCTGTAGCTCCAAAGTGTTTGGTAATCATTACTTGGCCTCTGGGCATTTGTTACGACAAGAAAAAATCAACCTCAATCAAGACAAGTCCAGCCAGGTGCTGAAACTCTATACTGTCAGCTTGGTGTAAAAGATTCTGCCAGCCAACAGTGGCAAAAATATTTACTAGGCTTTGGGATCTGAAGAAAAAATATTTTAGTATTTAGAAGTTCTAAACTCTAAATTTATTCATTTTGGTTTATTTGGCTTCAAACAAATCACGTGCTTGGATTTTCTGGGCTTTCATATGATCATGCTTAAAATTTTATGTGAAATTCAGCTACTGTGCTTCTGAAAACATATGCCAAGATAATCCTAACAACTAACCTTAATCAATGTCAGGGTAAGGGCTCAAGTTTCTTGTGCAAGGATAACACTCATTAATATGTTGCTCATCATCCAGTCACTATTCATACTAATCAATTCAGTACATTCTGCTTAATGTTCTCATCAGTTCACAAAATGTGCTCCTGAAATGTGATAGTGAAATCTGGCCAGATTATCTGTGTCAGGTGTGCTTTAACTTCCCATTTGTTGGGACAAATATTACTATTGGCTCGTTCAGAAGAAAAAGTAGATATGTTATCAGGAAAGGACATAATTACTGATACATTCTGATTTGATTTTAAAAATCCTTAACTGTATATAAGTAGTCTCTGGTTAAAGAATGGCTGTGCAATTAAAACAATTCTTCAAATCCCTACATTAAGAGTGGCATATATCAGTTTTCATATAGGTGAATCTCATTTTCATGCTTCATGCATTGCTTATTTTTTTTGTTTTTGCAGGTCCAGCAACTATGCATAAAGCCAAAAAAAAGATCTCCATTTTAAAAATTTAAAGCTGAATTCCTTATCTTTCCCTCTGAAGCATACCCTTTTTAACAATAGGCATGCCTGAAAAAATTCTAATTTATTCAATAACTTCTGGCTGATTTCTAGCTTTCTTTGATATCAGATATCCTACTATGTCTTTTTTTTCGTTCTTTTTTTGTGAATAAATGTGGTAATCTACAGTGATTATTGGCAACACACACAAAGACTATCAAAAGCTACAGTACTTTTTATCAGGATACCTTATACTTTATATCAGAATACCACCCTGATATCTGCTGGAAAGGCTACAAAGCCAAGCACTTACAGTCCAGGAGGTTCCTCCCATGTATTCATGATATCTTCTTAACTCAGCTGGTGGAGGAACCAACGAGGAGATAGGTACTACTGGACCTAGCGCTGACAAATAAAGAGAGACTGGTGGAGGATATAAAGGTTGGGGTCAACCTTGGTTGCAGTGACCATGTAAAGATAGAGTTCAGAATTCTGGGCAGTATGCGTAAACCAATAACTAGGACTGATACCTTAGATTTCAGGAGGGCTAACTTCGACCTTTTCAGGAAACTGCTAGGAGAAATCCCATGGGATAAGGCTCTGGAAGGTAGAGGGGCTCATGAGAGCCGGTTGATATTCAAGCATCGCTTTGTCCAAGCTCAGGATCGGTACATCCCTAAGAGCAAGAAATCAGGCAAAGAAAGAAGGAAACCTGCGTGGTTGAGCAGGGAGCTTCTGAAAAAACTCAAGTGGAAAAAGGAAGTTTAAACTGAGTGGAAGAAGGGACTGACCACTTGGGAAGACATAAGAATGCCGTTAGAGTACACAGGGATGAAACGAGGAAAGCCAGGGCCTCCTTGGAATTAAAAATAGCAAGGAATGTCAAAGTTAACAAGAAGGGTTTTTTCAACTATATTGGAGGAAAAAGGACAACTAGAGAAAATGTGGGCCTGCTGTTGAATGAGACAGGTGCCATGGTGATGGACGATGTAGAGAAGACAGAATTGCTGAATGCTTTCTTTGTTTCAGTCTTTACTGGTCAGGGCAGCCCTCGGGAGCCACAGAATTTGGAAGAATCAGAGAAAGTCTGGACAAAGGAAGCCCTTCCCTTGGTGCAGGAAGACCAAGTTAAGGAGCAGTTAAGTGAACTGGATACCCACAAGTCCATGGGTCCTGATGGGATGCATCCATGAGTGCTGAGGGAGCTGGCAGAGTCATTGTTGAGCTGCTCTCCATCATCTTTGAAAGGTGCTGGAGAACAGGCAAGGTGCCTGAGGACTGGGGGAAAGCCAATGTCATCCCAATCTTCAAAAAGGGCAAGGAGGAGGACCTGGGAAACTACAGGCCAGTCAGCCTCACCTCCATCCCCAGGAAGATGATGGAATGACTCATTCTGGGCATCATCTCAAAGTATATGGAGGAAAATAAAGCTATCAGAAGTAGTCAACACGGATCCACCACGGGGAAGTCATGTCTGGCCCAACCAGCCATAGAATGATGGCATGACTGGTTGAATAGATGAGGGGAGAGTGGTGGATGTTGTCTATCTTGACTTCAGCAAGGCTTTTGACACAGTCTCCCACGGCTTCCTCATAGATAAGCTTAGGAAGTGTGGATCAGAGGAATGGACAGTGAGGTGGATTGAAAACTGGCTGAAAGACAGAGCTCAGAGGGTTGTTAGTAGGGGCACTGTCTCAAGTTAACTCCAGCTCCAACAGTCTGGAGTCCCTATGCTTATTTTGTTCCAGAGTGCTTGCCTCTAAAAAGGATCAGGATGAGGATCTTCTACAGTGCAAGTCTTTATTTAAGGTTGATATAAATAAGTTTTATTTAATGAGTGATACTTCCTTGAGGTATATTTGGGACTACGCTCTCAAATTCTTAGTAAAATAAGTTACTAAAACCCCCAAAAAATAAACACCTGCACACCCAGATGAACGTTCCCTTCTGAAATAAAATTTCAAAGATGGATTAAAACACATGAACATATTCACAGAACCTTATGGTCCAGGATCAGTGTAGTCATTTCCAAAGGAATATAGTAACACATGGCAAAACACCACAGCAGCAATAGTCCATGTTTAAGAAGTAATTCAACAACAGAATGAAAAAATGAAGATAATTACCTAATTACCCAACTTTTTGGGCAGAATAACGTCAACCAAAAACATAAAATACGTTCCTTGTTGTTTCCTTCATTACTAATTCTAACAAAAGAGCTACTGAACTTCAGCTGTTTGAGCTCAAAAACTGCTGTTGTCTACTGGAATTAAGCTAAGAAGGACTGAAAACTATCGCTGTTTCCAGCTTGAAGGAATCAATCAGTTATTCTGGTAAATTCTAGTTGGACCAATAAAGAATTGCAATTGCACCACCATCCTAACAGCACTGTTAAATTCCCATTATGATGCCAAGTTCATTGCATGTTTTGTGTACAAATATTTTTGATAAATGTTAGCCTAGACTCTGAATTGAGATGTCAGGGAGGAGAAAAGTCTGGCTGTCAACAAGATTATTGTAAGAACTGAGTTTCTTTATGGATTGTGATCATTGAACTTGAAGAATACGTATGAAAACTAAGAAATGCAGTTTTTGCCATTGGGTTATTAATACTTATTCCTGCTATTTAAACTGTTAACTCCCTCTGTCATCTTGAGAAATATTATATAGTTTTTCAATGCTTATTCATTCAGCCATTTCCTAATTCTCCAAATACCCATTGGCAAGTTCGTTTTCCCAGCGTAGAAAGTGATGTCCATGATTTTCATGTACAAAAGTTAAAGATACAAAGCTAAAAAGAACTACACAAAAATACATAGATATTTGCATAGAAAAACTACATTTGAAATCTAGACTTGCTAGTTTATTAGTTGCCATAACCTTTAAATACTTTCTCCTCTATTCACTATTAGCTTAACTTATGATTTCAGGAAAGCTTTGCTCTTTTTTTCCTTCTATTGCTCTATTTGAAAATTCTGTTTATGCTAAAAGTCAAAATTGAGAATGAATTGTGAAATATTGTTTTAAGCTTATTTAAGATTCTTGACAAGGTCTTCAAAATACTAAGAACTTGATGCTGATTTTGAACAGTAGATTTCATTTTTATGGTGTTGCTGTATTGCTTATGTTATAGGCTTGTATTTCATATTGAGATTCTGTATAAAGACCTATATCATGTGTTTTTATATATGACAAGATGCCTTAAAATCCACAAAGAGGTTACTTAACACCGTCTGAGGGTTTTTTCCTCACAGAACGTATTTGAATATACTCTTGTAAAATTTTATGCTTTTCTAAATCTTACTTAAACAAATGAGTGCTGTAGCTGACATCTATGCACCCATCCATCTATGTACACATGCTATAAGTTAGTTTATGCGCTCTAGTTTACTGCTAGCTGAGTGTTCTGTAGAACAGTGTCATGATGTAAAGAAACACAGTTCAAAGGTCATCCTACACTCTAGAAAGTGTGGCCATAGGTTACGCGTTGGAAAAGATTGAGCACAGACAGATGTAAGGTTATAAGTCTTATAGCACTGCAGACTTGAAATAAGTTAGTAGCTGAGTAACTGCATTCTGATAACTCTGGAAAACTGTAAATGACCACAGGGTGCAAGTACCGAATCATATTCATTATGTGATTAGTATTTTTCTCCCCAGCAGCATTTTGAGCTAAATTACTAAAGGACAGTCAAAGATAAAATATCTGAGTCTGATGTGGATGCTGATACATGGGTAAGGCTTCAAGGAGATTTGATCACTGTTGGTGATATACAAAGCTGATGCATGAAAAAGTAGAAGATTCAGTAGTAGTCAATACAACACTGGCTCCCAACAATAAAATGAATATAGGGAAAAAAAGTTGAACTTGGACAGCACAAAATTATTTTGCAGTTTTCAGCCTCAAGAAGATCCATGTCTCTCTGAGGAGACAGGTAAACAATTAATAAGGAGGGTCAAAAGAAGCAGGTGGGAAAATTCAGAGAACTAGAATTAAATGTAGTAATTATAGCAAAGTAGTATGCCAGCCAATCTCTTTAGGGAAATAACTTTATTTTTGCCACTAACACACTGCTATGAATGAAAAGTATCTAACCGACAAATTTCACTCCAGAAAGAGAAAAGGTTCTTTCCACCCAGTCACGCAATCATAGACCAGTTTAGGACACTCATATTTCATTTCTACTTCCCACAGCCTTTTTGGATATCTGAGAAATGCCATTGACCTTTCCCAGCATAGATTGCCATAATAAATAACATTAGCTCAGTGGGTTCTCTTGATCTGTAAAGGACAAATTTTGATCCAAATTGCAGTAGTGACTTGGGGTTTGGGTTCAGTATAATAAAATATATAAGAACAAAGCAAGGAGTTTGCCTCTGGATATTAATTTTCCTGCATTTAAGATAATTTCTGATACTTCATTTCACTCTTATCAGTGGTTCCCATCATATTGTGTAGCAAAAAAAGAGATCGGAGTCCACTAGGTTTGCCTATTTGTTTTACTGAATTAGGTATCAACATGTTTGTATCCAGGACTAGGAGAAAAAAAAATCCTATATATTGTGAGCATGATTATTTATTACTTGTATTGGAATATCTCCTCCTCACTGAGAGACACTGTAATCTATGGAAATTTATTGTTATTTATATTAAGAACATTTTCTTGGTTGGAATTACAATGTGCTTTACTGATTGAAATCAGTTTTGGCTGATTTTGAAATGAAACAGTATCATATGTGAATATGTTTTTAATCTCTTGCTTCTCTTCCAAGGTCCGCAAGTGAACTAAATAGTCAATGAAATTCTCTACCTAATTAGGATAAAAAACAAACAAATGAAAAGTCTTATTTCTCTGTTTTTTATAAACAGAAAACACTACACTGTTTTTCTAAAGAATATGGAAACAGCACAATAACACACTACAGCAAAACTTAAACTGTCTTCTATAAGCCAGACATTTTGGAATGAAAAGAAGTCGGATTCACATGAATCTCTACAAAGTGCAGAGCCCTCAAGTGTAATGCCTCTAACAGTAACACTGCTATAGTTCTATACTCTAATAGTAAAGGCGTAGCTTGCTTGGTATGCAGTGTGACCACTTTCTTTCACTGGGAAAAAATGAAGGAAGGAAAATAAGGATCAACAAAGTGGAGATTTGGGAAAGCATTCATCTTGGGACATTGTGCTTGGCTTTCACTCTTAGAAGAGATAATGAAAATTAGCTTGTGCCTAAAACTCAAAATTTGATTTGAATGGCCTGGAGAACATTGTATCTACATTGTGAGTGAAGGAGATTGAGTTGAAATAACAAAATGGAAATACTCATTTATAAATTAAAAACATATCATATCTTCCCATCAAGGAGAGCTGTGTATGATGACATTCAGTGTCATCGCAATACTCTGACTGATGTCAAGCAGGACAATTTTTTCCAGGTTGTGATGAAAATCTGAATTCCCACTAATGGTTTGCAAACAAAAAATCAGATTCAGGGTAAGGCTTGAATCACGGAATCACAGAATCATGGAATTGTCAGAGTTGGAAGGAACCTCTAGAGATCATCTAGTCCAACTCCCCTGCTAAAGCAGGATCGCCTAGAGCACATTACTCAGGACTGCATCAAGGCAGATCTTGAAAATCTCCAGAGAAGGGGACTCCACAACCTCCCTGGGCAGCCTGTTCCAGTGCTCTGTCACCCTCACTGTAAAGAAGATTTTCCTTGTATTTGAATGAAACTTCCTATCAATTGATGAAATGAATCATTTCAATGTACACTCTTCAAAGCTTTTATATTTAAATATTTTCATAGTTTTGAAAATAGTGCATAAATAACTTAGGTTTGACATGTAGTCTTTAGAAGCCAAAAAGTTAGAACTAGCCTTTCATTTATAAAATAATTAAATGCAACAGTTTGATATTTCTCTTTTTCCAAAAAAATTTCTCTAAGAAACACACTGAAATAAGCACTCTTGGAAAATATCTGCTTTAGCAATAAGCCATTTTTTAATGCAGAATAATTCTTTGGAAGACCCTGTATCTAATGTACCATTAAGGACATAATTTCTGGTGAAGGGATCCTTAGCATGATAGTTGAATATCTTGAAGCCCTCAACATTCTTTCTATGTAGCAGACATACATGATGTAGAATAACTTTACGTAATTTCTCTTGAGAATTAGGTTGTTGTTTAAATAAATCATGTTACTCAGCTGTGCTAGGTGATGGATAACTTCTTGGACAAGACAGAAGATCAAAATCTGAAACTTTAGAGCAAAAGTCTATTTAAAAAAATTCTATGAGATGACTTGTTATCATGCCCCAAAATTATATAAGGAATGAAGATGCAAAGTATATATTAAACAAAGGAAAAAATACTCTTCTGCATGCTTCTCTGTCAGAGAATCATTGGAGAGTGCTATTCTACATTTCAGTGTTTCCTACAACCATGCTCAGTTGCTCAGTCTGACATCATCTGTGTGGGCTTCCTTCCAGATGAAAACATGTGGGAAAGCACAGTGTTTAAGCTTTGTGTTAGTCAAAGAGGTTAGCCAAATGTCTGAAACTGATAACTGGGAGCAGGGCCAACAAATTCTTGGCATTTGATACGTGGCTAGGTTTTGGGGGAACTAAGCCGAAGAAATTTTCATAGGACTCCCAGGAAAAATCTACTGAATGTGTTCTACATAATGCTCTCACTGTACTATTGAGATATGGTAAGAACTAGTGAATTCAGCAGTCCTTGTCTTGGTGAAACTCCCATGAACTTTTATGAAAATTTTATCTAATGGAAAATGTGGATTAAGCTCTCATTGCTATTCTAAATGTACCATAGAGTGAGTATGTCTTCCTGTTAAGGTTTGTTGATAATGTTTTCTTTTTTAGAAATAATTTTTAATTTCACAGCTATTGCAGTGAAATGAATATAGACAGAATTTCCCTTTTAAAATCATGAAGGAACGATTGTCTAAAGCATATTTTTTTAACCTTCTGTACAACATAATTTCTGCCTTTTACGTAAGTGTTACTGTTACAATCAACATAGTCCTCTAATTGACTTGAAAAAGGAGAATGAAGATCAAAGTTACGTGTTAGCACAAATAACAAATTTCTTTGAAAGGTTCTAGCTGCATTGTGATCAGAATTTTCACAGCAAAGAAAAGAAGTTAAGGATTTAGGTGTTTTACTGTTAAATAAATTCTTTACCAAAAAAAAAAATAAAAAAAAGATATTTGAGGGAAGCCTAAGATAATAAGCAAAGGTTGTTAAAATATAAATTGTAAATGTTTACTGGAATACTAAAGCAAAAATATTAAAGTGTGAAAAGTAACTTTCTTATTTTGAAAAATTAGACATTTTTCTCATCAGTAGAAGATGTAGTGTGATATCCTGAACAGTCAAAACAAGATCAATTAATCAATTGATTTCATTTCAAAGAAAAATCAGTCTTTCCTATACGATTCCTGTGCCTCAGCCTACTTATCCAAAAGCTTTTGCCTCCTTAACTTTCTGTTGTCTTAAAATACACCATTTCAGAAGAAATTTTCCTTTACAGAAAGTCCAGATTCACCAGCATCTTCCTGAGCGATATCCCCTGGTACAGAGGAAACTGAACACGTTGTAGTTGCTCTATGTCATTCAATTTTATATCTTAATGAAAGGTGCAGCAGTGATGTGTCCAGAATAACATGCTTTTGCTAAAGTGCTTAATATCCGAGAAACAGCTCTGTTGTTTCTGTTATTGACTGAGGAGCTGCAGGAGAACCCACCTGAACTTTTCATAAATGCATACAGGAGAAGATCATACAGCCTCCTTTGTTCTCTTCCTATCCCTCAATAAACTGATTGTCCAGGATAACGATCTGCTAATGTGGACAAAAACTTGTGTATTCAAAGTTTAAAGCTTAGTGAATATGCATCATTCTAAATTTACAAGATTCCCAGATTCTGAGAAAAAAATTACTTTTTCATTCATGATTTTTTCTATGTTGTAAACAATCTAATGTCAATACTATAAAACAAAAAGAATACTTTTACAAGATAGCATGGAATACAAAGGAATTATTTTTTTAAAATATATTCCTCATTTAGTTGAAATTCCTGACATAAGAATTCCTGAAAAAAATCATTAAACCATAAGATTTCTGATTATAAATTAATTACATTTTCCAGATTATTTTTAGCTACTGGTAATGACATGCCAATTTCTACCTATTTTACCATGAGTCACAAAAGTCAAACATTCTTTTCAACAAAACTTCTTAAAAAAAAATTAAAATTTTTTACTTTGATATGATTAGCTTTTTAATCTACATAAGACAATATTTTTTAGAGTCAAAAAGCAAACATGGAAAATTAAATTAGCCATTCTATTTTAAGTTAAAATGGAATATTAAACCCAAAGCACAGTGTGGGATGGGAAATAAGGATAATTTTTTTCAATTATTCCAAATCATACAGAAATAAAAATTTACTAGTTTCATTTCATCCAGTCAATGATGAAATGAATTAATTGTACGACTCTACGTTTCTTGTACTCTCAAGAGTAAACTTTACAGTGACTGGGAAAGACAAGGAGGAGTAAAGATATGGGGAACATGTTAGAAAGATTACAGGAATAAGTCTATATTTTTGTGTGTGTATTAGAAGTTGAAAGGAAGTAAAAGAGTAACTTTAACTCTGACAGGAGAAACACAGGCTATGGATGACTACAGGCTGTTCAAGAAGGGCTGAGTGAGAAAGTGGAGGTGTGGGCATTGCCCTCTACATCAAGAAATGGATACAGTGTGAAAAGCTGTCTCCAAAGAGTAGCCATGAGCAGGTTGAAAGCTTATGGGAAAGAATTAGAGACCGAGGCAACAAAGGGAACCTTGTGGTTAGTGTCTACTATAGGCCGCCTGATCAAGGGGAACCTATTGACAATGACAAAGGCTTCTTGCTCCAGGTACAGGAGGCATCATGCTCACAGGGCATCTTGTCCTGCTAGGGGACTTCAACCACCGCAACATCTGCTGGAAAAGTAGCGCAGTGAGCCATAGGCAACCCTGGAGACGTATTGAGCATAACTTCTTAACCAGGTAATAGACAGCCTTATCAGAAGGGATATGATACTGGACCTGATGGTCACCAATGCAAGAGAGTTCATTAGTGATGTCAAGACTGGAGGCAGCCTGGATTGCAGTGATCATGCACTGCTGGAGTTTGCGGTCCTGAGGGATATGGGTCAGATGAAAAGTGAAGTCAAGACCCTGAATTTCAGGAAAGCAAACTTCCAGCTCTTCAAACAGTTAGTCAATAGGATTCCCTGGAAAACTGCCCTCAGGGACAAGGGAGCAGCACAGAGGTGGCAGACATGTAAGGATGCTCTCCATTGAGCACAAGAGTTCTCTCGATCGCCTGGTGTAANTGAGACTGCTGGTTAAACTAAAGGGCAAGAAGGAAAAGCACAGGCAGTGGAAGCAGGGACAGGTATCCTGGGAAGTATCCAGGGACACTGCTTGGTTGTATAGGGATGGGATCAGGAAAGTCAAGGCATAGTTGGAGCTGGACTTTGCAAGGGATGCAAAGAATAATATGAAGGGCTACTACAGGTATGTCAGCCAGAACAGGAAGGTCAAAGAAGGCGTGCCTCCCCTCCAGTGAACACAATTGGCAACCTGGTAACAACGGACAAGAAGGTGGCTGAGGTATTCAACAACTTTTTTTGCCACAGTCTTTACTGGCAACCTGTGTCCCTACACCACCAAGTGGTTAGAATGGGGAAGCAAAGTCCCTCCCACTGTAAGAGAAGATCAGATTTGAGACCACCTGAGGAACCTGAACATATGTAAGTCTGTGGAACCTGACAAGATGCATCCAAGAGTCCTGAGGGAATTGGCTGATGTAGACAACGGGCCACTTGCCATCGTATTTGAAAAGTCATTGCAGTCAGGTAACCTGTTAGCTTCACCTCTCTGCCTGGGAAGGTCATGGAACAGATCTTCCTACAAGATATGCTAAGGCACATGGAGGACAGGGATGCGATTCGAGACAACTAGCATGTCTTCACCTTCGGCAAGTCTTGCCTGAGCAACCTAGTGGCCTTCTCTGATGGAGAGACTACATCAGTGGGCAAGGGAAGAGCTGCAGATACTGTCTATCTGAACATCTGTAAAGTCCCCCACAAAATCCTTCTCTATAAACAGGCAAGATACAGATTTTAGGGGTGGGCTGTTCAGTGGATGAGGAATTGGTTATATGGTCACATCCAGGTGGTAGTAATCAGTATCTCAACATCCAGATGGAGATCAGTGACAAATGGTGTCCCTAGAAGTCTGTATCGGACTAGTATTGTTAAATATTTTCATCCGTGACATAGACAATGGAATCAAGTGCACCCTCAGCAAGCTTGAAGGGGACACCAAGCTAAGTGGTGCACTTGACACACTGGAGGAACAGGATGCCATCCAGAGGAGCCTGGATAAGTTCAAGAAGTGGGCTCATGTGAACCTCTTGAGGTTCAACAAAACCAAGTGCAACATCCAGCATCTGGTCAGGACATGTCCTTGTATCAATATAGGCTGAGGGATGAAGGGTTAGAGAGTAGCCCTCCAGAGAAGGACTTGAGACGACTGGTGAATGAAGAGCTGGACACAAGCTGGCAATGTGTGCTTGCAGCCCAGAAAGCCAACCATACCTTGGGATGTATCAAAAGAAGCAAGGCCAGTAGGGTGAGGGAGGTGATTCTCCTCCACTCTACTCTGCTCTGAGGGTGAGACCCCACCTGGAGTACTGCAACCATCTCTGGAGTCCTCAGAACAGGAAATACATGGACCTGTTGGAATGGGGCCAGAGGAGAGCCAAGAAGAAGATTAGAGGGCTGGAGCACATCTTCTATGAAGACAGGCTGGGAGAGTTGGGACTATTCAGTCTGGAGAAGGCTCCAGGGAGACTTTATAGTGGTCTTCCAATATTTGAAGGGGGCCTATAAGAAAGAAGGAGAGGGGCTTTTTACAAGGGCTTGTAGTGATAGGATGAGGGGTAATGGCTTTAAACTGGAAGAGGGTAGATTTAGATTAGATACCAGGACAAAATTTTTCACTATGAGGGTGGTAAGGCACTGGAACAAGTTACCCAGGGAAGTTGTGGAGGCCCCATCCCTGGGAGTGTTCAGTGCCAGGCTGGATGGCGCTTATCATAAAGGCTGAAAGAGTTGGGTTTACTCAGACTGGAGAAGAGAAAGCTCCAGGGAGACCTTATTGTGGCCTTTCAGTATTTAAAGGGGGCTTATAAGAAAGATGGGGACAAACTTTTTAGTAGGGCCTGTAAGCGTACATGATGGTTGCTTAGAGCAGTGGTAGATGTCCCATACGTGGAAACATTCAAGGTCAGGTTGAATGGGGCTCTGAGAAACCTGATCTAATTGAAGGTTTCCCTACTCATTGCAGACAGCTTGGACTGGATGACCTTTAAATGTCCCTTCCAACCCAAACTGTTCTATGATTCTATAATTCTTTTTTTTTTCTTTTTGTTTTGAGGGTTTTTTTTTTGTTTTCTTTTTGATAATTATTAGCGCTGTAGAACTGGTGATCCATCTCAACTATGCTATAAATGGCCAAGGAACAAGTATTTTTAAAATATTTTTAGGAATGAACTGATTAATTGTTGATCCTTCCCAACAGAAAAAGTCAAAATGCAAGAACATCGTCATCTAAGACATGACATTGTTTATCCTGCTTGTCTTGTTCTAAATCAAGCTGTTTAGGTTGATCTGATGTTCCAAACCATTCATACATTCCACTTCAAATCTCTTCTCAGGCAACAGCCTCTGGTAAGCAGACTTACAGACAGACCTAGCAGTAGCAATGGAAAACTCTTGCCACATGAATCCAAGGTTATCTCTAGACGTTCTAATGGCAATTTGCTTACTCTGTACAGCACCTAGAAAAGCAGAAACAATAGTAATAAGTTTCCCTAGTGACATCTTCAGTAACAGTCTTGACAACCATCCTCTCATTGCAGTTTCCTTAGAATAACAGTGCCAACAGAAATGACAATGAGAAAGATCTATTCATTCACTCATGACTGACATGAGGACATGTTGAGATTACAGGAAAACATACTGAAGGGAAGAGGATAAGCCTGAAAGTTTCCAATTAACTACAGAAATGGAAGTAGACACTTTTATTTGTAAAGATTGTAGCAGCAAAGATAATAAAGGAATGTACCTGTAGGGATTTACTGGATATCAAACGAGAGTCATCACTAAACTGAACATGTCCCTTAGCTTGCCTTCTGAAGCAATATAGCATGATGTGTGGTAGGGCATTCAAGGTCACCCGTTTGTTGCAGTCTTTACTGTCTGAAAATGTCAAGTTGAGGTGATTATCAGTGTATGTTAGTTTATGTATCTATTTTATATATGACTCATGTGGTTGATCTATACAAAATGGATTTATTTCAAATGTAGAAGATACCAAACATTGTCAAAGTCTTTATGTATAGAAGTAGTTCATGTGGAGTGGAGCTACCAAGTTCAAATATATTCAGAATATGCAGAAAGGATTGTAAGTTTTGTAGCTTTCCGTCTTAAATTAGTCCTGACATTTTACTCTAAACAGCTCTAACTTCCCATATCAAACACTACATTGCTTTGACCATACCATTGCTATCAGCAATTTAGTAAAACTTTAACTTTTGGTTCCATTACCCTTTTCAAGCATGCATTATTTAGCTCTATACCAGTACATGAAATAAATTTTTTCTTCCCTGTAGAATTTTTCTTTAATATTCTGATTGCTAAGTGGAAGACAACTGCTCCACTGAAAGTCATTTTTCAGTTTTTCATAGTAAATGGTATTTACTGTAATATGTAGTGAAATCAAACAATGCATCTCTGTCAGCATTTAGCTGACAGACACACAGTTGACACTGGATAGTCATGATAGAAGTGTCAACACTTTATTTATTACTAGAGACATCAACAGCAGAAAACAACAATCACTTGCTTTTACCATCCCTTCTTGGAATTTTGAAAATATCTCTGCTTATAATATATTTGCTGTTCTTAATAACATCTGTTATATTTTTACAAATAAAGCTTGACTGCTTATTTTGGTAGCTGCAGATAACATCTATAGTGTGCTCTAGGGAAAACAAACAATGAAATTTCACTTTACCTATTTAAAACAACTTGAAAATACAGGCTCCAGAATGAATAATAGATCAGGAAACTATTGATGAAGTTATTTGACGTTGATCTACCTGAAAAATCTTTTTAATGTAAATATGTTTAATCTTTTTTTCCCACAAAGGGTGTCAGAAGGCAAATCTTAGGTGAGTACTGCTATTGCACTTTCCTACTCTATAATCTTTATTGAATCGGTAAGTTCAAAAACCACTGACCCTGCAAAGATGCAGGTCAAGTTGCTTTCCTGAGAGCAGGTGATAAAGAAAAAAATAAATCAATTATATTAGAGATAAGAGTCTATATTTTTCAAACTACATTAATAAGGCCATGACGAACACATTTCTAATGGTTAGTAAACTGAGCCTGCCACTTCCCTGGAAGTGTTCAAGACCAGGCTGAATGGGGCTTTGAGCGACCTGGTCTAGTGGGAGGTGTCCCTGCCCATGGCAGGGAGGTTGGAACTAGATGATCTTGAAGATCCCTCCCAACCAGAACCATTCTATGATTCTATGATTCTATGATGAATACTGAACTGTTTGTTCCCATATCCTAAAAAGTCTCATTTGTTTTCTAGGAACATGGATCTTCATTTAAACAATGAGTAATTAGAATCTAGAAACAACCACAAAGAAAAATAGTTTGCAAAAATAGATATTTGCTTTTAGAAATTGCCACATCACACCTTGGTGCTTATATTTTTTTAAGAGGCCACTTACAGTTACTAGCATATCTGCATATGTTTTCACTGTGCCTCCTGATCATCCAAGCAGAAAAAAGCCCTTAAAAGGTATATATGAAGATTAACTTTGTGAGAAGCTTTTACATTTCTATGGAACTTATTCTCTACAATTACTTTAGAAATCAAAGTTTTTAGTGTTTATTTCATCCAGAAATGAAATGCAGCCAAGTCTATGGTGAAAGACAGCAATTACTTTACTACTTGGAAATAGCAGTACATAGTATTAGGGACAGGAAATAAATTTTAAAAATCTCAATATAATTGAAAATACTGTGGGAATTCACAAAGGAAAAAATGTAAATGGTTTCTTGATGTTTAAGCAAAACTCATTATTAGTTAACTCTTAGTTAAATTCTTTTCCTTTAAAAAGTAACCTGTGGCTTTTTTTTTCTTTTTTGTTTGGTTTTGGATCAGTTTTTTTGCGATAAAAGAGGAAAAAAAAAAGTTCAGTAATTCAATTAATTTCTATCATGAAATTAAAAATAACAGTTATAATTTGTATGATGGGACTCTCTATCCAAGATCCAACTTTTAACATGCATAGTCTGGAGAAGGCCAGTCTACACAAAGTGATATATTTGCAGTAAATTCTATTGTTTTCACATACAGTGACAGAAAAAAGACAGAAATCACATTTTTCACTTACCTAAATAAGCATTTGTTTTACAGATCCAGGATTTTGTGTTACAGTGAAATAAAGCTGCTATCACAATATTTAGTCCTTCATATTATTTGATTCTGACTTCATCTCTGAATTATGCTCTTTCCCCAATAATTTAACAAGAACATATTTCTTGATTTTGTTTTGAATTCAGTGGTTACTTTGAACTATTGAGTTCAATGGTTTCTTTGCTATGTACTGTATCTTCTCCAACCAACATGTCAGAAAACTCTCATGGGGATTTTATTTTATTAAGTAATCAGAAAATACATTGCCTCCTAAATGTAAAAAAAAAGAGATAAAGTGTTTATACTTTTAGGAATAAGATATCAAAGCAGGTAGATTTTGGCACTGTATGAAAAACAGTGACAATCTGAAAAATGTTGTAGGGGCTTTTTCAGAATTAAATAATTTAAAATTATGAAAATGCATGATTTACATAAGATGTAGTACGTTTTTTGCTATGTGCAGTTTAAAAATGAAGGCAATCTTCTTTTCACAAGAGATATGAATAGAAATTTTGAGAACCATACAGAATATTTTCTCACTGTTACATGTGAATACCACTGTATTGATAATAATTAGGCAGAATACTACAGCAGATATTTTCATTAGATAAGATTCTCCTCCCTTTCAAAAATGTAAAAAGAAGTTTGCGTAAATACATTTACATTCAAAATGAGAGTTTGAAGGCTTTGATGCTTATCAGAGTTTGGTACTTTTCTTCTGTGCTCTTGAAATTTAGTCTTTAATTGCCAGTACTTGAGTTTCCAGAGCATGTCAGGATAATTATTATCCAGAATCCTAGTATGGGTCAATGACTGTCAGGCACTTGAGACAGCACAAATTTCCAGATCCTTTTTCTTTCTCAACCCATGAATCACTAGCAGAAGAAAAACACGGAGATGCTGTAAAATAACCATGTGACTTAAGAACAAACACCTATTGCTACTGACAGCATCTAAGTTAAAAAAGAGCAGAAAGCCTGAAGACCTTTACCAAAACCAAAACAAAACATACAGAAAAAAAAAATCCAACAATAAAAAAATTGTACCAACTACCAAAATTTCACAGGTTGCACTCAGTAAACAATAAGGTGCACGACATTCTGTGACAGAAAGGAAGACTTTGTTTTAGTCATTGTTTCTCATGTATTTTTAATAAATATTTTGAATTGCATTTGATATGAAAGCAGATCATAATGTTGTTACCTGAAGCTTACAGTCATGTTCTCTGTCTATCACAAAGAACTTTTACAAGCTTTAAAATATGTTTCTCTAAAAACTATTATGGAATAATCTTACAGATAAGTTTGGCAACAGGTCACTTTTGCAAATCAGTTAAGAATTCAAAACACTAACTTATGACTCCAAAACATGAGGCCATTAAGATAGAAAGCAAAGGAGACATATTCTTCATTTATCAAGTCTAGCCACTATGCTGTTGGAATCCATCTGGCTACATTCTGGTTTCTCACATTCTGGTAAATTAGTTTCTGTATTTTGATTTTATACCATGTGTTTCTTAACTAAAATTGGGAAATGAAAAATAGAGAGAAAGAAATAGCCAGAACTTTTTGGGAATGTGAGTCTTACTACTAGCATTAATAGAAAGGGATAAAAAAGTTTTGATCATCTCAAGCAAAGATATTTCATCTAACGAGTCCTAAAAAAATCCTGTTTTTTTCTCACTAGGTATATAACTGTCAGCTGCAAATTTTCACCGTCACAATATCACAAGATTGTGTCCCCAGTTATGGAACACTAAGTTATGTGTTTTCTGTTGAGATATTGATGTTGCTTCAATAGCAATTTTGAAAGGTTTTCTGAGCCAACTTGAGTATCCCAGATATGCTTAAATACTTGAACATTCCAAATATCACTGTGCAGTTTACTGATATTCTCCTTGGGCTAGGCATGCTGTCTGTTTAGAACAGTGACTTCACTGTATATGAATGATAGTGATATAATAATATGGTCTGAATGTTTTATAACTAATCTTTAAATTTATTATAAATGTAATTTTTTCTTATATAAGAGATTGCTGTTTTTCTCTTCAAATAAAATGTAATGATATTGACAAAAATGTTTTTCACCTGAATAATCTTTTTTATTCTGTTGCAATTTAACAATCTGCAAACAGTTATCTGTCCCTTAAAAACATATAACAGTCAGGGTAATAAAATGACCATATTTTTATGATGCATCTGAAAAATGACGGAATATATTTTGAAACTAGCTATACCTATAGCCTTGAAAAGTATCCTTACAAGCTGGAATTCAATGCATCTAAGAAGCTTAAATAGGAGCTATGTATTACAAAGGAAATCATAAACAACATTCATGATTTTTCATGTTATTAAATGAAAATAAACTATCAAAGACAATCAAATTATATGATTTCAAATCCTTTAGTATCACTAATTCTGAGAGAGCTCAGTTACATAAGTACGCCTCTGAACTTTCACACTGCATTATGTACTAGACTAAGATTTAAACAATGAGGTCACCTGACATTTTTTAATCATTCTTATATAGATTTTCTCTCAAAAATAGTAGAAAATATTTTAGCAAGTGAATTTTAGGTTACCAAAGAAGAAAAAAAATCAGAGCAATCCAAAAAATGCTGAAAGAAAAATGAAATGTCATAATAAATATTTTATTTATCCTCTCAAAATTTTATGACAACCCATGTAAAGAGTGAGAAAAAACCTCAGCTTTCCAGGGTGAAGAGTGTTCAGGGGGAAGGGTGTTTTTGTTTGTTTTTTTTTTCATTTTGTCTCAAAAGATTTAATATTAAGTGTAACATTTCTAAAGAATATTTTGCTATTGCAGTGGCCAACAGCTTGTATGTGAATGAGACGTTTCACTTCACAGAAAATATTAAAATATTCATTCAGGGTACCACTACAGGAGTACTACATCCATTAAATTTTACAGTAATTTTTCATACACAAGGATCTATAAACAGATGTATTAATTTCCCAAACAGCCTCAAAAGGAGAGGACACAGAAAACTGATCTCAGAATACTAGGCATCTTTCTTGTTTGTGCGCTGATGAGTGTCTTAAGAGAACCAACTACTGAGCAAAAAGAAGGGCTTCTTTCTTCACCTGTTCCTCATAAACATAGAACTACTCCTCTTTCCCCTGCCCAGGAAACAAGGAAAATACTTTTTTATCTTTCAACAGGTACATGAACAGTTGTGTAAGGTACAAATTAACTTATTTTTGGAAAAAAGTTTTTCTCTTTAAAAAGTGAAACTTCAGAAATGCACTGCTCTGTACTTGAAGATAGTACCTAATTTTTCTTTTAACATTCCAAAATGATATTTTAATTCTTTCTGGCCAGAGTATTCAGTGAAGCAGGCAAATCATTATTTTTATCTGTCAGTTTAGTCTCTTAAGAAGTATTTGTGAGATTGGATTGGCCTATTGACCACTTGCTTTTTTGGTCTTGCTTTACCACTAGATTGAAAATGAAGAAAAACATGTGTATACAAGATAAGAAGACAAAATCTTTTACAGGGTAGAAAAGATGGGAAAAGACTAATCATTTTTGTGAACCTATGTCTCTAGCTGTCAGAAGAAAAAAAAAAATGTTATGTGATATAAGTGTAAAACAATTACATGCCAATGAAGCTGACAGGAAAGGCACTACCCCTGAATTACAGAGTCGTATTCTTCCTTATTTCAGATAGGATCATGTTTCCTGTGTCTTTTTCACTTCTATTTTCCATTCTTACTCCTGATAAGAATTGACAGTTTCACTCCTCTCTTTTCTATTTTATACTCTGTCCTGTGAAGAAATTATTCTCTGTCATGTAGAAGTTCATGCTTAGTATATTCTCCTATTCTATTGCATTTAGATCTCTCCTTCCTCAGCATTTCTCTGCCTGAAGAAGAAATTTGTTTCTTTCCCTTCAAGTATGGATTTGATAACTGGGAGTCTAGTAGGCAGTTCACTTGTGCTAAAAGAATAAGAGAAAGACCACTATATGGGAATTCTGAAAATATTTGTATGTTGTTTAAGGTACAATATTTATTCCAGCACATTGCTGTGTTTCCATGGGTGGAATTACATGTGACATTTTGAATCAATAAATTTAAGTAACAAATAGAAATTAAAATTGATACTGGAAAGTACAGAAACTTTAAACTAGTCTTTTTATAATAATGTACTTCCCTACATATAGCACTGTCATTTCTGCAGCTGCTGGGCATTCAGAAACTACTCTTGTCAGGCTAAAGTTCAGAGCTTGCTGAAAAGTAGGTCAGCATTTCTATTTTACATTTCCCCTAAGATGAGGTTCCAGCAACTGTATGGAAGTGCTTTATTTATCTATTTTTTAAAATCTTGTCTTTTATATTTAAATTATTTTTTCACAAATTGGCTGCAAATGTCAGATGAGTTAATTCTCTCAAGTGTAATCTGAACACTTAATGATGTTATCTTAGGCAACCTAATTTTTTAAGAAATCAGACACTTGTTTGAAAATAACCAAGCTAAACAATCTTACCTATGATTTTATTTAATATTTTTACATTTTTACGAGGAAAAACCACATGAGTTTGATAAGGGATGTGGGGAAAGACGTGAGCTTCTACCCGTGTTTCAGAAACACTTTTCCAGGCCTTAGTCATTATGAAAATTATGTACATACCCAAGAAGACAGCTGTTTACAATAAGGATCATTAACTATGTTTATTGTTTTGCAGCTTTTGAAAGCTTGAAGAGAACTAATGATGGTAAAATCTTTAAAGATTCATAAAGTCAGTTTCAATACTAAGCAAGAGATACAACATATATTCATACACCTGAATTCCCATGTTTGAAAAATCATTCCAGAAAACTAATGGGAAGAGACTATCACAACTTTTGGAACGGGATGTTTCTGGATGTTTCTTTTTTGAAGACTCTTCTCTTTCCAGTCTGACCAGTAATAGAAAGCTAAGTTGAAAGTCATGAAATTTTTTCTTGCACAAAATAATAATAATAATAATTATCATTATTATTATTATTATTATTTCTAAAAAACGATGACAGTTTTAAAATAAAAAATCAAGGCACTTTCATATGTTATATGAGCATCCTCAAACACAGATTATTAAAGGCATTATTATAATATATTTTCATATTAAAGGCAGATTTCAGACCTAAACTTTTGTAATCAACTGAGTTCAGACTTAGACTTTGGGTTCAGAATGTCCTTCATCAATTGCAGATTTTCATTTAAAGAAATTTAGCCTACACTTGAAAAAAATAATCAGGACAACTTTTATTTTTAATTTCTCCTTTTTTAATTTTTTTTAATCCTTTTTCTTTTATTTTTTTTCCTCTTCTTTTTTTTTCTCTCCCCCAACCTCACTTTTTTTTCTTTTCTCCTCTCCTGTCTTTCAGTTCTGCAGAAAGAAAACAGATATGTGCTTGGCAGTCATTTATCAAATTCAAAGCTGTAATTTACAGACTCTTGTTCATGTTAAGTTTTAGTCCAAAATCACTGAGTATTTTTTTGGTGCGATTCATTCTGTCACATACTGTTATATCCCATTGAGGTTACCTAAATACATTCCCTGGCATGATGTATGCTAATGAGATTCATTTTAAAGCATTCGCCATGCAAGTAATTCACATCACTTCAGTGTTTAGATCTAGTCACTAGTCTGTGACAATGATCTGTGTCACTAGTAACAACTGAGCGATACTAGCAAAAGCTATTTATCAACACAGTTTTCAAAAACGCATTTTAGAGTTGCTTTTGCAATGACATTATACCTTTTTTGATCATACTTCTTTTGCACTAGTAATTCATTCTCATAAACTCCACTGTTCCTCTGAATAAAAGATCATCTTGCCTCATAAGAGACTGTGTTACCCAATCAGTTTATCTCTTAACCAGTAACTTCTGTTAACAGTGGCTTGTTCTACTAGATTTCTATAAAGAGCATGTTGTGAGAAGCACAAAGCTTAGTTACAAGCACATAACAAGGACTAGATTTCTTTGTGGTCCTTTGGTAGGGCTTTTTATATGACTTTTGGGGGGCTTTAATTGGAATTATAGAGAGCTAATCACTTTAAAAGCTTAATGTTTCAACCTTTGCAGTTTGGTTGGTTGGGGAGGGTTGTTGGTGGTTTTGGTTCTTCTTATTACCAGAAACGGTATGCTTATGTAAACAGTAACAGTTACAGAAAATAGGATAATGGTAAATTCAGTCACTGTACTTGTCACAGGAGAATTCATACAAAATTTACCTATCACAGAATCATTACATCTATGAACGTGTTTTCAGAAAGAACGTCTTTCAGAGACTATTGAAGGCTTGTGAACTGTTACTATTCTTACTATCATTATATGTATAAAAAAAGAAAATGGTTATATTTTAAACTTAGTTACTGTTTCCCTGTTCTCTTATAGAAGGCAGCAGATATTTCAAAGTTAATTTCAAGGAAACTGCAAGTCCTTTAGTAAATCATTTGTGGATACATTAAAATAAATTATTTTTTATATTCTTTTAATCTTTTAACTCAGTTGTCCTATGGGACTTAAACCACTCTCAAATATGCTTGTTCTGCAAAACATTAACTCAATTTTTAGGCTTACATTAGCACTTTTTAAAGAATACAAGTAATTAAGAAAATTAGTTGTTTAAAATATTTGCATTTGAAGCTCAAAAATCAGCTAATTGTTTAATTTTTATTATTCATTATATTGAATGATATATGAACTAAAGCACATAGTTTTATTTTTGAATACAACTTAATAATCAATGCTATATCACTGACACAGAGTTGCTTTGTTAGCTACACAACAGTTCTGTTCTGTACATTGTTCTGGAAGTCTGGCATGGAAGCAGTCTTTCCAAAATCAGTGTCTTTTCCAAAGAAGTGGAAACTTACCTTGCATTTTAACTGAACTTACTATAAATTGGAATCAAAACATGTAAAAATAAACCTAAACAAATCCAAGTTATTTCAAAATGTAATTCACTGAGAATCTATTCAATTTACTGTAACTTAAAGATTTACAAAACCTACAAATATAATTATGAACTTAAATAATATACAAAGATCGTTTGATAATTTGAGAATTTTTACTGATTCTTATTTTCCATATTTTGAAATTTATTTGTGTGAGAGCCTAGACTGATACTCATAAGAATATAAGTCAGTAGAGGAGCAACTACAGTTTTTACCCTGCACAAAATGGAACCTCTTTATATTCAGATTCGGCTATCTTGCTTTCCTGCAAAGGAGTGAGATGTTCATAATAAAGTTTTTTGGTTGCTGGGTTTTTTATTTGTTTGGTTTGTTGTTTTTTTTGATTTTATTTTTATTTTTAATGTAGCTACCTGCTTGCATCTCATTTTGAAGTCTCTGCAACACTGCATGGAGGTCACTGAACTAATGGCACCCTGCCATTTTCTGAAACTATTATGTACATACTTGTATAGCTGTGCACTCAAACTAATAACTCTTGTTAAGATAAGGAAAAAAGAAAAAAGGCAAGTTTATTAACATAGAACTACATCAGGACCTGGACAAGTCAGTACACTGCATTGTACAGACATAGCACCTTGGTCTATATTACTTTCACAGTACAAACAGGCATTGAGATATTCTTTCTTCTTTCTACTCCTGATTGTAGTAATGTAATGCCCTCTCAAACCCAGTCAATACAATGATTTGTCATTGATGTGTATTTTGTGCAGAATTCAAGCATCTGATATCATGGTTATCAGTATTCTGCATGGATATCAGTGTAATACAGAGCTGTACCATCAAAATGGAAAATTAAAGGTTTAAAAACATTTCATCTTCCCACAGACTACTGTATTCTCTATAAACAAAACTGATTTCTACTAATTATTCTTAATTATTGATGTCCCTTGTGGTATGACAACACCTTTTAACACTATCTAGGAAACAGAAGTTCCATTTCCTGGAAAATAAATGGTTTTGGCATAAATTTTTTCCATGACTACTAAAAAGCAAAACAAAGAGATAAGTAATTTTGTTCATGCACAAAGAAGAAATATCCAACAAAAGAAATGAAACCCCCTGTCTCAAGGGAGTACCAACCTTTTAAAGAATAACAGGTTGCCTATTAGAATGGTCACATAGGGCACTAGAGACATATTCTGCTCACACAGAGGACACCTAGCACTTGCCCTAACTGCAGATTGATGAGGGAAAAAACCTTCCCATGCAGAGTCACTTATGTGTTGTTGGAGGAGTTCTGTTTCATATTCTAACGCATTAGGGCAGAGAGAAATTAGCACCAGGCCTTGTATTAGTAACAGTGGAGTTTTGAGTCTATATCCCTTGGGAGGGAGGACTGTGAAAACCACAGCGCTTTGGAATTTCAGGCATCTCTCAGTCTGACATGCATTTTTATCAAAACTTTTGTTGCCACCCAACACACCTTCTGGGGAAAGCTTTATCCAACCTAACTATTCATGATTTAAAATAAGTAAGTAAATAAATAAATAAATACATACATACTACAGGAGGTTTTGCCACTAGATCTTTGGGGTTTGTCTGGTACATGGCATCAAGATCCACAGCATCAAGATCGAGGGAGTTACAGAAGTAAATGAAAAAAGAAGCCCATCAGTACTTCAGCTATGGAACTTATAGACATCATTAATTTTAACCAATTGAAAGTTGGGAACATTAATATGAAGAACTCCAGCTTCTTCTTTATACTTGAGCTATACTAACTGCTGCTACACATTTTGAGGTGAAAACTCCTGGATTCATAGGACTGCAGATCCATCACTTCTTACCATCCCTACTGTTTTGATAATTTTTGCTTTCCCTTTCATGTCTTCTGCCCTGCTCACCTGCAAAAAGGAGATGTGTCATTGCTAGTTTTCCCACATATGCACGGAAATCACAGTAACTGTGGGAGAGGCACATGTGCAACAAGAAGATACGGCAAAGAGGTAGGATGGTATTTACACATATAGCAGGAGCATAATCCATTTTAAAAAATGCAGATTAGCTGAGAGAAATTTAATCAATGCCTTCTGCTCATTCATGATAGTCAAAGACATAGTCTGCATCAGTGTGTAATTCAAAGGAACTGGATAATTTCATAGGACAGTGAGGAAAACTGACTTGGCATAGTTGACTTATTGACACCAGCTGTTCTCCTGCTGTCACTTTTAATTCTCTATAAACAGTTGCCCGTAACATCCTCTACTGACAGAGACAAATCACACTGTGTGCATGATGTAGGTCATTCAGAACCTTTTACATACATTTTCTTGTTTAGTATTTGAAAATGTAAAGGAGAAAAACAATTGAGCAAAATGACAACTTTGAATTTAGATTTGTAAAATATTTATCTCCAGCTATAATACAGATACACGTGCACTTGTACTTCTTTTCCAGTTTAAACATACTTGAACTATACTTACATGTCTTCCCTGCACACAATATTTATACCTAAACAGCACCAGATACTTTCTTATAAAACAAATAAAATTGAAGAGTCTAATTACTGGCGACTATGAGTTTCCAAAAAAATACATTATTAAATTGATTTTTATACATCAGGTAAGGCACACAAAAAAGTAAACCAGCCAACTAATGCAAACTAATGAAAAATAAGCTACTTTTTCTTAAAGGTGTTTATTGATAATAGTAGTAATATCTTTTTATAGTGAAACAAAACCCTTGTTGATGATTACAACCTCATTCTCCATCCTAATTCATCAGTTTGACATTCCAGTAAACCTGTCAAATCAATGGACTTTTCCAGGATGGAAATACCAGTAAAGATGAACAATTAAAAACAATTTCTACCATGTGTACAGTGTGTTGCACTGTGCTTAGGCTTTGTTTTCTGTGCCATGTACACTACCTGGCAAGTTTAGGCACACACATGTTGGATTTAAGAGTTCTGTAAAAAGAATACATTTCTTATTGAGTTTTTTATATTCAAGTATAAGATTGTGTTATAATTTGTTTTGTTTTTCCTGATAAGCAGCAGAAGAAAAAAGGGTACTAGAAAAAAGGACACTTTACAAATATGAAAAACTCAAGAAGTGTTATTCCACTTTCTTTTAGCACTAACGTTATAATGACATGTTTCTCTCTTCCACTTTCCCTGTACACTAGTGCCTCTTATGACATTTTAGCATTTGTGATCTTCCTATTAGATTAAAGACATTTTTTATCTTTTTTTTTTTTTTTTCTTAAGTTGTAAGATGTAATCTCCCTCTAAAGTCTTATGGAAAGTCTGCTCTGATCTTGATCAACCTTTCAAGAAATATTATCTGACGTACTAAAGTATGAAAGACCTAAAAATCTTCTCAAGATATTTCACATGGTACCTTTTTATGTCTCTCTTACTTGAGAAAAAAACTCATTCTCACGTAAGATCAGCCCAGCAAAAGAACATAATCTTATTTATTCACACCAATTTTCACAAGGAGATGTGCTCTAACACCGGGATGGAAGTAGATTAGTGGCTTCCATAAACAATATGACTTTCTTTTATATTTTCCACCATGCTTTCCAAAGGAAAGAACCTGCTAGGCACCTAGCTTAATTTACTGCATTTCTTTAAACGCATAACTTAAACTTTTAAACTTATATGCTTGCTGCCTCAACAGCTTGCTGCTTACTTCTGTGCATGTCCATATGTTTGTGAAAAAGGCAAGCATCTCAAATATTTCCAAATTTCTTTTTGATTGTGGTATCCTTGAAACTGATCAATTTTTATACATCCAAAACAGTTTACTTTCAAGCGAAGCATCCAGGACAACTGACCCTGACCCATGGAGGAGTACCAAAAGGAAACAGCAAGTGATAGCAGTGGTCTATCTGGACTCCTTGCTGTGAAGGCTGGAGGCACATAAATGACTTGTTTTCTAGGGAAGTTAGCTGCTTGATGAGGGCTCAAATCCAGGGTGTTGCTGAGAGACAGTCAAAGCTTGCCTGACCCTCTGACTATTAGCCCCTGCTGTTCTTCCATGTTGGAACCAATTATACTACAAGGAGCAACCTGGAGGATAACATGTGACCACAGAGCTCTGGAGGCAATAGTCAGTGCATTGGAACCCAGGTGGTGTTATAATGAGTCCTGCGAGTGAGACAAAAGGGTGTAAAAGGAAGGCACATAGTAAGAAAAATGATAAATATGCTTCCAATTCAAAAAGTTTGAGTTAAAATTGTTGGTATCTTAAAGTTCAGAAAGTTAATTTTTATACAACACTGATTGGTCAAAAGCAAATTACAGAATAATATTCCATAGTGAAGTACAGTAGGCTTTCTATGGTTAATGTGAATCCTCATTTAAAAAAATAGTAACCAGCTGATTGATACATTCCTTGAAAAGAGTCAGTTAAAAACATTAGATGAAAATATCATCAGAAAACCGATGTAGAAATACTACAGAGTAGCAATATTATTAATACAGACTAGATTTTATTTTGTTTTATTTGGATTTTGTATAGGACAAACTGATCAGTGACAGTTTTTCAAGTTGCTGGATTTGATTTTACATCCCAAAGGCAAGAAGCTAACTTCACTAACAGACATAAAACTGCAAAAAAAAATTCTTGTTTGAGTATTTTTGACGTGTTTCCAATTTTCTTGTTCTTGGGAGTGAAAGAAATATTATATGCCACTTGTTTCATGCACTAAAACTGTTGTGAACTTTGCTTTTCTCAGTTTGCCCTTCTGCAACTATTTTATTAGTCTTACTATTTTAATAGTCTTCAATTAAGTCAGGCAAGTTAGGGACACCAGTAATCTATTGCAGGACCTTGATGATTTGGAGAGGTGGGCTCGTGCAAATTGTGGAGAGGTGGGCTCGTGCAAATTGCATGAGGTTCAACCAAGCCAAGTGCAGGGTTCTGCACCTGGGATATGGCAACCCCAGGCACAAACACAGGTTGGGTGGAGAATGGCTGGAGAGCAGCCCTGAGGAGAAGGACTTAGGAGTGCTTATGGATGAGAAGCTCAACATGAGCTGGCAATGCGCGCTGGCAGCCCAGAGAGCCAACCATGTCCTGGGCTGCATCAGAAGTGTGGCCAGCAGGTCTCGGGAGGTGATTCTGCCCCTCTACTCTGCACTCGTGAGACCCCACCTGGAATACTGTGTCCAGCTTTGGAGTCCTCAACACAGAAAGGACATGGACCGGCTGGAACGGGTCCAGCGGAGGGCCACGAAGATGATCAGAGGGATGGAGCACCTCTCCTATGAAGACAGACTAAGGGATCTGGGGCTTTTCAGCCTGGAGAAGAGAAGGCTCCGGGGAGACCTTGTAGCAACCTTTCAATACCTGAAGGGTGCCTATAGAAGAGCTGGAGAAGGACTCTTTGACAGGAAGTGTAATGATAGGGCAAGGAGAAATGGTTTCAAATTGGAAGAAAAAAGATTCAGATTAGATATCAGGAAGAAATTTTTTACTATGAGGGTGGTGAGACACTGGAACAGGTTGCCCAGGGAGGTTGTGGATGCCCCATCCCTGGAAGTGTTCAAGGCCAGGCTGGATGGGGCCTTGAGCAACCTGCTCTAGTGGGAGGTGTCCCTACCCATGGCAGGGGGGTTGGAACTCGATGATCTTTGAGGTCCCTTCCAACCCTAACCATTCTATGATTCTATGATTCTATGATTATTGTACTCAATGCACAACCATTGCATTCTTAAATTAAAAAAAAAAGAAAAAATGTGAAATTACAATAGAGGTTTGGGGCTGTCTGCGTTCATGATAAGATTGAAAACTGGGCAAAATTCTCCCTGGAAAGAAGAGGATGTTCTGACACTGAAGACAATAGAGAAGTTGAGAAGGGAGAAGAGTCCACAAAATACAGAGATTGTGGTAAACATCAAATTCCTCCACAAACACCAAATTATTGGACGGGGAGGGCAGGGAGAGGTAGCACATGGAAGCAATCACCTTCAGGTTTTTCCTTGTCGAAGTAACAAACTAATAGTACAAACATGGTAACTCCAAGTAATAAAGACAATTGATTTCATTAGCTTAGCCATGAAACTCTTCAATACAACTGTCTAAGAACTTTTAAAGCACTATCAACTTATCTTCCTAGTAGGGAGAAAACAGTCACAAACATGAGTAACGATCACTTATATATGTTAAAGGCAGATATATATAGAGAGAGCTATACCCACAGAAATGTTCTGAATGAAGATACCAAACAAAATGAATGATAATCTTCACTATAGCAATTGGATATATACTTAAGAGGAGGATATATATTTAATGCAATTATTTTACACTTCCAATGTGCTTCTGGCAGGAAAAATAAATAACTGATTTTGAAAGATACAATTTATTCCCATCATGACAGTTTCAGTTCAGCTGCATAAATCTAAAATTCCATACATCCTTTTTGTGTCAATCAATTGTCTAATAGGAGTATAAATAAAATCTTTGTGATTGTTCTAGCATTATTCCTGTCTTGAACCAATCCTAAGATACCACAATTCAGTTAAGAGTTTTCAGTTTCCAAAACATCTGTAAGATGCTTCAGTCCATGAAAATACTCATTAGCATACTAAAGGGTATTCTAAGAAATATTTACCCTTTCTTTACATTCCTCTACAACTCTGTAGTTTGTAGTAGAAAACATACACTTTAGTAGTAATCCTCTTGTAAATTGTCTTTGGTGCACAGATAGTTCTGTCAATGGTGAATTTTTTAGGTTATTTTAGAATTTTTAAACACTCGGCTCCATTTACCAGGTACAACATGTGCCTGAACTAATCACATGCAACTATCAAAGTTGTTTCAGTTTTACACAACTCAAGGCACTGTTTTGATCCTTTTTTCCTTTCCCAGTTATCTGTATCCTTTGAAGCTGATGACTGACCCACAAATACACAGCTAGCATTTGTTCACTATTTCCCAATATATGCAGATTAGCTGGAAAAATAGCAATAGTTCTGACTAAGCTCCTGGTCTACTGCTGGATATTGGGACATCATGTACAAATTTGACAAATGCTCAAACTCCACACCAGCAAATCTTTTAGATTATAGCAGAGCAATAACTGCAATCACTATCACTGTAAATATTTCTATTTTCTATAGCTGTAAACTTTATGGAAATGGAAGGTTCTATTAACCTGACCAATATGGAGGTGTGAAGTATCAAGATTGTAACTGGGCTTTGGTTTTCTTGCTTTCAAGATATTTATGTTTTAATTTAAAACTGAAAGGACATTTCATTTAAGAACACCAACACACATAAGAATAATGCAATTAATGCATCACATAGCGATTTAGTTTATTTCATTTGAAAACTAATGTCTTTAAGCTTCTTCTACTGGAAAATTTCACAGTATATCATAAATACTATTAATTATTTGTTACATTCCTTTTTGTAGTAAATAATACATTCAAATATTTTTCACGTTGAAAACTGGACAAAATAACTCCTCAAGACTATCTTGGCAGCTGTCACCACCCGTTACCACTGAAATCAAAAGGTTTGCCATCAGTTATTTGTGGCATCAATCTCAGGAAAAAAAAAAAAAAAAGTTGTTTATCTATTTTATGCAACTTTGATTGGTCTAAGTAAAAACATCCTTCAAAAGGATGTACTTCTATTTACAAACTTGTGTATATCAAATAAACTCAAACGTTTCATCCCTATCTGCACTTTACTTAAAATCTGAATAAGTTTTATTCAAAATAAATACTTATTGTAATTCGTATAATACGAGACAAAATACAAAAGTGTGTCCATGGGAGCGAAAAAGCCTGAATATAAGAGTGCAGATTCTCAGCTTTGCACAACATTAAAACTTATGTTTGAATTGTGTTTCTCTCACCTAAATTAATTCAAGCTAGAAACCCACAGATGTGCATATGTATTTTCAAAAGAAGCCTTAGAATCATAGATTCATTTTAGTTGGAAAAGACAATTGAGTCCAGTCATTAACTTAGCACTGCCAAGTCCACCAACAAACCATGTCCCTAAACATCATGTCTACAGGTCTTTTAAATCACTCCAGACATGGTGACTCAACCACATCCCTGGGCAGCCTGACAAACCTTTCAGTGAAAACATTTTTCCTAATATCCAATCTAAACCTCCCCTGGTGCAACCTGAGGCCATTTCACCTTGTCCTGTCACTTGCTACTTGGGAAAAAACACTGAACACCCACCTGGCTACCACCTCATTTCAGGTAGTTGTAGAGAGCAGCTTCTCAGCCTCCTTCTCTCCAGACTAAACAACACCAGTTCCCTCAGCTGCTCCTCATAAGACTTGTCCTTTAGACCCTTCACCAGCTTTGTTGTTCTTTGACACACTCCAGCACTTTCTTGTAGTCTTTCATATAGTGAAGGGCCCAAAACTGGACACAGTGTTCCAGGTATGGCCTCACTAGTGCTGAGTACAGGGGC
>QJSC01016009.1:10485-54888 GCA_003697955.1 Calidris pygmaea
CCCCAATGCAATGCTCCAGCCAGCCCAAATGCAGCCCCACAGCCAGCCCCAATGCAGCCCCACAGCCAGCCCTGATGCAGCCCTGCAGCCAGCCCCAATGCAGCACTGCAGTCAGCCCCAATGCAATGCTCCAGCCAGCCCAAATGCAGCCCCACAGCCAGCCCCAATGCAGCCCCACAGCCAGCCCTGATGCAGCCCTGCAGCCAGCCCCAATGCAGCCCCACAGCAGCCCCAATGCAGACCCATCTTCCCCCACATCCCTGCAGGCGCAGGAAAGGAGCATCCTGCAAAGCTGGGGAGAGGAGGGAGCCCGACCTCTCCTTCTCCCAGCCTCCCGTTGCCCCACAGGTGTGGGCTGGCACTTGTGCTTGGAAAAAACACCCCATCCGGGCACAGGTTTCGACATCTAGAGATCTTCTTATTAGCATCCCGCCAGACCTTTTCCTTCCAAGAAGATTTTTTCACTTCTGTAGTTGTTGTGAGTTTGTGATTGGCATGTCTGAACAACTTCATTGTGGAGGGGATTTCATGGCATTCAGTGGAAGTTTCCACTTCTTTAGAGTTGCACAGAGAAGATTAACGTTGTGACTTCATCCCCCTGCCATTGTCACCGTGACTTGGAGTCATTTCATGTCTTTGATAAAACTTGCCCCAGTTAAAAATAAGCAAAGCAGCCCCTACAATGCACACAATGAGCAAAACAACTCCCTGAAAAATACCCTATTGTCTCCCAGGAAGAAGACCGTAATTTTTCATGGTATCAGCTTTATATTAAAAATTGCATTGAATGTCAAAAAGAGTTGTCTTAATTGGGTGGGAGAGACAGGACACCCAACGTGGCACACCTCCCACCCCCTGCAAACTGGTGATGGTCACAATCCCTCCCTGGCTCAGGGTCTTGGGACACATTTGCTCCCGCAAGCATTGCAGAGGGAATCTCCAGACATCTCTCATGGAGCTTTTTCTCTCCATACTTTGAACCCGAATGCTCTAAACTTCCTCTGAACAGGCGAAATATTAACTTCGGTTCCGGTTTCTGCCTGTTATTCTTACTCAGGACATTATGCCAGGATTAAAGCCTGCTTGCAAATAAGACGAGAAAAATGAGTCTCGGATTTATATTTTGCAGGAAGTAGAATTCAAAGGAATCATTCTTAAGCCTGCACTTGACCCAACCGGTTGCTCGGTGTGTGTGAGGCACGGGAGGAAGGAAAATGGGCAAACCCAGAGACAAGCAGCCAAAATCCTGGTACAAGTCAATCTGTGAGACCCCAAGAAGCTGCCGGTGATGTGTTGTGCTTGGACCAGGGCTAACCTGAAGTGTTCTGGAGACACACCCCCATCTCCCAGCCGGTCCTCCCCATCCATCCGGGACTGATGCTCACTGCCCGTGAGGGTTCCTCCTCCATCCCTCAACCACGTCCCTGCTGATGTGCCCGGGGATCGGGGCACGCAGAGGGTCTTGCCTGCACCGAAGTCCCCCACCACTCATAGAATCATAGAGTCATAGAATGGTTTGGGTTGGAAGAACCTTAAAGATCATCCAGTTCCAACCCCCCTGCCCTGGGCAGGGACACCTCCCACCAGACCAGGTTGCTCCAAGCCCCATCCAGCCTGGCCTTGAACCCCTCCAGGGATGGGGCAGCCACAGCTTCTCTGGGCAACCTGTTCCAGTGCCTCACCACCCTCACAGCAAAGAATTTCTTTCTGGTATCTCATCTAAATCTCATCCAATGCCGTGTTCTTACTCCAAAGTTTTAATGACAGGAAACCTTTTGTTTGAAAAGGGGAAAGAAAGGGAAGCGGGGGTCCGTCTGGCTTGAGAGAGTCAGGTTTTGTGCCTACCTTATTATTTGCTAATTGGGGTTTTAACAAAGATTGTCCTGTCACGTGCAGGTGGCCAGTGACAACGTGCCTGTGACTGAAGAGCAAGTCTTGACATAAGGAGAGTCCGGGAGCTCGCTGGGAGCCAGCTCGTCCTGTCTGATCTTCTGCGTGCCCGTCTGGCGCTCTGTGAATAATTAATAAATTAATGATACACCTCGCTGCTGTGCGTTCAACACAATGGCAGCTTGCAGCTGAAACCTACAGCCGTGCAAAAACCTGGCCAAGAGCTTGGGTGCGGGTGGATGGGTTCGTTAGTGCGGGATCACAGAATCACAGAATGACATGGGGTTGGAAGGGACCTCTGGAGATCATCTAGTCCAACCCCCTGCCAAAGCAGGTCCATCCAGAGCAGGTCCCACAGGAACTCGTCCAGGTGGGGTTTGAATGTCTCCAGAGAAGGAGACTCCACCACCTCCCTGGGCAGCCTCTTCCAGGGCTCTGCCACCCTCAAAGTAAAGAAGTTCCTCCTCCTGTTTAGGTGGAACTTCTTATATTCAAGTTTATGCGTATTTCCTCCTGTCCTGTCCCTGGGCACCACTGAAAAAAGACCAGCCGCATCCTCTTGACACCCACCCTTTAAGTATTTATAAGCATTGATCAGATCCCCCCTCAGTCCTCTCTTCTCTGGACTAAAAAGACCCAAGTCCCTCAACCTTTCTTCACCAGAAAGATGCTCCAGACCCCTCATCATCTGGATGGCATGTGGAAAGCAAGCTCTGGACTGGGATGCTTCATGGGGAAGGCACCCTTCGTCTGCAAGAGAGATTAAATCCCTGTTAACGTGCTCTGGGTGTGTAGGTGGGACTGGGCTGTGTTTAAACCACCCTCCTTGGCCATGGGGGCCGTTGTGGAGCCGGGGTCTTGTGGAGGGGGGTTTGGTCCCATCCATATGTCCCTTCCCCTCGCGGGGGATGGATGGGAAATTTGAGGAATGTTCAGGCTTTACTCATTAGCCCAACCTCCTGCTGGCCCTGGTTTGAAACATCCAAATTTGGGCCAGCAGACTTCTAACGGGGGGTCAGTGAGAATTTTCCTTTCTGTTTGTCGAAAGGGCGCAGGCAGGAGCTACCGCCCTCCCTCCCAGGGGGGTTTTGGGCCATATTCAGGAAAAGAGAAAGCCCAGCTGGTGATGTTAGAAGAGCTGATACTAGGAAATTATCGCATGCCAGAAGGAGAGAACCTGGTCAAGGCTGCAAAGTCAGGCACACAGCCCTCGGGAAATGCTACTGCAGCTCGGGAGGGTGGCCCCATCTCAGCACCTTCGTGTCTTTAACGCGGTGGCCCTGAGCCATGTCTCTGGAGGAGCCCCAGCTCGCCTCGTGCCCAGGCTTGGCCAATGTTGGCCAAGCCCCTGGCTCACAGACAGCGGGATCTGGAAGGTAAAGGCACCGGGGGCACCTGGGGAGAAAATGGAAGATCTCCTCCAGGTGGTTTCATCCCCTCCGAGTTCCCTGCCGGCGTCTCCCTCCCTGCAAAAAGCAGACACCTCGCAGGGAAAATTGCAGCCGAGGCACCTGAGGTCTGGAAGAAGTTACAAGCAAAAAAACCCCGAGGTTTTTCTCATAACAGGATGCTCCAAGCAATCCCCACGGCGGGCAGGGCTCCAAGCCACCCCTCTGGCCCCGGCTGCCGACTCACAGCACCGCACCGTGGGCTCGGCACCCCAGGAGACCAACAGCCTGGTGGCCAGGACATGGCCAGTGCCTGGAAATCATAGAATATTTTAGGTTGGAAGGAACCTTTAAAGGTCCTACACAACGCCCCTCCAATAAGCAGGGACGTCCTCAACTAGATGAGGTTGCTCAGAGCCCCGTCCAACCTGCCTGTTTCCAGGGATGGGCTGACTGAAAAAGCAAATTCCAAGGCAGCCTTGCTCCAGCCGAGTGGGTGCTATTGGAAACTCGAGGCATTAAAAAATGCAAGCCCCTACCCCTCCCCAGGTCTGGGCTGTGGTGCTGGGCACTGGGCTGCGGACCACCGAGCTGGGAAGCTTTTGCCCAGGGTGGTGTGAAATCCTCCCTCCTCTCCCCACGTGCCCGGCATACAAACGCGGCGTTCCCCCGGTCCCTGCAGAAGCCTGCTGCGTGGCAGGGGGGGAAAAAAAAAGGTTTAATGAAAAATTTAAAGGCCGGCGTCTTAAAATAAATTCCAATCCTGGCTGAAATTTCACAGCGGCTGCTAAATGTCTCTCGCTCTAGGACTTGTGTGCGGGAAGCGAAACAATTGCTCCCTTCCAAGAGAAAAAAATGGGCCTTGTTCCCTCGCTGGGCTGATGAGACAAGAAGCCAGCTCCACCAGAGGGGTGGGAGGTGATGGATGTAATTAAAAGCCCAGAGGGAGGGAGGGAGGAGGGAGAGAGGGAAGAACAATAAATGGAGGCAGCTTATCTTGCGGCTGAAAGCTGATCTTCATGGACATGTAACATATGGTATTTTCAATAATGGATAAACAGTTTAAAGGGGACCTGCAAATGTTGTCTTTTAATGAGCTAGCAGCAGGGTTAGGCGCTGAATACCCTCAACTCACCTTTTATCTTGCTCCCAGGTCCCCCCAGTTGTGGCCAGCCGGGCTCCCGCTGGGCTCTGAAGCCCCAGCACACACTATGTCATGTCACAGCTGCCATGGACCCAGCCCGGTGGGGTCGAGGGGGTGAATATAATTACCCAAGCTGGATTTTGGCCAGGACGGCGGGGCTAGTTCCCTTACTCTTGCAAAAAAAAAAAAACTGCTGTGGGATCTTTAATTACCGCCGCAGGTCAAGACCCTGGGTTTTTTACCAGCACATTTCATCCCTGAGACAGCATCGCTGGCAGCCCAGGGGCCCGCTGCAGCACTTCAGAGCCCTGGATTGTCCCGATTTTACAGGTGCCACCTCCTGAAAATACGCAGAAGCAGCAAAGGAGGATTATCTGAGGAGCGGGTTTCAGGCTTGCTGCTCCGGGGATGAGTTTTGCAGCCCCCCAGAGGAGACAGGCTGGAGGCAAATGTTGGAGGCAGCCTCTGCCACAGCCACGCAGCTCCATGGAGCATCTCCCCGTGGCTGGGGCCGAAGATCTGTGGGCACAAGGGACACTCTTGTTCCAGGAAAAAGCTGCATGTGGAGATAGGTCTCCAGAACCTGGTGCCTGCCTTCGCTGTGGGGAATGCTGAGCAGCTGGAGCCTGTATTTCCCATATAAGCCAGGCCCAGATAAAAATGGGAAGACTTCATAGAATCATAGAATGGTTAGAGTTGGAAGGGACCTTAAAGATTGTCAAGTTCTAAACCCCCTGCCCTGGGCAGGGACACCTCCCACCAGACCAGGTTGCTCCAAGCCCCATCCAGCCTGGCCTTGAACCCCTCCAGGGATGGGGCAGCCACAGCTTCTCTGGGCAACCTGGGCCAGTGCCTCACCACCCTCACAGCAAAGAATTTCTTTCTGGTATCTCATCTAAATCTCCCCTCTTTCAGTTTAAAACCATTCCCTCTCATCCCATGGCTCCCCTCCCTGATCCAGAGTCCCTCCCCATCTCTCCTGGAGCCCCTTGAGGGACTGGAAGGGGCTCTGAGGTCTCCCCGGAGCCTTGTCTTCTCCAGGCTGAACCCCCCCAACTCTCTCAGCCCCCCCTCCCAGCAGAGGGGCTCCAGCCCTCCCAGCATCTCCGTGGCCTCCTCTGGCCCCGCTCCAACAGCTCCGTGTCCTTCTGCTGTTGGTGGCCCCAGAGCTGGAGGCAGCACTTGGGGGGGAGCAGAGGGGCAGAATCCCCCCCCTCGCCCTGCTGGCCACGCTGCTGGGGATGTAGCCCAAGATACGGGAGGTTTTCTGGGGCTGCCAGTGCACATTACCAGCTCATTTTGAAGAGACAAGTTGAAGTCTTGGCTCCACCTGCACCTTGTTGGCTTGAGTAGAGCTCAGAGAACTTGGAGACGCTTGGGAGAGAAATGTTCAGCTTTGCAAGTACTTTTCAATTGATGTGATTTAGTTTAAACTCTAGGTTCTTTTTTTTTTTTTTCTCTCCTGGGTAATAGTCAGCAGAAGCAACGCCTGTCCAAGGGACACCTTGAAAGCAGGGCTAAGTGGTGGGTGTGTAGAATGGAAAGGTAAAAAAAAAAAAGCTTTTCCCTGTGTAACCTTCCCTCCCTTCCCACAGGCAGCCTGGGAAGGGGAGATCCCAGCCACCTCCTTGCTGTGCTCGTGGCTAAGTGAGGGGACAACCGAGCTTCTGCTTCCTCCAAATGGCAAAGAGAAGGACAACTGGCGAATGGAACCTCAGAGCCCAGGTGAGAAGGTGGCTGGTGGGGGGCTGGCAGGGGGGGACAACACCGACCCTGGGTGCAGGGTGTGAAATGGGACAACCAGTCGGGGTGTGGGTTTTGGAACTTCTCCATCCCCACCACTGACAGACCTTGCCTCTGGGAGACAATATATGTGTTTTAAACCACCGTGAGCCCGCAGCTGGGTTAGGGTCAAGGTACCAGCTACAGCAAAGTGGGAGGATGTGGTTCCTCCTTTCTCTCCAGTGCCTCACAGTCTCACAGCACGTCTCCAGAGGGTTAAACTGAATCCACTTTTGAGGCTAAGCTTTCAGCTGGCATAAATCTGTGCGGATCCTTCAAAGCTCTGGTGCTTTACATCAGCTCAGGCTAGGGGCAGCCACCCTCTCTTTTCATGCTGTAATCTCCACACATGCTTATGCTTGGAATTATCTTCTTCATCCTTTGGCATCCCCTGATGCCCACCAACAGCCCTCTATCATCCGCATCAGCCGAAGTTTCATGTTGGTGTTAGCTTCTGCTGGACCACCGTTGAGAAGGCCCTGTGTCTCATGGTCCTTGGGAAAGCTAAACCCCGCTGGAGCTCATCCCCCATTAACAGGGGTGTGGAGATAAGGCCAGAGAGCTCTCTCCTCATCACCCGAGAGGAACAAAAAGTTTGCTTTTAAGAGGTGTCCACCATGCGGGCAAGGTTCAGAACTTTTGTTTAACACCCTTCTACGAGTCAGTTCTTCTGATCCCCTGAGAGCTCGAGGGACGCTGGGGCGGAGCAGACCTCAGGGCAGGACACGCTTCCGTGGTCCAGGCTGAACCCAGAGCTGGGCTCCTCCTCACACCCCTGAAAACCCCTCTTTCCATCTGCTGGCACGTTTCCTGGGCTCAGACCCTTCCCATCTTTCAGGCAAAGCCCTGGGAGCCTGGGACATTTTTAGTTAGCTGAAAATATACATGTGTTTTGGGAGCCATCTCCTTTTGTACCAGCTCATTAGGGGAAATAAATGGCCCCTGACCATCTGTCATCTTTGTGCAGGTACCTGGCAGAGAGGGGTGGGAAAAGGCGCGGAGGATCCTTAATCCGCTCAAGCTTCAGCAAAGGGAACGGTGCTTCCCACAATATAATTACAGCAGTCCTGCTGGAAAGTGACAGACCTAGTGAGTGGAAATAGATGAATGTAATTAAAATCCCAGGGAGAGAGCGATGGAGACAGAGACGCACAGAAGAGCGGTGGAGGGAGAAAGAGCGGTGGAGGGCGAGGAACCAAGTAACAGGAGGCGGCCAGTCTTCAGGATAGGGACCAGACGCTGATGTTATTAATGAAGAAAAAGGGTAGAAACTTATTACCCATAAATTCTTGTCTTTTCCTCTCTTCTGCTTGCCTTTTTAAAAAAAAATTATGGATTTAAAGCCTGCAGGACAAGTATAACCATCCAGCCTGACCTGATACACAAACCCATCCCCAGTGGGCTTTGCATCCAGATGTGAGGTTGCACCCTCCGAAGCTTCATGCTGCTGCCGGTGGATTAAAGAGACGTTTGTCCTCTGAGCATCCCTGGTTTAAAAGGCTCAGGATCTCAGGTGATGAGCGGCGGGAAGTCTGCTGGAGACACCTCCCAAATTCTTCCAGTGGCATGTGTATGAGGAGAGGGGTCAGGCACCGCTCCGTAGGCATGAGAGCAAAGCGCTTGGGAACCTGGGGCAGGAATTCTTCAGCAGAAAGCAGCTTTGCTGGAATTGGCCGCAGGTGGAGCAGAAAGCCATTTTCAGAAGGACTCTGGCAGCAGCAACAGCTTTAGACCTTCTCTTCTCACACTTCCCTGTGTCTCTCCCCTCCCTTTGGCAACCACAGGAGCAGCAAGCCCAGCTCTCTCCGGTTCTTCCCCTTGGTCTCAACTGGTACCCTACATCCCAATGAGCTGGCCATCCTCTCATCCTTAGGAAGCCCAAAATCACCTTTGCCTGCCTTGCAGCAGGTTGGCTCCAGCCCTTGCCACCGTAACTGTGCAGGGTCGCTAAAGGAGAGGAGTTGGCTGCAAAAGCCAAGCCAAGATTTAAAAAGCTGCCTCAGCTTGCCAAGGGACCGGCCGGGGATGGAAACCTCAGTAAAATCATTTTCTGGAGGTCCTTTTAAAACTCTCGGGGCTGGCACACAACCCCCACAGCCCCAGGATCCCCAATGCTCCTGGAAACCTGGTGTGTCCTCAGCAGAGACGTGCAGCTGAGCTGCTTGGTGCTGGGCTCTTGGATGCTTGTGCTTTAAAGCAGCTCTCTGAGGCACTGTAATTGTATTGATCAGGAATAGTTGTTTTCCCTCTTCTTTCCCCTTTAAAATGGCTTTTTTTCTTCCTGCCGTCTCTTTGATGTCTTTTAATTACCTTTCCCCTCCTCCACATCCCCCTTTTTAAAGAACTCTGAATAGGTGGGCGAGGTTTATTTATTGGCTTTGCTATGGATGAGGCTGGGTGTTGAACAGCCCCTTCCTTGAGTAAGTCATCTTTGGGGGAATAATGCAATAAGAGGGGCCGGGGCTACTCTCCTGGGAGAGGCTGAAAAGCCCTGTTATTGCCCCGTGCAGCCCTTGTCTCAGCCCCCGGCCCCCCAGCCTGGAGCTGGAGTGGTTTCCTGGGATGCTCTGAGGAAGAGGATGGATAAAGCCACTGTCATGGAGCATCCTGGTCCCACCACGGCCCTGTCTCCCAACCAACCTCCAGTTTGGTTTCAAAGCTGTGGGAGGACTGGACTCTACGTGGGGATGGAGGGAAAGGGGAGAGGGTTTGGGTTCCCATCTTGAGGAGATCTTCGTGGTGCAGACCGAGGATGGCTCGGCACAGGTCAGGCCCGGGATTAGCAGCTCCCCGTTCTCAGCACAAGCATTTTGTCCCTCCCTTAGGATCAGCCTGTCTCTGGAGAGAGGTGCTTTGTCCCCATCCCCCTCCTCCACCCTCCCCTCGCTCGGGATGGATGGGAAATTTGAGGAATGTTCAGATTTTACTCATTAGCCCAGCCTCCTGCTGGCCCTGGTTTAAAACAACCTGCAGGGGCTTCCCTTGATCGGTGATGTATGAGTGGCAGCGATGGGGCAAGCCAGACATTGAGCCTGGCTGGAGTCGGACTGCCTCACATTTCACTGCTAACTTGTCTTCTGCGACTGGACATAATTTAGTCTAATTGTCTTCATGTGGGTTGCTTTCATCATGGCCACAATCCGGTTTAGCCAGCGGCTAACAAGGACATTTCAATGGGTGTCGGGCTAGTCCATCTCTGCTGCCTCCTTCTCTTTTTGTTTCCCAGGGCAGGGCTGGTAGGAGCTCTCTGAAGGGGAACAGAGATACTTTGCAGAAGATCCGAGAAATCAAGGAGGGGAGGGTGCTGGCGTGGATCCCACGGCTCATCCTGCCTCATGGCTCTCGGGAGGGACAAACAGCTCTACCTTCCGCCAAGCTGGGAATAATTGCAAACATGCAAATCCTGAGCCCTGGCCAGAAGGATGAGAAACTGCCATTAATATCCTCCTCCCTTGCTGCTGCCGGAGCCGGGGAGCCGCAGAAATAGGTAAACCACAACCAGAGGTGCTTCCTTGGAGCCCTCTGCTCCCAGTTGGCACGGAGTGGACTTGCCACCTCCTTCCCTTTGCTCTCCGGCAACGACAGGCAGGTCATGGCAATTGCTGCTCCCAGGCTCTCCTGGGAACCTCCGGAGGCCAGGTTGAACCTAAATCCCAGCAATTATCAGACTTTTGTGCCGCAAAGACAGGGTTCCCCAGAAGCCAAGAGGTCCAAGGTTTAGCCGTGGCACCGGGCAGGCTTCCACCCACGGAGCCCTGGGGTGAGCTGTGCCACGGGCTGCCTTCACCCGAGCCACTGATCAATGATCATAAATACTTCAAGGGTGGGTGTCAGGAGGATGGGGCTGGTCTTTTTTCAGTGGTACCCAGGGACAGGACAAGAGGAAATGGGCACAGACTTGAATGTAAGAAGTTCCACCTAAGCATGAGGTGAAACTTCTTCACTTTGAGGGAGGCAGAGCCCTGGAAGAGGCTGCCCAGGGAGGTGGTGGAGTCTCCTTCTCTGGAGACATTCAAAACCCGCTTGGACACGTTCCTGTGCAACCTGCTCTAGGTGGACCTGCTCTGGCAGGGGGTTGGACGAGATGATCTCCAGAGGTCCCTTCCAACCCCATGTCATTCTGTGATTCTGCCACCTGTGAAGTGCTTGGAGAAGGTGCTTCCCACCCATCCCAGGGACTGCAGCAGACTGGGAAAAGGGGCCACTGGTCTCTGGTCTCCTCTCGGGAAGGCTCAGCTGTGGGACCGGAGGGCTCTGCGCTTCGGGAGGGACCACGCAGCCACCCAGCCGGAATTATCTTGCCCTTTTTGTGCAAGATGTTTGGGTTCGGGGTGTTGTTTTTGTTGTTGTTGTTGTTGTTGGGGGGGGGGAAGGCGGGGGGGGGGGAGGCTGTCGCTTTGGTTTTCTTGGAAGCATGTCCCCCCGATTTTGACGGGAAGAAGCTGGCGTTTCATGAAAGCCTCTCCCTCATTATTTAATGTTAAAGCGCTTCAATTAGTTTCATTTGATTTACTTTGATGCTTTTGTTCCCCGAGGTTTCCAGCACACAGGGCTGCTCCACCTCTCGGTGGCTTGCTCCGCTTTGATCTCGGCAGCGCTGCTAAGGGCCTCCTGCTCCTCCCGGGGCGATGGGGACACAGGCATCCAACCCATGGCAAAAAAAAAGCCCCTGTCCCCAACGCTGGCACCACTGGGGCTGCAGCTCGGGCTGCTCCGGTCCCCCCCCCCCGCCTTCATCTCCCCCCAACCCCGGTCCTGTCGTCACCCCCATCTGTTCCAAAACCAATATTGACTCGGGAGTGGGGGAGCCCCCCTGCCAGGCTGTTTTAATCAAAGCTTTCCCCCAGCAAATGAAGTTTTTACAAGAAGGTCTCCAGGTGCTGCGGCAAGGGGAGGAGGACACAATGGCCGGCCCGGCGGGGGCTTGCTGCTATGGCAAAGAGGGGGAGCTGGAGGGGCCGGGAGCCCCGGGTGAACTCCTAGGGTTAGGCGGTATCTAGAGGAGCCAGACAGGGGTTTGAACACAGAGCCAAAACATTTAACATTTGCAAACCAATTAAGAAGGGGAGAGAGGCAGGGAGGGGAGGTTGAGGCATTTCAGCACAGAAACCCGTTCTCATGGGAATGCTGCAGCAAAGCCCTCCCTGCCTGACAGATGCCCTCCACCAGAGCCCCCCAGCGCCCCCATAAACCTTCCCTTTCCCATTCCCACCCACCGTAGTTTGCCAAAGCTGCTGTTTGCCCCGTTTCTCCTTCTTGCCAAGGATGAGCAGGAAGGTTTGGGTCTCTAGAGCACTATAGAGCCATAACGATCTGCAGAAGCAGCGTTCATACAGTGTTGGGAGCAACCACGGACTCAAAGCAGTTGGCTCCAAGGGGCAGAGCAGAGGGAAGAGTGGGCAAACATGGGAAGAACATCGTGCTGGTGACTCCTCTGAGGTCTCAGTAATGATTGTACCTGTGTCCAACCAGGGCTGGAATTGGAAGCAAATTGGGTAGGGAACATGAACGCAAGTGAAGGACATGTTGTCCTGCTGACTCCAGAGGCAGGAATCATAGAATCACAGAATGGTTTGGGTTGGAAGGGATCTTAAAGACCACCTAGTTCCACCCCCTGCTCTGGGCAGGGACACCCCCCACCAGACCAGCTTTCTCAAAGCCCCATCCAACCTGGCCTTGGACAAGGAATGGTTAGGAAGAACCACTTGGATAATGGTCCAACCAGGTACCACATGCGTGTGGTGGTGGCAACTTTGGGACTTTCTCCTGACATTTTGCCTTCAGGTGCCACTGCCACTGCACGTCTTGGGAGGACACAGGGACTCCGGTCCTCCTCCCAGCAACCAGCTGCCTTGCTTGGGGACAGCACATCTCAGTCCTACACCTACGGATGGTACCACAGTGTAACAAAACCATGGCCATCTACCCTTTGCATGCCCCGGAGCAAGCCAAAGTGTGGGACACAGAGGTGGACGGGTCAGGTGAGAAGTACTCCAGAGCAGCAGAGAGGTAGCTCAGCACTTTTTGGATGCTCCTATGCAAAAGGTGGAGCGAAAATATTAGCAACCGGTTAAAAATGCATCGATTGAAAACTAATAAACAGCTCAGAACGATGGGTGAGGGCCAGGAGAGGGGCTGGCTCCGGGAGAGCTGACGGACCCCTGGAGTGAAAGATTATGTGCTGAAAACCAGCATTTAAAAATAAAGTGTGATCTTTACACCGCTTTTCAACTGCTTGGAACCTTTCCCCTGCCACGGAGGTCGCTGCCCCAAGGCGATTTTAGGTCGGGGCAGCCTGAGTAAGGGGTTTGTGGTTAAAAGCTCAGTGCTTTGGTGGCAATTGTAAAATGCTACCAGGCTGCCCAGTAAACGAAGCGCCTTTTATTTTCCCGCTTTAAAGGGAATGTAATTAGTTTAAAACCAGCAGCAGGGAAGCACTACGGCTCCTTTTCCAGGGACAATGGCAAAATAAGTGTATCAACGCCCTGGCCAGCATATTTCGCTTCCCTGATGAGACCAGCTATTGCCTGGAGCCTCTCTTTTCCCCTGAGAACTACCCCAGGCTGCTCTAAATTGTGCATTTTTATGATGGATCTGAGGCTTGAGGGCACGGCCGGCTGCCTGACTCCAGATCCACAGGAGTCCTCGTGCCCTGCAGGTAACTGCAACCGGAGGCACCGACTTCTGGGGACCCCGGCTCCGTCTCGGGGACTCCGTGTCTGCAGGAAGGCTCGAAAATTTTGGCCAAGCTTTCCAGCCCTTTTTTTCTGTTGCCTGCCCCAGTCTGCTTGACCCACGCGTCGAACATCACAGATGGGTTTATTCCCCCACCCACCCCCAGGAGGAAAGCAAAGATCTACAATTTCCTTTGGCTTCCACTTCCCAATATCTGCCATTTTCTGAAATAAATTCCCTGGAGAAGCTAAAGCGAATGGCACCTCGGGAGCAAGCCACAACCTTGGTCCCCCTCGTGAGATTGAGCCTCGTATCAGCTCTGGTGATGCTTTCTGCATTTTCTTCCGTATTTTGGAGGAGGCATGTTACATCGCTCCCCCCCGTCACTGGGCAGGGAACCGGAGCCTGCGCTGGAGATGGTCAGGCCACGGATTCCTCCAGGATGGCTCTCCCAGCACCCAGGTTTTCCCGGGAAGGGAGATGTTCCCTTCTCTCCGGGAAGCCTGGAGGGGCCGGGGGTGCTCCCTCCTCCCTCGCCTGGAGCAGGAGGCAGCGGTCCCGGTCCCCGTCCCACCAGGGATGTGCCTCCATCCCAGCCAGCCTGGGTGACACATTATTATTTCCCCGTTGATAGGGTTCAGTGGGACTGAAAGAGCTACACGCCCTCTGGTAATTTGTAGTTTGTCGATGCTGAGCTGACATTTAACTGAACCCAGGGCAGCAGCAGGCAGTGAGGAGCGAGGAATCGCTCCGCTATTGTAATACCCGAGACACTAGGAGCTTGGCTAATAGGGGACATTCTTTCCTCCCAGGACTTCCTCCACGACTTTAATGCATTCAGGACCAGCCTTGGCTATTTGGGCTCGTTAATGGCTGCATTTGGGTGACTGTCCTCCCCATTTCCCTTGCATGAATATTATCCCGATTTTGCTCTGCATTGTTCATAACCAGGGGGGGACAATTAATCAGGGCAGAAAGGACTTTATTCAGCCAGAATTCCTTCCACGGCTGCACCACTGAGAACAAATTAGAGGTTTACACACTGCAATTGGCCTTTTCCGTGGGCACAGCGTTGGGACTCCGGTCACCTTTGAGGGGTACAGGGGATCCTGCACTGTCCCCCCTGCCCGGGGGTATCACCGGGGGCTGTTGGAAGCCATTCACAGAATCATAGGATGGTTAGAGTTGGAAGGGACCTTAAAGATCATCCAGTTCCAACCCCCCTGCCCTGGGCAGGGACACCTCCCACCAGACCAGGTTGCTCAAAACCCCATCCAGCCTGGCCTTGAACCCCTCCAGGGATGGGGCAATCCCTGCCTTCCTGGAGAGCACTGCGGGAAGGCCAGGGCTTCTGGGAGACCGGAGATTATCCAGAGAAACCTCAAAGTGGCAACTAACCACCGACCTAAGCATTTCAATTCAAGCCTACTCCCAATTTAGGATTACTGCCTTCACCACCTTCTCCAAACAGCTTTTTCTCTGCATGTCCAGGCAGCCGGGTGGGAAATGGACAGGTTCTAACCCCGCTCCTGACATTTGCTTATCTGCCACGTTGCTTCTTTCAGCAAAAGGGCTAGAATAGCACGCCCCGGAGCAGGTCAGGGCATGTGAGAGCAGTGGCCTTCCCGGAGTGAAGATCTGGAAGCTCCCTACCCTGGGCTGGGACCAACCCCAACACACGTCTCCGCTGGGAACCCAGACCTTCAACAGTGAAAAAAAAAAAAATGATGTCTGTTTTAAGGGTGCTCAAAACTATGTGACTTCATCTTGCTCTACTCAGGCGAAAGCAACCTGGTGTTTTGGTGTTTTCTATTTCTGCTGTGCTCCTGGCTGAGGAGCTGCCAGCCGCAGGGCTTGGGTGGCCAAAGACCTGGCACAGACACCGCGACCGGGCGGCCGGGTGGAGGGAGACGTGGAGACTAATGGAGTTCAGGGATTCTCTGACTCAGAGGCTAAACGCCGTTTCATTCATTGGCAGTGGATGCTAATTGCTGGTTAAAATTGCTACCTGGGGTTCACCCCTTCCCAGAGGACACACCTGTAAAACTGCAGTGAACGTCTGCAGCTTTCCTCACCCTGAAATGCAGCCATTATTTCCCATCAATTCCATGCTGCAACCATCTCCCAGATGAAAGATTAAAGGGATCAGCTTCCCTGTTCTCTGCAACACAGGACTAATGATATCTTCTGCCTTGGGGGGGGCCAGAATTCAAGGCTTCTTCTGAGATGCTCAGTATTGATTAGGAGGGGAAGTGCGCTGGTCCTTATCTGCCTGGCTGCTGAGCTTTGGGAGCTTCCTTTGGGACCTTGACCTTTGAAACAAACACTTCATCCAAAAAAATGTTAGGAAGGAAGGGGCAGAGAACTTAGGGATGCCTGGGGTGCTGGAGATGCTGGAGCTGGTGCCCAGAGGCACGGCTGGATTTCTGCCCCCGGGGTTGCTGGGCTGGTGGCAGCTGCCTTGTCCACGAAGCCTGATGTCCTCTCGCAGGGACGTGAAGTTTGCACGTGGCTCCTTTCTGCTGGCAAACTGTGGGATTCAGGTGGTGTGAGAGCACGGAGCCCCCCACGCTGTGGGAGCCAGACCGGCCCAGGTCACTAGCAGCCAGATGCTCTCGCCATCTGATGTCTGTTTTAAGGGGGCTCAAAACGAAGCGACCTCATCTTGCTCTCTTCAGGCCCCATAAATTCAACCTGCAGCCTGGTTTGCTCTTTCAGCAGTCGCTGGGAAGCAGCCCAAGGATCGGACCTGTCATAGCGAGGGGCGTCCTGAGAGGTGTTTCTGCTGGAAAGCAGCAGCAGATTGACTGAGATGGAGTCCGTGGCACTTCCTTTTCCTTTTCCATTTCCTTTTCCCCCTTTTCCTTCCTTTTGTTCACAACAAACACTCTGCAGCCAGACAACCCCCAGCTACTGTCCCTGCTATATCGACATCTGCGTTGCACTCTTGGCTAATGACGTCTGCCCTGGGATGCCGGATGCAAAAATAACCCCACCACCCCCACTCCCGCCCCCAAATCTGGTTTGCATTTCCCAGATTTTATCAGGCACGGATTCTCTGAGGTTTTTAAAGACCTCCTAATGACAGAGAGCTGGGGATTTGGGGCTGCAATATTCGTTTACCAGACTCGGGGGGTCCTGTGATGCTCAGTCCGTGCTGTTGGATGGACAACACAACTCGAAGGCGCGGGAACAAGGACCTTGCCCTCCCCAACCTTGGTCCAAGATGTTCCTCAGTGGCACTGGGAGGACTACCGTTACTTCTGCCTGCAGCAGGGCTCATCTCCTCGCTCTGTGACCATCTGTACCCCATCTCTGACTGTGGCTGTTACTGGTGAGGTCTTCGAGGTGTCTCGGCAGAGCAGTACACCACCTGCTCGTCAGGGCGGGAGTTAAGGTGGGAGATGAGCTTGGCCTTTCAGGCTCTGTGGTCTCCAGGCCCGTGTTTGAACCCTGCAATCACATCCTTGCAACACCCCACGTCCCTGGTCTCCGAGGCGCTGCGTACAGATGCTCACAAGGTCCCCAAGGGACACCACGCGCCCCAGTCAAGGCGCCCTGCCCATTGCAATAACTTGGCTAATGGGGTGGAGAGGAGTGGCAGGCACAAAAAGGTTAATTTTCTGAGAGGACAATGAACACGGGGTGCTCAGACAAGCCGGGCCGGCTCTGTCCTTGTGCTAGAGATTTGCTCCAGCAGGCATGAAACTAGAAAGAGGTGATTCAGCTGCTGACCTGCGAGGCAGCCCCGTGGGGCTCGACAGGTTTTGTTGGAGAGGAGGACGTGTTCCTGCCTGTGAGCTTCCAGCCCCGATCTGGCAGAGGTGCAGGTTAGAAGTGGCAAACCCTGGCTGACCCAGCTGGGAAGGGAATGGGCTCTGCAAAGAGCTCTCTCAGGAGCTGTGCCCTTTGTGGGGAGACACAACACATCCCCTTGGCTGAGCCCAGGGCAGACCCAAGGGGTTTGGCTGGTGGCTTCCACAGCCAGAGGCCACATGGGGTGGCAGAACCCATTTTTCCAGACAGGGTTCAATGAGGGGTGAGAGCTGCTGACAGCCAGCACTTTCTCGAGCCCCCTTTATCCATCCCGTTGTGGCTCCTTGTAGGTGCAGCTCCACAACCATCCCACATCTCCCTAGGGAAGTGGTGGAGTGCCTATCACCAGACACCTTTAAGATCTAGCTGGACAGGATGGTGGGCCATCTTGTCTGGACTGTGCTTGTGTCAATAAAGGCTGGACCAGATGATCCTTGAGATCCCTTCCAACCTGGGATTCTATGATTCTATGGGCTAGACAGAATAGGCAAGAGTAATTGCGTATCCATAAGGACTTTCTTCGGGATTGGGACTGTCTCACATGGTAAGGATGATGAAGACGTGCCAGCCACCCTACCCAGAGCATGCAGGAGTATGTGGGCACACAGGCTGGGGAGGTCCTGGCTGGGTGCCTCCTGCTAGGAACACTTCTCCCCACCAGAAACGCATTAAGAAGAAATGGCGTTTGGCTAGCAGTCCTCCTTCAGATCCACGGGATGATATTTGATAAGGGAACAGCAGGAATGTGCTCAGCACACGCGAAAACCCATCTTCACATCTTGCCCTGTGGGAAAAGAAAAAAAAAAAAAAAAGAAAAAAATAAATAAATAAAAAAAAAAAGAGGCAGGATGGATGGGGCTGTGAAAACCAGCCTTCCCGGAAGGCTTTTCCTGCCGCTGTCTGCCCGGGGCACCCCAGGGGAGTTTTCAAGCCGGTTGCATCTCAGGGCTGACAAGCAGACGGGCCAAGGGAAGGCCATCGGAGGCCGGCTGGTGTCAGCAGAGGACCCGAGGGAGGCATTGCCCCCTGCAAGCAGGTGGAGAAGAACCAATTTCCCAGCAAACCAGCTCCTGACTGTGAGTCAGCCGGTTCCTATCCCAACCGGAGCACTTCCAGACCTCTTGGCTTATCCCGGAGCAGTGCCATTTTTGACGTGAGAGAACCTAAGAGGGGGATTCCCACCGGAGGGGGTCTGTGCTTTCATCGGATCAAGGATTTCTGCGTGTGTCTCTCTCACTGCTGAACGTACAAACCCTGCCCGGAGGCAGGCAGCCCCAGCACGAACACCCAGCCCTTTCTCCGAGGAGCAGCACCGCGGGTAGAAAGGACATGAAGAGTCGAAACCCTCCGAGAGGCTCCGGAGGGCTGAGAAACGTGTGGCGGAGCTGCTCCCGCCTTCGCCGGGTGATAAATGTCACCCAGGGACACGCGCCACGTCCCTGCCTTCGCCGCACAAATGGATGGAGGGAGGTGGCTGTTTGATCCCCCGGCGCCTGCGCCGCCGGGTTGAAATATGGGCTGGTGTCAGCATCCATTTGGAAATGTCTCTGTCAGGCGAGGCACGCTCCCCTCGGACGCGCGGCGGTGGCAGGCAGCACACCACGGCTGGCGATAAATAAAATCTACTCGTTTACTGAAAAGTTGGGGGGGGGTTGGAGGGGAGGGGAGGATGGCAATCTCCGCCGAAACACGCGCGGCGAGAAGCGTGCCCTCCCTCCCGACGCGCCCGCCGGGTGAGTCACTGCAGCTCCCTGAAGCATCAAGATCTGGAAGGCACCCAAGACAACAATCAACCAAATCGGGTCCCCGGCGATAACGCCGCATTATCAGGCTCCATCCAGCTGCTGACTCAGCCCTCTCCGCCCTCCCAGCCTGGCAGGAGACCAGGGACGGGGCTGCCGCCCGAGCGATAGGGGATCGAGGGCCCCCTTTCCTGCCCCCGGTGTCGCATCCTCCGCAGCCGATAATCCCACCCCCCCGCCCCCCCGTCTGCAGCTGAGAGAGCTGGGACTCTTTAGTCTGGAGAAGAGAAGGCTGAGGGGAGACCTTATCAATGCCTATAAGTACCTGAAGGGTGGTTTGAAGGAGGAGGGAGCCAGACTCTTTTCAGCGGTTCCCAGTGAGAGGACGAGGGATAACGGGCACAAGCTGGAACATGGGAGGTTCCACTCAAATATGAGAAAAAACTACTTCACAGTGAGGGTGCCAGAGCCCTGGAACAGGCTGCCCAGGGAGGTCGTGGAGTCCCCTTCCTTGGAGATTTTCAAGACCCGCCTGGATGCTCCTGAGTAACATGCTCTAGCTCTAGGCAATCCTGCTTCAGCAGGGGAGTTGGACTAGATGATCTCTATGGTCCCTTCCAACTCTAGAAATTCAGTGAAAAAATTCAGTGAACCCACGCGGATGGGCACCCAGTGCCAGCGCCGAGGGCGACATCAGGGACCCACGGGGTTAATTTGCCACGGGGTTAATTTGCTGGAGGAGCCCCTGTGCCCCCAGCTTTCCGCAGCCTGGCCCTTCGATCCCGATGGATGCCAGGATCCGTTGAGGACAGGAGCTGGGTTGTCCTTGTTTGAGTGACGCAGGACCAACTCAGTCCTATTGCCTGGGAAAACCACACTTTTAGAAGACTTTAGTGTCCGGATTTGTGAAAATATTGACTTTATAGCCAGCTCTGGGGTGCGGGTTTCAAGGTCTCAGTGGTTTTGTCCCCAGGTGCAGGGATGAGGAGGAGCGAGATCTGGGCACTTGACCCAAGCTGCCAAGGGGGTTATTTCATACCATGAATGTCACATGCAAAATAAGTTAGAAAGTCTGCTGAGGAGTTCTCTCTCTCTGATGGCTGAGAACTTCTTGCTCTCAGGAGCCCTGAGCCCTTCCCTTCCTCCCGAAGCCGCAGCGCTCACAGGGTCCCACATGGGCTGTCCCTGCTGGGAGTGCACGGCTGCCTGGAGTGGGATGGGATGGGATGGGATGGGATGGGATGGGTATCATCCTGGTGGATTTTATATTGGTACCAAAGCCCCATCCCACCTGGCTGTGAAGGGTGCCTACAAGAAAACTGGAGGGAGACTTCTTACAAGGGCTTGTAGCGATGGGACGAGGGGGAATGGCTTCAAACTGAAAGAGGGGAGATTTAGATGAGATCTCAGGAAGAAATTTTTCACTCTGAGGGGGGTGAGACCCTGGCCTAGGTTGCTTGGAGAAGCTGTGGATGCCCATAGGGGTTCAGGCAGGGAATGTCTGGCAGAGGGAGGTGGGGGTGCTGGGGGGAGCTCAGCGGGATGGTAACGCGGGTGGGAGCCCTCTGAAAACCTGCTGGGGTGTCTCCTTTCTGTGCAGAATTTAGTGTCTCCATCGAGCAGCACTGTATTGTGTGCGTTACAGTATATTATCAGTGACATGCTGCTGTGTTCCCATGTCCTAGAGCTTCAAAATTTCTGTTTGACTATAATTTAGGGGCTGCGACCAACAGCGGTTTGGAACTAAAACAGGTCTGGAAAAGGCAGACTTTTTTCTTTTTTTTTTGCAGAGCACAAAACTTCGCTTTGCAGCTCCATTTACTTCCTACTCAGCTTTCAAACCTCCACAGGTTCTTCCCCACCAGGCTTTGCTCCCAGTCTCACTTCTAAATCTGTCACATTTCACTTGGTTTAACAATGAAATGAGAGACAGACCTGAGCGAGCGAACCCCGGACCAGAACGTTCAGTATCTTTGCAGCTGGATCCATTAACTTGGGACCAGAGGGTGGAAATTCCCAGCACGTTCGGTGCATATGAGCCACACACTTCAGAAAAAGGAATAATAATAATTAAAAAAAAAAAAAAAAAAAAAGGAGTCCCTGCTAAAGAAGGCAGTGGGAAATGCACACAGGATGGTGAACGGAGCCGGGGACTTAGTGCGGCTCATTCCAAGGATCCCAGCCAGCACCTGCACATCATTCATCTTCTTTTATTGCCCTCTCTCAGCTTCTTGCTGTATTTTAATGCAAAGCCTGATACCCCCTTTGGAAAGAGACATTCTCCAGGCCTTCCCATGCGCTTGGGAACGCTGCTGGCCCCGTGTTTCTGGCCGGATAAAGAGGCAACAACGAGAAATTGGGACTAGGGATGTGGTGAAAGTATTTTAACCATCCAGAAGCCTCAGGCTGGCCTGGACCATGAGGTCGTGATCTGGAAACGCACCTTCACGTCTGTGCTTCCATTCAGCCCCGCAGCAGCCCTAAAGTCTAGGTCTAAAATTCAGAGTTTCCTCCCACTGCCAGGATGTTTTTGTCCTTCCAGGCTCCATCCTGGAAGCGGGGCAGTCGGCGTGGCCAGTGCTAAGCCCGTCCCCATCCCTCTCTCCGGTCCCTCGCTCCGGTCCCGCTGGCCGTGCAGCAGCAGGCGTGGTGTGACACGTTCCTTCTGGGGGGCTAATCCCTTGTCCCTATTTTCCTCTCAGCATGGGAAAGCAAATCGCTATTTTTAATCTCATTTTCCAGCTCCCTCTCCCCTGGGGGGGTCCCCAGGCCCAGGTGAGAACGCCCCAGCCTCCCTGCTCCGTTTATTTTATCCCCTGATCTGACGGAGGGGATTTTCCCCCGTCCAGGACAGTAAGAAGTGTTGGGGCCAGAGAGCTGCGTTGTCACTAAAGAGCCATGGAGGTCGCGTGTCTGTGAGTGCGGGGTCCACCAGAGAAGGGGAAAGAGCAGCCCAGGGTCCTCTGGGCATGTTCTTGCATCCCTGACATGGATTTTTTTCCTAACTGGCACAGACCTCAGGGTGCTAAACCCAACAATTTGCATTGACACGGGCTTCCCTGCGTTACTGCAGCCCTCACACGCTCCCCCCCGAGACCCCCAACAGAGCAGGGACCCCAAGCCCATCTTCAAGGGGAGAGAAGGATGGAGGGGCTCAGGCAAGATGCCAGCTTTGCATCCAGATGCCAGCCCTCTGGACCCCCAACCCTAGATAACCATTCGTGACCCCAGAGCATCTCCCTCCCTCCTGGACCCCCGGGAGGTCTCCGGTAGCCTCCCCCCCCCCTCCTCCCCGCTCCCACCCCTGCCTGCAGCTCTGGGTTTGCAGCTCCTTAGCAGGCGGCAGCTTCAGACACATTTTGTGGCCACACGCAGAGACAATAATCACTTGTAGTCTGGTCTCGGCGTTGCCAGCAGCCGGCCTGGCTGGGGCAGCACGGACGGCGTCCCGGTGCGTGGATGGCATTCCTCGCCACCCCAGCGTCGGGCTGGCCCTCTCCCACCCGCAGGACACCCCCCCCCCCCCAACCACCACCACCTCCCAAGGGCAGCGGGCACAGCACGCCTGGCTTCGGGGTGGCAGGGGTTAAAGAGCAGCCAGGATTTTCCCACTGTGCGGAGCCCCACATGGTTTTGCCGGAGGCTGAAACGTGACTGGAGCTGGGTTGTGGGTAAGTGGGTGGGATGAGAGTTTCACGACCTGGTTCCAGCAGAGGCGTGGGCAGCATCAGTAGAATGATTAATGCTTGGGGGGGGGGGGGGGGGGGGGGGGGGGGGGGGGGGGGGGGGGAGGGAGCGAGGGGGGGGAGGCAGAGACCGAGCAATGTGCTGATAAGGGAGGGCTGACAGAGACGAACGACAATAACAGAAAGGACCCGCTTGTCAGTCACCGGGAGAAATCCCCCGTCCCTGTTCTCCTTCCCCCGCCCCCCCCCTCCCCAGGAAATGATAAATTGTGCATGCCACCTGCTTCCACCTCTGTTGACTCAAACCATGGGATACCTGGGAGGCCAGCGCTCCCGCTCGGCGAGATTTCCAGGGTTATTTATTGGAGCTCGTAATTCAGATGAGAAAATGGAAAAATATCATGCGGCTCCTCATCCCAGCTGCCTCCCAGGCTGCCCAGCCCAGCTTGCTGCTCCCTCCCTCCCTCCCAGCTCCTGGCAGCCGAGAGGTGAAGCTCACAAGAATCCAGATGATCTCTAAAACCTTGCTTCCTAGGGTTCTGGAGAGCTGGGTCCTTGGAAATTCATCCCGCAGCTGCCAGCGAGGGGATGGAGGGCAGCTGTGAGGAAGGGGGAGGTGGGAAGAGGAGCAGACCTGCAGCTCTGAGCTGCTCAGTGCTGGCACTTGTGCTTCTGCTGCCTCCTTCGGTCCACCCTTACGGGATCCGGCAGCACAATTAAGTGGGATATTAGCAATAAGTGGTCCTGCCCTTCTTATTACTGTTTACCAATAGATAGCATCAGCTATAAACTGCTTCCAGCTGAACCAGGCAGGGAATCCCAGTGCAACCAGGAGGAAATCTCAGTGCAACAGAGGAGCTCAGGTTCCCTCTGGGGCTTTCTGGGCAGCGCAGCATCCCGCAGCGTGTGAGCATCCCTGTCCCACCCGGGCTCTGAGCTCACCCCCTTCCCGCTGCCACCTGCTTTTGGAAGGTCAAGGAGAATAGAAACATCTTCTGAAGGTCCCACACGCGAAACGGCTCCACCAGGTTGGTGTCCTGAGTCCCTGCCTCTGCAGGGCAGGGATGTTACACTCCTGACATCCCCGTGGCTCTCCCCACGCCCCCGGAGCTGGGGGGGGGGACCGGTCCCGGTGTGTGGGTTGCCCTCCCGGCGGCACAACGCTGCTTCCCGGCGGGGGATACACACATCCCCCCGCGGGAACCGGGGGTGTACAGCCCGGGGATAATTCCTCAGGGAAGCGAGAATATCCCAGGATGGGCAGAGGCAGCGGCCGGGCTGCGAGTGCCCCCGCGCGGCCACCGGGATGGGGACCGGGACCGCGACCGGGACCGGGGAGAGGGGCGGTGGCAGGGAGAAAACCAAGGAGAGAAGCCCTCTCGGAGGTGGGAGGGTCACCGTCGTGGTTTCGGCTGGGATGGGGTTGACTTTGGTGCCGGGTTTGGGTTTGGGGATGGGTGGTGGTCGCTGAGCTGGTGAAGGGCGGTTCTACCCCCCCACGCTGCCCCACCAGCGATGGGTTGGGGGGCACAAGGGGTTGGGAGGGGACACAGCTGGACCCCAAGTGGCCAAAGGGATATTTCATGCCGTGGGACGTCGTGCTCAGTGCATAGAGCTGGGGAAGAAGAAGGACCCTTCCTTCTGGGAGGTGTTTGGATGTTCAGAGGGATGGCATGTCTTCCCAAGCCACCATTATGGGTGATGGAACCCTGCTTTCTTGGAGATGGCCTGCCCAGGGAATGAATTCCTTGGTTTGCTTCGCTTTGCTCTATCTATTAAACTGTCTTTATCTCAACCCATGAGTTTTTTCTCACTTTTACCCTTCTGATTCCCTCCCCCGTCCCAACTGGGGGGACTGGGCGAGTGGCTGCGTGGTCCTAGTTGCTTTGTTCTGCTGGGTTAGGAGGAGGGCTGGTGGAAAAATGCTTATCAAAATCATTCAGCTGGCTTGGTTCTTAGAAGGGGGGGAACCAGATTTTGCACAAATTCAAAAGTATTGCTAGCTTTTCTCTGTTGGCCCATTCCAACATTCTCCAACTTCACACTGGGACAGGGGAGAGGAAGGAGGGACAACCCTGTATCAGAGACATGCTTTTGCCATCCCTGTGAAAATCCAACCTCATTTGGATAACACTAAAGCTTTATATATATATAAATATATATTTATGTAATTTCATTCTACAGCTGTAGAGCTGAGATTTTGCAGGATTTCAGTAAATTAAAAAGCCTGCAAAGTGAAGCAGCTCTGTGTGCATCCCACCCTGAGTTAAATAAGACTTTTCTGACAGTGCAGGTGTGTGTGATTGCAGGGTAGAGCTCACGGGGAAGGGATGAGGTGTGTGGAGGGTGACGTGGGAGGCTGGGACCAGCTGCTGTGATGGGGAGCCAGGGGAAGCCCTGACTGTCCCCAGGCTCTGCTGTGAGAGAGCTGCAGGGGAGGGAGATACAAGCTGAGGATAGGAAGACTTGGCTGAGCTGTGGGCTGGGGAAACCAACCCTTCCTCAGCCTGTTCCCAGACCCAGGAGCAGCAGCCAAGGCTTCCCAGTGAGGCTCAGTGGCATGTCAGCCTTCCAACATCTGAAGGGGCTCCAGGAGAGCTGGGGAGGGACCCTTTGTCAGGGAGTGCAGTAACAGGACAAGGGGTAACGGTTTTAAATTGGAAGAGGGGAGATTTAGATTAGATACCAGAAAGAAATTATTTCCTGTGAGGGTGGTGAGAGCCTGGCCCAGGTTGCCCAGAGAAGCTGTGGCTGCCCCATCCCTGGAGGGGTTCAAGGCCAGGCTGGATGGGGCTTGGAGCAACCTGGTCTGGTGGGAGGTGTCCCTGCCCAGGGCAGGGGGTGGAACTGGATGATCTTTAAGGTCCCTCCCAACTCTAACCATTCTGTGATTCTATATCCATTCTGCAGGGCATGGGGGGAGCTGGCAGGCTGCAAGGGGAGGTGGGGAACCCTCCTTGTTTGAGCCCACTGCCCTCCTCCCTGCTCGGCACAGCGTGCCCAGCACTGGGATGGGTAAACTCGGGATGCTCAACTCTAAAAAAAGCAGGGGAAGCGCAAAGTCTGGAAGCCTGAGATGCTGCGCCTGGGGCTGGTGGCTGGGGAAGGGGCTGCTCCCCTTCCCTGCTAGCCTGTGGGTTTGCCACGCTGTCTGCTGGCTAAAAGGCTGGCGGCATGGCCAGTGGGCCTGGCGGTGGTACAGTCCGGGAGGGTAATGGGTATTGGATTGCTCCCTTAGGTCTGTTCTTGAACCTAATCCTCATTAGACTGAAACCCATTTCAATTAAGACAGGCTGGGCTACGCCTTTGTCTTTCTTTTAATTGGACCGTTCCTGCTGCTAAATGGGCAGCTTAAGCATCCCAAAGACCCTGAGAAAAGCCCGGCATGTCCCCTAATGGGGTTTGAAAGTGGAGAAATAACAGCATAATCAGTCTCTTCCTCTTTGTGTCAGCCCTTGATTCACACCGCCTGCCCCCCTCCCCTTCACACCCTTTCACTGAGTGGCTGCTGACAGATGGGAACAGGACAGCCACCTCAATGGGGTTTGTCGGGGGCTTTCATGGGCCCTGTTGCCATTCTCTGTCCTTCTTCTGCGTCTACGCTTGGCCTTTGTGCCAAGACTGGGAACAAGCTGGGAAAGCTGAGCCCGTCCTGTAAATACCTGCCTCCGCTGGATCAGCTTAGGGCTTAAAGGACAAGATGGGGAACACTTGGCACAGCTCTTTATCCCTTCTTCTGCACGCCTTACTTTCTCTCCTCCATCCTCTCTTCTTCATTTTTTATCCAGTATTTATATATCCTGTTTTTTCTCTCTCATGCTCTTCGTATCTCTCAATTTTCCCTGCACCTTTTTCCTCTGGTGGCCTTCCGTTGTCTCCCTCCACCCTGTTCTCCTCCCAGTGAGCCCTTTGGTGGCTATATTTGGTTGGCTTTTGGCTTGCCCGGACCTCTCCTCCCTGGCCACTTGCAGAGGACGTGTGACCTGCTTTCAGGGGAGACGAAATTGAGGTAATTGAGCCCCTGCATCTTCTTCCCCTGATGCTCCTCCTGCTTTTCTACCCCAACATCCGTGTGTTTGGAGCAAGCAGCTGGAGAAGCGCACTCTTCTGCGCATAGACCTGATTTCTCACTGGGCAAACTGGTCTGAACCCAGCCTTGCCCTCTCGGGGGGTCTGATGGGCTTGGCCAAGCCCAGGCTCAGGGCTCCCTCCCCCCACCCCAGTTTAAAACCCAGGAGCTCTGTTTAAGCACCTGGGCAGGTCTGCTCAGGTCTGGGCAGGCTTGTCTACCTGCCTGCTACCTGGGCAAGCACCGATTCTCAGCGGCTAGGACATTGCGTTCCCTCTCCCACGCAGGGTAGCCAGGGGGAGGATCCTTCATTGCCAGGGGCTGGGACGGCTGGTGGCAGCAGAAGAGAATCACAGAATCTCATGGGGTTGGAAGGGACCTCTGGAGATCATCTAGTCCAACCCCCCTGCCAAAGCAGGTCCACCCAGAGCAGGTTGCGCAGGAACGTGTCCAGGCAGGTTTGGAATGTCTCCAGAGAAGGAGGCTCCACCAATCAACCCTGGATTAATTTGGGGAAGAGGTTTGGTGAGTGACTTGTGACTATTAGCACTGATGGACAGAACAAGGGTGTCCTAGCCAGCCTCTGCCACTGGTGGGGAGGCGGGTTAAGGGCCCTGGACATGGCCCAATCACGGAATTGTCAGAGTTGGAAGGGACCTTCTAGAGACCATCCAGTCCAACCCCCTGCCAAAGCAGGGTTGCCCAGAGCACATCACTCAGGAGCATCCAGGTGGGGCTTGAAGATCTCCAGAGAAGGGGACTCCACACCCTCCCTGGGCAGCCTCTTCCAGGGCTCTGCCACCCTCACCCCAAAGAAGTTCTGCCTCAGATTGGAGTGGAACTTCCCATGGTCCAGCTTGTGCCCGTTGCCCCTTGTCCTGTCACTGGGAACCACTGAAAAGAGTCCGGCTCCATCCTCCCTCAACCCACCCTTTAGATACTTGTCAGCATTAATAAGGTCTCCCCTCAGCCTTCTCTTCTCCAGGCTGAAGAGCCCCAGCTCTCCTGAGACAACAAGGGCTTTGATCCCCCGTGTCAATAAGTAAAAATGGCTGAAGAGTCACTTCTCTTAACCCAGAGCCCCCCGGTTACAGAGCTGTGGGAGCATTTAGAGGCTTCCCTTATGGCTGGAGGACCAGCTTGGTGCTGGGGACATTCTGGAGCTCCGTGCATGAGGAGGTGCCCTGGCTCTTCACAGGTCTCTGCGTGGCCGATGGACAATTGTCTGCCGACCCCCGCCCAGGGCCAGACACCCCCCCTGGGGTTACGTGTGCCAAGCTGTAAGGCGAAGGTGGTGGGAGGCCACGGGTGTGTGTCAACCCGCTTAAGGCAGACGGGTCACCTCCAGATTAACTTGCATAAATCCTGCCTTCATTAAAGCTGCAATCCCCTTTGCGCAGGGAGCTCCGGCGAGGGGAGACGGGGTGAACGTGGGGCCGACCCCAGGGTGGCTCTGCCACGTGTGGGTCCCGAGGCAGCGAGGACCAAGGTAAATCCTCCTCAGCGGAGTGTCTCCAAAGAAAGAGTGAAGTCAAAACATCTGCCTGGGAGCCACGGCAAAGGCGTTTTGAGGGGAAAAGTAAAGAAAGCAGAGCAGTGCAAAAGCTGGAGGGAGCTGCTGGGTGGATGCTCGGGTTGCTAAATGAGGGATCCTCTTTGAAATGTCACCGCTGGAGCTCTGGGGGTCTGCGTCTGGACTCTGCCCATCTGTGGACATCGGGAACCAAGGCCACATTTATGACTTGCTCACCAGAACGTGTTTCCAGCATCCCATTCACAAAGGAGAAAGAAAAGTGAAATATGGAGAAAGCGGGCATAGTTTTCACCTTGTTTTGGGAAGATCTCTGCCCTTCTTAATTAGACTTTCCCTAAGAGTTGGGTTTTTTGAGTAGGTCTCCTCCACCATCTCCGCATCTCCTTGCATGCCTCCTCTGGAGTTTCCTCCCATCGTGGCTGACAATGTGTTCTGCTGGGCTGATCTTCCTGCACGCCATGGGTCATCACATTGGTTTCTGAGCTGACTGGAAGCAACTGGGATGGAGATGTGCAGTTCCTGCCTTCCTCCCACCTCCCAGCTGCTGAGACCTGCCCTGGACGTCCAACACAAGGCTCGTGCAGGAGCAAATCACCTGCTCAGGTGTGCACTAACGGAGCACTCCTGCATGGATAATTAGTCGGTCATGCAGGCAGTAATCAGGCACTCATGCAAGAACTGATTGGGCACTCATGCAGGATGTAAATGGGCGCCCAGGCGTGATGCTGCTGGGCCCTCATGCATAAATTAATTGGGTGCTCAGGTGTGATGCAAATGTGCACTCATAGGTGTCCTAATTGGGAGCTCGGGCTGGAGCTGGCAGCTCACATGTGAACTTATTGGGTGCTCACGTGTGACGCAATTGAGCAATCAAACATAAATTAATTGGGTGTTCTTGCATGAAACTAATCAGGTGCTGTGCGTGTGTGTGCTAATTGGGCCCCCATGCATAAATTAGCCGGGCGGTCATGCATGGACAGGCTGGGCTCTCATGCGTGTACAAACCGGGTGCTCATGCGTGACCTGATGGGGTGCTGAGGCGTGAAGGAGGGGGCCTGGGAGGCCGGCTGTGCACCCGTGCTCACGTCGGGGATGCCGGGAGTTGTGGTTCCTTCCCGTGGCAGAAGGAGCAGGGGTGCCCAGGGGTGGGTGGGGGCTGCCCGGGATCCCCCTGCAGATGTCCCCTGTCTTGCTTTGAGGACACAGGGCTAATTTATCTTCTAATGCCTGGGAAAACTGCACATTTAGAAGACTCCGGTGTCTGAACTTGTGAAAATAATTACATTATAGCCAGCTCTGGGGTGTGGGTTTCAAAGTCTCAGTGTTTTCAAGCTCACCAGAGCGAGGATGAGGAGGAACAAGACCCGGGCATTTGACCCAAACTGCCAAGAGAATAATTTCATACCATGAACATCACATCCAATATAAATTAGAAAGTTTGCTGAGGAGTTCTCTCTCTCTCTCTGATGGCTGAGAACTCTTTGCCCTGGAGCCCTGAGCCCTTCCCTTCCTCCCGAAGCCACAGCGCTCACAGGGTCCCACATGGGCTGTCCCTGCTGGGAGGGCACGGCTGCCTGGGATGGGATGGGATGGGTATCATCCTGGGGGATTTTATATTGGTATCGGGATCAATACTGGTTCTTTCATATTATTAATGTTAATTATCTTGTCTTATTCTATTAAATTTATTTGTATTTCAACCCTTGTGTTTCTTTTTTTTTTCCCAATTCTACTTCCCAAGTGGGGAGGGGTCATTGGGTGATGGAATAATTGTCTAAATGACAATAAATAGTTGTGGGTTCCTCCAACCATAACATCCCCATGGGTTCCCCTCTGTGGGTGCCCACGTGCTCTGCAAGGCAGGGCAGGTGCATGGCATACAGGAGACTTCAGCCCCCAAAGCAGCAGCTGGTCGAGTTTCAAGCAACAATTCCCAAGTGGGGCTTGAGCCAGGCTCTGGACTGCCCTCCTGCTGAGCCTGTCCCTCTGATGGAGAAGTCAGATCTCAGCTCCAAGTTTGGGTACCACTTCTTCATTAACAGATACCTGAACAAACTCATGTGTATGCAAGACCTGTCAGCAGCCACAAACGGCTTTGCTGTGTTCAGGCATCTGTTATTAAAAATATTCTCTACAGAAACACACGCGTATGGATGAGGGATAAACCAGGCGTGTGTCTGCTGCTCTGTTCTGATGCGTAGGATCCTACCTCTGTGCATGCACACACCAATAAATCTGAGAACGCTGTGGCCACAGATGTACCAGGAGGTCCTGCTGTTGTTCTACCAACCTGCTCTGCACTAAAGCAGTGAGCTGCTGCGTGGTAACACACCGCACAGGCGCTTCAAGCCAGCACGCTGGCACTTGGGAGGATGCAGAAAGAAAAAAAAAAAGAACCCAGTAAATTGCATTTAATTAATGTATAATTAATGCACTTTCCGGCTTTCTGTGTTTCCACGCAGGGCCCTGGGTTTGCCTGCATGACAGGCACTGGGTTGCTGCTGTGGTTACTCAGAGGAGCTAATTCAGAGCTCGGGGAGGGCTGTGCAATCTCTGCCCCTGCTTGAACCTTCCCATATTTTTTCAGAGCAGAGGGATGCCCTTTTAGCATCTTCCACACACGATGTGACCCACTCCTTGGGCTCCTGGGTGCCTTGACCTGCCTTTTCCTCTAGGTCCAGACACACGGAGAGGCTCACTTTGAACTCGAACTCCCTTTCCTTCCCCCTCCAAGCCAGTCACATATATCGGGGATGGTGGGGGGGGGGCTCTTTTCTCTTCCATATGGTGTCAAGCCCACCTTGGGATGGAGACCCTGGGAGAGCGCCTGGCAGACAGCTGGGAACAGAGGGAAAACAGCAGCCGCCGCTACTGTAACTTGCAAAGGGCCGCAGCAGGATGGGAGAGGGATGCAGCGCCGGGAGCCGTCTCCCTGGAAACCGCGGCGTAGGAGACATAATGAGGAGCGTCCCCTCCCCTCCAACCCCGCTTTAATTCCTTCTTCATCTTTCTTTACAGCCCGGGGGGGGGGAGCGAAGAGCAGAGTGGCGGGGCAGGGTGTCCCCCTCAGCCCAGCCTATTGTGAGTTTATGACACCTAGCCTTAGAAAAGCACATTTATTTATTTATTTTAAGCCCAGCTGCCGCTATAACTTATTGCCGTGCCTCGGGAGGGGAGGGGGAGGGACAAGGAAGGAGGTCATGCAAAGGGTGCTGTGTGCCCCAGAAGGGACCCTCAAAAAAAAGACAGAGGGGGGGGTGAAAAGGCGGGCTCCCACCTCTTTTTCACTCGGCTCTTCCCACAAACGTGGTGTCTGATCGATGCGTTCGAGACCGGGGCATCCAAAGGCACACCGGGGACAGAGCAACGACACAAACGTGTTCCTTCACGCTGCCTAAAAGCATGTGTGTTCTTAGGCTCAAATTCAGGTGACTAATGGGGAGGAGGGATAACAGCGTCACAGAACGGCAGGGGTTGGAAGGGACCTCTGGAGATCATCCGGTCCAACCCCCTGCCAAAGCAGGGTCACCCAGAGCAGGTTGGACAGGAACGCATCCAGGCAGGGTTTGGAATGTCTCCAGAGGACAGGAGACTCCGCACCCTCTCTGGGCAGCCTCTGCCACCCTCACAGTAAAGAAGTTTTTCCTCATGTGGAGGTGGAACTTCCCGTGTTCCCGTTTGTGCCCGTTGCTCCTTGTCCTGTCACCGGGCACCACTGAGAAGACCCTGACCCCATCCTCTTGCCACCCGCCCTGTAGATATTGCTCAGCATCGATGAGATCCCCCCTCAGCCTTCTCCTCTCCAGGCTGAACAGCCCCAGGTCCCTCAGCCTTTCCTCCTCAGAGAGATGCTCCAGTCCCCTGAGCACCCTCGCAGCCTCCGCTGGACTCTCTCCAGTAGTTCCTTGTCTGTTTTGAAGCAGGGAGCCCAAAACTGGACCCAGTTCCCCCCAGGGAGGTGCTGACCCCAGGGCTGAGCTCCCTCCTTGCCCCGACACGCCGCTCTGCACCGCGGGTTCTTGCAGGAGGGAGGACGCCACCTTTTAAATCCTGCTCCGAAGCTCTCAGAAGTTGAAGCAAAGGCTCCTGCTGCCTCCTCATGTGCATCAAAGCTTTAACCTCCTGCCCCTCGGAGGCAGCGTGCCCAGGCAGGCATTTGGCTGCTGCACGGACAGGTTGATGGTGCCCTTGTGTCCCTTTTGACGGGGGAGAGACGCCCGTCCTGCCCTTCGGTTGTCCCTTTGGTTGCTCCCACCATACTGGGAAAAAAAGGAACCAGCCACCGGCTCTTGCAGCAATACCCCCGTGCCTCCTGCAAGGCCTCCCACCCCCCCGAAAAATGGGGAGAAAAGACCAAAGCGAAGCAAAACATTCCTGCCAAATGAGCACCCAGCTCCACTGGGGATGGGGCACAGAGGGAGAGGGGCTGCATGGCCGTGCTCCTCTCCTCTGTGGCCTTGGGAAGATGAACCTTGGAGGTGTCCGGGCGCTGGAGCCTGGCAGAGAGACGGGGAGAGGGATTGCTCCCCAGGGAAGGGCATCCCAGGGCGTTCAGCCTTTTTCCCAGCAATGGAGCCACCCCTGCAGGGCAGCGCTCCCCTGCCCAGCCCCAGCCCTTGCCACCTCCCTTTTTTTGTCCTTCCTCCCTTTTCTTTTTTTTTTTTTTTTTTTTTTTTGGTTATTTGAGAAATGAATTTTAAAAAATGGAATCAGTTTTCCCTTTGGGGGGATTAAGAGCCCTCGGCATTCAAGCTCCCAGCGCAGGAAACAGTGGCTTTTCTTCTGGTGCAACTTGGAAAGACATGGCTCTCTGTTCTCCCTGAAAGCCCCTCACACTGAATGACCCACAGGCCCTGAATGAAGTGCCTCTCAATTAAAAGTTTCCCATTGATGCCGCCTGAATGAGACCTTGCTGCGGAATTCACCCTGCCTGAATGGCCCGGGCCTTCATCAAATATTAAGGGGCCAATAGATTTCCCACAATATTTGTACACCTTCCTTTGTGGGGATTTTTCCCTCCATTGAACCAGAAACCGTTAACACATCCGCTCCCGACGTGCCCCCTTCTGCTGCTCATTAGGGGCCGTGGCAGGGACGGCCGCTGCTGCGTGCCACCCCCGGGGACGGGCCCGGGGAAGGGCCACCTGCTTGTATTCATCCTCTGGCCAGCCAAGCCGAGCTTGAAATCCCATGGAAAAAATGCAGGATGGAGAGAGACGGGCTCATCTAACCATCACTCGCCTCTGCCCGGAGCCCTGGGCATCGTCCCTCCCCGAGCCGGGTGTCACCTGGCCGGAGAAGGGGCTTGGGTGGCATCAGCCATCCCTCTCTCCTGGTGGTCCCAGGGATAACGAAGGGAAAGGAGACCCTCCCCTCCCTCTCCCCCTTCCCAGCACAAAGTGGTCTTAAGTCCGGGGCTCCCTTCTGCCGGGGGACAAAGGCTCTGGGACACTTTAACAGCGGCGAGGGCCTCGCTGACAGCTCTGATTGTTAAAGCACTGTGGCAGCAAGGCTGCCCCCACCCCTATTAATGATGCTAATTAGAAACCACGCAGGGCAGCCGCTTGGGGGTGTGGGGGTGAGGAGAGAGGGGTGGGCTCTGCATAATTTATTCTCACTTAATCTCATTAAAGGGAAAAAGAGAGAGAGAGGGGGAAACAAGTGTGGGAATGCAGCGTGTGGGAGGAGAACTGCTGCTCTGTCCTTTTCCAGCACCTCTTGTTTTTTTGCCACAGGACTCAACGGAGGGACGTAGCATCCCCCCTGCTTTCCAGGTGGGGAAAAGAGGCAGGGAGGAGGGTAGCTGAGGTTGCCCAGCAGGTCTGAGAGAGCGGGGAACTGAACCTGGGGTGTCCAGCCCTCCTTACACCTTCTCCCACCACTGATTTCTCTTCCCACCTTACTCTGGAGAGCGGGATTGCTGGAGGGCTGGAGAGGTGAAGGTGTCACAGCCTCATCCAGCCGGGCATCAGGCAGGGCAGAGACAGGCTGTGACCTTGCAGCAGCTCTGTTTAGGCTCAGTCGCTTCAGAAAGGGCTCGAAGAAACCATTTGTGCCTCAAACCGTATGAGACAGAAGTTGGGGGGGGGGGTGTGTCTGTCCTTACAGTCCCCCCAAGGATCCTGCCTGTCTCCTTGTCCTGGTGCCAGGAGAAGGCTGCCCTTGCCCTGCCTTCATGGCCTGCTGCCTTGCAGGGGTGATAGGGATGGGAATAATCCCTTGATTTCCCCCCTGGACACTGTGTGGTTGCCCTCAGAGCGAGCCCCTACCCCTACAGGCTGAGCAAGGGGCACAAGGCATGTGGCCGTAGGTTATTCTTGAAGCAAACCCAAGGAAAGGACTTGTGGTGCCTGAGGTCACCTGTCAGCACCTTCAAACCGCAGCGGGTCTCGTTAGCTCTCCTCTGAGCCTCAGGGTTTTACTGCTTGGAGCTTTACAAAGCTATTTCACAGCCAGCAGGATAATAACATCCAAGCGTGGCTGCCCAGAGGGACAGGACCCTCACAAATCCCAGCAAATGCAGACGGTCTGGTGCAAGTCAGGGTAAGAGTAAAGCAAAATGAGGAAATGGAGTAATGATTATTTTTGTCTTTGTTTTTTTCACCTATTTTAAGAACCTTCCCCCTGCTCCTCGGCTCCTTCCAAAGAAGAAACCAGGAGGAGGGGGACATAATGACGGGGCTCAGGGCTGGCCTGGCTGCTGCCTGCCAGCTCAGGCATGAAGGGCCTGTGGAAACGAAAGAGCTTTTTACAAGGGAGCTCCGTGGGAACGTGACCTGAAGAAATCCGTGAGCCGTGGGCTGCGTCCTGGCACGCTGCGACACAACCAGGTATGTCCAACAACCCCAGCTCTCCCAGCCTGTCCTCACACCTCTCCTATGGAGACAGGCTGAGAGAGCTGGGGGTGTTCAGCCTGGAGAAGAGGAGGCTCCGGGGAGACCTTAGAGCCCCTTCCAATATCTGAAGGGAGCTCCAGGAGAGCTGGGGAGGGACTCTTTGTCAGGGAGTGCAGTGACAGGACAAGGGGGAACGGTTTTAAATGGGAAAAGGGAAGATTTAGATTAGATACCAGAAAGAAATTCTTTGCTGTGAGGGTGGTGAGAGCCTGACCCAGGTTGCCCAGAGAAGCTGTGGCTGCCCCATCCCTGGAGGGGTTCAAGGCCAGGTTGGATGGGGCTTGGAGCAACCTGGTCTGGTGGGAGGTGTCCCTGCCCAGGGCAGGGGGGTTGGAACTGGATGATCTTTAAGGTCCCTTCCAACTCTAACCATTCTATGGTTCTGTGTGCCAGAGGAGTGGCCACAGCCATAGCGGGTGGCTCTGCAGGAACAATGCTAACACCAGCCAGTGCCTGGATGCCACCAAGGTGTCAGCGCCATGAGGTCCCCGGGAGGAAGGGATGGATGAGGTGTTCAGGAGCATCTCTTTGCACTGCCTCTGCCCCGCACTAGTCAGGAGGGATGGCCACCAGCCACCGCTGCAGGGAGCATGAGACCTTTCCCACCCTGGGAGCCGGGTGCCAGGCTGGTCCTCACGCTTGGGGACACGGCGGGGTCTGGCCCTCCTGGGGGTGAGGGCGAAGGAAGGCGAAGGGGATAACATTACTGTTCCTTGAATCTGCCGTGGGGGCTGTGAAAAACCATATCCCGTTATCCTCTGGAGCAGAAAAAATCGCCATTCCTTCCCTCCGCTGACCTGGAAATTGTTAACATGTTCCTGTGGCCCGTGGGTCAGCGGCAGCATTGCCTGGGTCGCCACGCTGCGTTGTGCTGGGTGTGTGTGTGTGTGTGTGTGTCAGGGGGGGAATTAACCACCTGTTCCCCAGCCCTAATCCCTCACACGGGGCCAGGGCTGGCCCCCGGCACCCTCCACTCCCTGGGCACAAAAAGGCCAGTGAACCTGGGAACTGCCTGGATTAGGGATCAAGGGGATCCCTGCAGGAGGGGGGTCAGGGCTGCGGGGAAGGGCATGGGACAGGGGGAGATGCAAACACCACCTCCGGGCAGGAGAACCAGCCAAGTTCAGCAGCTCTTTTCCCACCCAGGAGTCACAACCCCTTTGGGAGCCCTCATCCCTGCTCTGGGGGTTAGATCCTGCTCCCCATCTTGCTTCATGTCCATCTTCCACCCCGCTCCGGGCTGCGAAGGAGCTTCGTTTGTGCCCACTGGCATGGACTAAGCATCACCTGAAGCCAGCATCTTCCAGCCATGGTTTGCCAGCAGGTCCCACTCGGCACAGGAGCAAGCTCAGCTCCATCAGCACTGCTTGCAGTGTTGGGGTGGCTGTCCCTAAGTCCCCTCCTTCCAGAGCAAACGGCCCAAGAAAAGAGAGAAGGAGCAAAATGGTAACTCGGAGATGGAACCAGACTGCACGTGTCCCTCACCATCAGTTTTCCAGCTCTGCACTCAGAGACACAGCCTTTCCCTAATGAACGAGCAGAGGGGGGGCTCTCTCAGGAACCTTCAAAACTTTAACAGGACTCTGGGGTCCTTTTGCTGGGACACTGCCAACACGAGATATGGCCAAGGCACAACTTCTGGATGCAGGAGGACTGTCCTCCAGAGTTCTGAGCTTTGGACCCAGCATTTCAGCTCGGCTTTAGGCAGAAAGAAGAGACAACATTCACTCACCGATTTCTGCCGAGGGGATTTCAGTGGAGGTGGCCGGTGAGATCCCTTCCTTGGGGCCAAATCCTTTGCTATCCCAGAAGGGATGCTACAGGATCGGGCAAGGACATCTCTTATTTATCTGAGCTGCCTGCCTTCAGCCCTGCTGCATGGGTGTCCCTTCCCTGCAGCTCCCGGCAACCAGCCTGCCCCAGGATGAAGGAGGCTTTGAGCATCTTCTGAACCAGAGCCTTGGCAGCCCGAAGGACAAAGTGCCCAGGCAGGAGGATGGCTGAGTGGAAAACAGGCAGCTCCTTCGCGTGATCGCAATGAGCTGTGAATTCCCCACAGCCTCTGATGCTGGGCAGGGAGGCGAGGAAAGCAAGCGGCCGTGGGCTTGCTCCCCAAGACAAACAGTAGCCCTGGCGGCTGTGTCTGGGCTGCCCTCTGCTCCCAGGGGAGCTCCGGAGCCGTCCATGTGGGGAGCATGTGCCATCGCCCATGCAATCATCTGCTCCGCATATGTCTCCAGCACATGGAGGGAATGGTTATAAAGCCAAGGGACAAAAAAAAGAAAAAAAAAAAAAAAAGGTGAAAATGAATGCCTGTGTTGAAAAAGCTTTAATCAGACCTCGTCCTTCCACACTTTGATGCGTTACTCAGCCTGACCCTGGGCTATTTGATGCAGATGGGCTGAAGCTTTGAGGGACCGGGCTTCCAGTTTCTCGGAAAGGCCCAAGGCTTTGTGAAATGGGTACCCAGAGTCCTGCTGTGGGTGGAAGTTGCGAAGAAGGATGTCAGAGGCATTTCGGTGTCCCCATCCCAGTGCTCTGTGGCACCCTCAGCTGGAGATCTGCTGGTGAGACAGAGACCGGCCGTGAGATGCTGTGAGAAGCCACTGCGTTTCGGAAACTCTTAGAAGCATCCACACAGACCAGAAAGAACGGGCACAAGCCATTGAGAATGGCCACCAGGATACCGGGGCCAGCCAAGGTAAGAGAATAAATGACAACATCTGTGTGGCAGGGGCTGCCACAGCTGCCGCAGTGCCCGTGAAAGCGCCCTGTGGCTCCATCTGGTTTGGGGACAATCCCAGCTCTTATGGAAACACATGGCTGACATCTGGGGAAACAGGAAACGGCGGCGAGCGTTGCTCCGGCAACGGCGTGTCCCTCCGTCTGGTCCCCCACCGGGAGAGCCATGGGATCGGCCGCTCGCCGCTCGGGGAATTCAAAGTACAAGACCAAGGCGACTGATTGATGGGTCGGGTTCAATGGGGAGGGATATGATTAATAAGTGTTATGGCCCCATTGTCCCCGCTGTGCGGCTGTCAGTGCCGCTTAGCGCTGATGGACGCTTTGATGACTCTATGCCCATGAGCGAGCCACCGACTTGATGAATCTCAGCCAGCAGAAGAATATTTGCCATGAAACCCCTTCGGCCTCCCTTGGACAATAGCGGGGGCCGGGCCGCCTTGTGCGGGGGGGTGGGATCCGGACTGGGTACGGAGGACTGATGCTTCTCCAGTTTGGCAGCATTATCCCCCTCCCCACCTTCCCACCACATCACCCCCCTCCTTATGGGATCACGGTCCCTCATCCCAGTTGGCAGCTGGCTGTGCCAGGGAAGGAGAGAAGGATGAGAAATCGTGGAGCTTTCTTAGAAATGCAAACACAGGGGCTTTCAGGCTGGAATGTCACCATGGTCTGGAACCCACGGCGAAGTACTTCTTTGTGCCAAATATTTGTGTTTTGCAACCCAGTGTGTTTTCTTTAGGCACCGTGCACCCCGGCAAGGGGCAGGCACATGGTATGACAGTGTCTTTAACAAGTTCTGCTGCTGTGGGCTCTCCCTCGATGTGCAGGACAGTCATGAACCTGCCCTGTGCCTTGACCACCCTCTAGCATTCGGGCTGCTTGGAGGTTCTGAGCACTTTGGGGGCAGTAGAATGCCAGGGACATATCGTGTCTCCCCACTGATGGCTGCTGCGACCTGGACCATCCGTGCCAAAGATGCCCTGGGACAAGCTGTAACATCCCCAGCAGGAACCTTCTTCCCAGGGTGCGATCCTGCTGCTCAGGACAAAATAATCTCTAAATGCAGAATTCAGCCGCATTCTCCCTCTGCTCCGACCTGGACAAAGCAAGCCCCCTCCCTCCGCCAAGCAGCGAGCAGGTCTGGGGGCGCAGAGGGAGGGGATGCTCAACCAGAGCCGTCCCAGTACGGCTCATCGACTCCACCAGTTTGTCCCCTGCTGGCTGGCTGTCCTTTCTGATGTTTTAATAAGGTGGTTGACCTAACGCTGGGGCTTCGTGGATGCAAAAGGCGGAGAAAAAAAGAAAAAAAAAAAAAAAAAAAAAGTCCTCTCCATCCCTCCGGGGCAGCCGGGAGCGGAGGGAGGAGGCGATGCGGGGCGCCGGTTCCCCCCGGTACCGCGGGCCACTCGTGCCCCCTGCCGGCCCCTTCCCGCTGCTGGCGGCGGGACGGCGGCTCCCGGTGTGCAGGATTCACCGCTCACATCCCTCCCGGGGGCTCCGGTGGCAGGGTGGTCGTCCCAGGCGCTGGTGGTCAGGGCGAGGTACCGGCCGGTGGGTACCGCTGGACCGGCCCCGGCTCCCGGGGGATGCGGGGAGGGGGGGGGTGGGATGCGCTCGGTGCGGAGCCGCTGGCCCGCGGTGCATCGCAGCTTTCATCCACGAGAGGCCACTTTCCTGCAGCAAAAAAAAAAATAAATAATAATAATAAAGAAGCTTTCCCCAGCCGGGGAAAGGCTGGGAAGGAGGACACACACTCACCTGGGCAAAGGAACAGAAGACAACCCGTCCCACGCTCGGGGTTGGAAGTCTCTTCCAGTGGCTGGCTGTGATTTTTCTGCCTAAGCTCCTTCCCAGCTTTTCTCCGCTGCTTCCTGCAAATAAGGGAGCGTTTGGTAAGAAATTGCATTGGCGTTTTTGTCGGGATGGCCACCTCCTGCCTGGCTTGCTTAGGGGAACACCTCAGGCCTGTCTTGCAAGGGGCTGAGAGCCAGGTGGGACCAGAAAACCAGCAGCAGAGACCAGTCTTGGGGTTGCATCCCACCTCTGATGTCGGGGATGCCTCTACTCCTGTCCAAACTGCCACACTTCCCGCTGCACCCTGCAGGGATAAAACCCCTGGAAGGGCAACTTGCTCATCTCGGCGTGTCAAGCCCCAAAACGACGTGGCTTTGTGCTTAGGGGCTGCCAAAGGGGCTAAGAAGGGCTTTCAGCAGAGGACCAGAAGCTTGAGTGGGAACACTTCAAAGCCTGAGGGCCACCCATGGCCATGGGCTGCCTGGCAGGCTGCAGGGTCAGCTCTTGGCAAGGAGACAGGCTGGTTAATTGGAAAGGCAAATAGCCCAGGGCCCTGTGAGCTTCAGCCTGCTCACAAAAGGGATGCTCCCCGCTGTCTCTCTCCTCCAGCCACGCAGCTGGATGGCAGCCCAGACAGGCTCACCCCCCAGCGCAGGGCGCTAGGGCTGGAAAAGCCACCTCCCGTCTGCGGGAAGGGAGCAGGGCTGGGTGCTACGTGAGGGGCTGAGCCCTTCTCTCCCGGCAGCCAGAGGAACGAGGCAGGGTGACACCAGGGTTACTCTAACGTCTGGGTCTCCATCAGCCCCACGGCAACACCAGGATGAGAACGGCTGAGCTGCCCCGGCTCTCCCTTCCCTGGGAACCCCTGGCTACGGTGCTGGAGAAAGGGCTGAGCTGCTTGTGCTCGCCGTGGGCTTTGCTCCCAGGGAACAGGCTGGGACCCTCTTAAATGCCTTTTGCCATCACGTGTTGCTCTGTGGTGACCCGCGGTGGGTCCTCTATTTAGGAAATCCTGCTCAGGAGCAGGAGGAGGCCGGGTTGGTTCTCACGGAGCGGTGGAGAGCAACACTCCTGTCCTCCTGGCTGCTCCCTTCTCCTCTCCTGAGTTTCTCCTTGTGCCGGCACGTTAATTACTTAGGGCCTGATTTCCTCCTCTCTGTCGCCGAGGCTGCATTGCAATAGCCAGTCCATAACTCAATCAGCGTGAGTAATATCTAAGTGCTGCATCTTGGCGCTATTATTGTTCCCCGCTTGGTAAAGGTTTATGGCATTTCATTTCACAGAAGCTTTCCTGCTGCCAAAGCCTCAAGCCAGCCTTTTACTTTAGCTGTAGCAATTCTCCTGGGTCAGCCCTACTTATATTGTGCTTTTTAATTGAACATTCTTTTCCTGTCTCACTTTTGCAAATTCAGCCTTGATTTTCTTCCAGGCGTTGGCTGACCCGGGGATAGCACTTGGGAGAGGGACCCTCCTCTGGTGGAACTGGCTCCCTGGGCAGGAGAGGAATGAAATGGAAGGTCCCGATGAAAACAAGCGGGAGAGAAATGAGGGGGACTTGACTTGGAGAGAGCTTTGTCCCCTCTGGTCCAGACAGAACAGGCCTGTGCCCTCACATTCAAGGATGTTGGACTTATGTCTGCTTTCTGTTACAGCCCCCTGTCCTGCCTGGCCACAGCAGGCAACGTGTTCCTTCTGATCCCCGATCCAGGACCAGCACTGGGACCGGTTCCATTTTGAAGGCATCTCCCTTGGCTTGGGCATCATTTGTCCCCTCACCGGTGGGGAGGTGAGGGGAGAAAGATGTTGCCTTCAGTCCCCACAGCTCTTGTTCCTTCCTGCTGGTGCAACTAGAACGAATGAGATTGCCCAGACCACCCCAGCTGGGAGAAAAACACAGCTCCAGAGGAAAGATCGGCTTGGCTTCAAACTGGTTCTGACTGGGAGTGGTGCTCTGGCTTGAGGTGAAGCTGGTCTCCTAACAGCAGGACATCGGAGTGATGTGAGAGGATTTTTTCTAAGGCTTGAGACTCATGAGCCTTTTTCTATCCAGGGGCTAGCATCAGCAAGCCTGATTTGGCCATGCGTAAGTACAATTAATAATATTGTCTTGCCAGGGAGGAGCAGACGGGTTCCACCAGCCTTTCTCAGCCTGGGACCAGCCCTGCCATGGATGCTCTCGCATCCGGGAGGGAGACATCTCCTGCTTGCTGTAGAGAGAGATCCAGGGCGCTAATGGTTTCCAAAAGTAGATTTGACCGACTGAATTATAAAGCCAAAAAGAAGAGTAAGTTGTGTGCAACGAATCCTGCTTGACCAGGCTATAAACAAGCCCTGGGCAAATCTCTGGTCCCAGGCCTGAACTTTGATTTGAACTTTTAAACCGAGAGCAACGAGACCGATTAGCTTCCCTTACCTCTCCTCCACCAAAGATTTAAAATTCCTGGCTCTGGTCCATTTCTGAACCGTTTGGGCACATTTTACTGTAGTTCTACCTCATTGACCACCCAGTAAATAAGACGGGGTCAAACCCAGTTCTGACAGCTCTGCAATACAGCAACTTATTCCTAATGCTCTTTACAGCTCTGGAAGGGGGTGAGAAGAGCCAGAAGCCCTTCTTTTAGTGGGGGCAGAACTGTGGTGGCTGCAGTCAGCTCCTCCAGCCCCAGGCACAGACCAGGTCTGCTTACCAGGGCTTTCCTCCTGCCCAAATTTCCACCCTTGACATCCCCCAGCAGAGCCCAGCCGTTGTTGGCAGGGGCTGCTGGCTTCCCCGGGGTGCTGGTCCCGGGTCAGGGGTGTCCCCAGCACCCAGCTGCCTGTTGGGGACCCAACGGCTGCCCGGCCTCCCCGGGTGTGAATGCACACACTGTCCCCACCGCCTCCAGTTTGGCAGCCGAGAGTGTGGGCGCATTGATAGAGCCAGGGCATGAGGAGCTGCTCAGTTGTTAAGATCTTAGCAAGGAGCCCTTCACCCTCGTAAATGGCCTGGCTCCTTAGCGAGGATTATGTGTCTGAACAAGCCCTCAGCTCGGGAGCAGCTGTTTTCCAGCTATTGCCTAACAAAGAAAACTTTTATGACTGCAGGAAAAGAACAGGACTTGGGTTATTTTCTGTACCAGCCATCTGATTTGAGAGCAGCGGGGCTTAGGAACGACATCTCCTCAGCCCACCCAGGGGCTGAGATGCTCCTCGCCTGTGTGGACCTCGCACCCTGCCCCAAGCATCGCCCGGGACCTGCCAGCCCCGCACCACCCCACGCCGTGGGAGGTGATGGTGCCCATAGAGGGGGGACCCACAGGTCTGAACGGGCAATACCTTCTGCTTTGGCATCACGTGTCTCCCCAGTGGAAAATATTGCCTGGTTTTCCCCCTGACCTGAACATGGCACCAGTTTGCCACCAGCTGCCTCTGCTGTTAAAGAACTAAAAGCCCAACCCGCAAGGTTTGGTTTGTCACGGAGGGGGTCATTTCTTTCACCTTGCACAGATTTCATCCTTTCCTCTTCGTTTCTGCCTTTTTTTCTTTTTTTTCTTTTTTTTCTTTCTTTTTTTTTTTTAAAGAAACCAATTTCCCAAATGAAGTGCAATGGGGAGCAGACAGTCTGCAAGCGCCTGAGTCAGATGAGCCTAATGGATGAGGCGGCAATTCGCTGAAGCACTTTGTTTAATTGAAAGGCTCTGCCTATTGCTGCCAAAGGGAGGCGGAATGTGGTTCCCCTGACAGGCCCTAAGTAGATGACACAATATGTGGAGGCTCAGTCCCCAACCCTGCTCTCTTGGGCTCCTTGGCTGGCCTCCTGCTCCCTGCAGCAAGCTGAGTCGCCTTGGCAGGAAGGTGGTTTCTTACTGGGAGTCTCTTGCCGCAGTCGCCCCGTGGCTCCGCATCCATTAGATGCTGCCGGTGGGAGGGGGTTGTCTGCTCCCCCCAGGGATGCAGCAGTTTATGTGGTGTGGGAAGAGACCTGCACCTCTCTCCCTGCTGGGCTCCAGGACACCTCACCTCAGACCTGGCTTAGATCAGAGGGGAAAGCATCTCTCTGGTTGATGCTGTGCCTCAGAGTTCCTTTCTCATTTCTTTCATTCCTCGGTTGTTGTCAGTCTCTTAGTGTTGCCAGAGCTTCCCAGGGGGATAAGAGCCCACAGGACCGTGCAGGAGCTCCTTCAGGGAGCAGCTGAGAAGAGAAAGGTGTGAAAGGGTGTTCAGGTCCCTTTGTGTTGTTGGAACAGCGATTGCTTTGGCCAGGGTGGAACGCAGGGGTCTGCCAAAGCCCAGCCAGCAAGGTGTGGGGGGTGACCGGTCGCTATGGGGCCGGGGAGAGGCACGATGCTGTGCCCATCCATCACTCCTGCTCCAGCCTGGTGCATGGCGTGGTGCTGACTCTCCCCCTTCCCTCGGCTGATTTTCCTCTCCCTCTCTCATCAGTTTTTGATGACACCAGGCCTTTTATTTGGATCTGACTCTTTGCAGTGGGTCCAATAGACAGATTTGGGGAAAGGATAATTCTGAAGAGTCCATTAGGCACCAGCTGGGCAGGGGCACTCGGAGAGCAGGGTGCCTTCTCCCATCCTCTTTGACCGTGTTGCTGGGTACAGCAGGACCTTGGGCTGGCAATTGCTCTGGGAATGCATTCCAGGCCCAGCTGGGCTTTGCCTGAGGACTTGGAACTTGGGATGCTGCATTTTTGGGGAGAGATTCCTACCTACAGCTCATCCTCTGGGCCAAGAGGCAGAGAGCAGCCTCAGCTCCTGGGTCTCCTGCCCCTTCTCCCTGCATCACCTGAGTTAAATCAGGAGGCATTGAGCTGGGTGTGGGTTCCCAGTGCTCAGCTTGGGATAAACCTTTGGTGGAGAGGGACGTCAAGTGGCGTTTTAGATCTTGCTCAATTTTAAAGTCTAGTGCAAAGCCTGAGGGAAGCAGGACACCCTGCAGCCACTCGAGGGGCTGCTTGGCAGCTCTGCCTTCTGTACCCCCCCTGCCCTGCCCACACCAGCCTGATGGGCCATCAAGATTCACACAGAGCATCCTCAGAGGACAGGATCCTCGATATTATCTCCAATTTACACCCTGGGAAAGGTAAGACAAAGAAGGGCAGGGACTTGCCCGGTGCCCAAGAGCTGGGTGGCCCTGCTGCCTCAGCAGCATCCCTTGGCTTTGCCCTGGAAGAGCAGGCAGCAAGAGGTTAACTCAGCCCGAGTCCCAGCTCCAAGTGTGTGCCTGGAATAATGAATGCTGGGGAGAGCAT
>QJSC01016009.1:63537-122289 GCA_003697955.1 Calidris pygmaea
ATATATCTCCTCTCTTCTCCCCCTCTTCTATCCCCTCTTCTGCCCATCCTTCAAAAGTACTGCGGTTCCTGCCTGTGGTTGGTGCTAAGCAGGGCCTGGGGTGATGTGCGGCAGCGCGTTGGTGGGAGAGGAAGGTTTATTTAATACCATGCCCTCTCTTCCGGAGCATCTCTCAGCCTGATAAACTAGTTAAAAAAAAAAAAAGGCAAAAAAAAAAAAAAAAAGCTTCTGTCTGTCCAGCTGGTGCTTCACACACGCTCCCCACCGCTCTGCCCCGTGCGATGCTGCGTGGTACAATCTGTACCTGGCTCTCCTAAATTAAATCACAGACCCTCCGGGCTAGCGCAGGGACCGTATGTTTGCAAAGTGTCTGGCACATCCTGGGCGCTACGTAGAAAACTAATCAGCTGCTGCCAGCAGCCGGGTGTCCTGCGGCAGCTTGGGGCGCATATGGCTGGGTGGATGCGGGCCACCTGAGGCTGGGGCAAGGGGGCAGGAGGTGGTCCAGGGAGGCTAGTGATGAGGCCAAAATGCTCATTTCGGAAACGGGTCTCCTCGCTCCCGCTGCGGGGACGCAGCATGGTGTCTGGCCCAGCATCAAATCCAGGCTCCGTCTTGCTGCGTCCGAGCAAGACCCTGGGCTGGGAAAATGGTTTTTCCTGTGATGGGAAATCCTGCTTGCTCAGCATCTCTGCCTTCGATGGGATGCAGTCGAGTCCAAGGGAAGGCAGCTAGGGAGGAACCTAGTCCGTGGGGTGGTGGCTTTATTTGAGACGCGGTTTGTGTTGCTCAGCTTGGGAAGGGAGTCTTTGGTCCGTCTCTCCCCGAGGTGTCCCAAGCAATGCCGTGGGAGAAGGCTCGTGCTACTTACTCTGGAGTTAACGGTGGGATTTTCAGGTTCATAGCAGCACCTGAAGGCCAGAACCTGGCCCCAAGGTACCTTTCCAGTCCTAGAGTCCTCTAAAAGAAAGCGAAAGGAGAAAAACCTTCTCTCCTGCCCTGGGTGGAAGTGCTCATCCCGTCCCATCTCGTTGTGGCAGAAGCTGCTGGCTTCCTTGGTCACGCTGTGACATCTAGCAGTTGTCTTAGGGCAGCGGTTCCTCAGTCCCTTTACCTCCACATCAGTCCCTTCCATGTGAATTTTTATGCTATGTTCATAGCGTGTTTGCAGGAAAAAAAAAAGAAAGCTTTGAAATGGGACTTGGAGAGTCTTAAGGCTCTGAAAGCGGATAAATCTCTCCTCGCTGTGACTTAGCAGGGTGTAATGCTCATGACTTGTCAATGCGGGGCTTTGCAGCAGCTCTTGGCCTGTTTCACTCTTAACTTCTCTCAAAGTATTGAAATCGCTGCTGCTGGGTTAGACATACTTGTATTTTGGTTTCTTTTTGTTTTTTTTTATCAAGCCCTTAGATTCCAAACGGGCACTTTGGGCGTTAAACCTGACTCGCTGGCTCATGATACCCTGCGGAGCCGGAGCGAGCTGAGGTGCAGGAGGGATAACAGAATCCCATGGGGTTGGAAGGGACCTCTGGAGATCATCTAGTCCAACCCCCCTGCCAGAGCAGGGCCACCCAGAGCAGGTTGCACAGGTCCTGGTGGGTTTTGAATGTCTCCAGAGAAGGAGACTCTACCACCTCCCTAGGCAGCCTCTGCCAGGGCTCTGCCACCCTCAAAGTGAAGAAGTTCCTCTTCATGTGTAGGTGGAACTTCTTACATTCAAGTTTGTGCCCATTTCCTCTTGTCCTGTCCCTGGGCACCGCTGAAAAAAGACCGGCCCCATCCTCCTGACACCCACCCTTTAAGTATTTATAATCATTGATCAGATCCCCCCTGAGCATCAGGATCAGCTGAGAAAGCTCAACATCCTCTTCCTCGCTGCTGTCATATTCCAGTAACCAGGCCCTGGGGTTACCTCCAAATACCACGCTTATCTCTGGTCGGGCTCTTCTTTATCTGAAGAGGAAAGGCAAGGGCCAAGTGTGCGGTAGGAGTTCCCTGGAGCCCACACCCAAAATAGCGAGTGTTACTGGTGCTGGGTGGTCTCTGGGAGGGAGCGGGCATGTGAATATCTGCGGGTGCTGCCTCACTGTATTGTTCTCCCCAGTTAAACTCTAAACCCTCCCAGCTGAGGCCTTTGATAGAGGGAGATAAGCACATTACAAGCCAGAAGAAAATGTGAAGTTAATGTTAGATAAACGCCCTTAAATAGCTACCAGCCACTGTGCTGCTGGAGGAGATGAATAACAAGGGAGAACAGGCTGAGGGAACTCCTGAAGTTGAAACTGGCTGATGGGTGGTTCGACGTGGGAACTGGGGTGCTGGGCTTGCTTTTCTTCCCAAGCTTCATCCTCTCTACAGCCTGCCTGTTGGCATTGTCCCTTCCTGCTTTTGAGTCCTCTGGTGTGCCTTATTCTGGTCTGACCTGATATTTATGAAGGGAGCACCTATTTATAGGACAAATGCAGGTTCTATAGGCGCTATAGGAAGTGTTGTAGAGGATGTGGATCCTGTTCCAGACAATAGAGCCCCTATTTCGGGGGGTAACGGTGGCTGTTCTCCAGCTGGGGTTGGATGTGGAAGTTGCTGGGGGAGGTGGGTTTGGTGACAAGCAAGGGGAGAGGGACGACGTGTGATCGGGAGGGAAGGATTTGGCAGAGCCGCCCGTGAAGCTTCAGGCAGAGCTGATGCTCGTGGTGACCCTTTTTCCTTCTGTCCCGAGTGACAGCTCTCCTCCCAAGGAGACTGTGCTCTAACTTCCCGTCTTTCTTTACGAGACCAAGCCTGGCACTTCTCAAAGCATCTTCCTGGCAGGAATTTTGGGGGCACTGCACGTGCCTGTCCAGGTGGTCCCATTCCCTACCGTGGGATGGACCCCCATAGCACGTTGGAAAAATCCCTTTACTTTTGGGTTTTGTGCTGCTCTTAAAACACACCCTTGCAAGGCTCTGCTTAGATAAAGTCTTCGCTGTTCTCACTCTGCCTCCCCGTAGCTGCCAGGAGTCTTGTAAAACAGCCTTAATCCAGTGTTTTATGTGCTCGCTGGCAAAGGAGTGAGTCTGCTATAGGGAAGGGACCTCTTGGAACTAGGTTCCAGCCTAATTTTTTCTCTCTCTCTCCTTTTTCTTCCCCAATCCTTGATGTAGCCGGTGAGTCACCAGTGACAAAGTCTTAATTGTGTGTGATGATGAATGGGATGCCCTACAGGTAATTGCTTGGTCTTTGGTGCCTTCACATCCATTCATTATGGAGGATAAGGGTGGGGGAGAAAGCTGGTGGACTCTGATGTTGCTTGTGAAGGCTGTGGCCAGGCTCTGAGGTGTATGACTAGAGCAGTCTGGCTAATTAACTCAAATTACCATCTGCTTCAGAAGAGAGGGTAGGTTTGAGCCTNTTTTTTTTTTTTTTTTTTTGTTTTTCCCAGGTTGCTTGTGCACCTCACCTCCTCGCAGCGAGCGCCTGCCCCGGGGGCTGCTGCCGAAGGAAGAGGAGGTGGAGCTGGTGGGGCTGGAGGAAGGTGTCTGGACTTGACTGTGGGGAAGAAGCCGCAACCACAAGGGAGCTGTGCTGCTTCCAGAAGGGCTGGAGACCCAGCTGGTCCCGGGGTGGGGGAAGCTTCTGCTAAAGCTGTTCAAGCTGTGCCTCCTTAGCACCCTGCCTCCCCGGCTCACCTGGGGTGCCGTCCTCCCAGGTGGCTCTTTGAAAAAGCTTGGGGTGGCACCATCTGCATATGGTGGAGCAGATGTCTCCCTCTCCATGCCGGGATTCCTGTAAGATCAGAAGGGAGGGAAGCTGCCTGTCACAGCTACTCTTCCCTGCCATCTGAAGCTCCCTCTGTTCGCTGGTTGACTGCCATCTCTCTGGAGAAAAGAGCTCACGCTGCGTGCAACCAAGCAGGTTCTTCTCAGGCTGGAATAGGCATCGCTTTCTCTGTCCATCGTCTCCCTCCAAGCCCAGCAGCTTGGACTTGGAGCGTGTGGGGAGGGATGGTACAGAATCATCTAGGTTAGAAGGAACCTTCAAGATCACCTAGTCCAACCATCAACCTCACTCTGACAAAAAAAACTCACTAAACCATGTCCCCCAGCACCATGTCAACCCCTCTTTGAACACCTCCAGGGATGGTGCCTCAACCCCTTCCCTGGGCAGCCCATTCCAATGCTTGATAACCCTTTCAGTATAAAAAGATTTTTTCCTAATATCCAACCTGAATCTCCCCTGGTTCAGCTTGAGGCCATTTCCTCTTGTCCCATCGCCTGTGACTTGGGAGAAGAGACCGACCCCCCCTGGCTACACCCTCCTTTCAGGGTGTTGTAGAGAGCGAGAAGGTCTCCCCTCAGCCTCCTTTTCTCCAGGTAGCCCGTGTGTGAGTTATTGCTTGTCTTTTGGCTGCTGTGGCGTTGAGAAGCGCTGGCCCAAGGGGAGCTGACTCTCCCCCTTCGTGGTGGAAGATAAATGAGTGTGAAAGCATGTGAGCACATCTCTTAACGAACGTCTCCCTGTCTTGGGGCAGGTAGGGCATGTGTGGCATCCAAAGAGGAGCTGTCACGGTGGTGTTTACACCTGGGGTGGTTTTTTGATCTCAGGTATGCAGGAGAACAGGGCTCACCTCGCTGAGGTACAGAGGCTGCTGTTGGGATCACAGGACCTGCTGGGCTGAGACCCATCAAGTTGAGTCCTTCTCTGTGTCTGGCAAATATTACACCTGAAGGAGAAAGTGTGATTGCAGAATAAAATACTCTCCTAAATGTTATTGTTAACCTTCAGTTGCACCTGTAGAGTACAAGCAACACTAAATTCATTCCCTTTTTCTGCTGGACAGGTGAATTTCGTGCTGGGCTCCGACGGCGAGCAGGAGGGTCTCACCCCAGCCTGCTGGCCCCTATGGTGGTGGGGATGGCCCAGTTCCCTTGCCCCAGGACCTGTAGGTGCCTGCTCCTAATCGTGGTAGGGACAGAGCATGGGAAGTTCAGCTCAAGATCATTCTGGACCCTGAAGCCTCTTGCTCAGGACTGAGATGGTGCTGAGCTCCCACCCTATGAAATTCTGGACTTTGGGCTTCAAAAAGGTACAAGGTTGATTAAAGGTCATGAGGCTTGCGTTCCCCCTTGCCCCTGGCATGTTTTTACCCTCTTATTTGAACTTTGCAGTGTCAGGTCTTGGTGTGTGTGTCATCTATACTCAGTGAGTAATGCCATGCAGGTATTTGGCAAAGAGGAGAAGTCTTTCTGGATGGTCTCAAAAGAAGCCCAGAGAGGAACATGATGCACTTGAAGGGCCGTGCAAGGCAGAGGCCGGTGAGCTGCAGTTGTGGATAACTATAAAAATGGTTCATTCTAGAGCGGGATAACATCTGCTCTGTGCTTTCCTCCTCCCCTGGAACAAATCCCCCCACCCCAACCCCTTTGCCAGGGTGGGGAGAGACCTGTCTGCCCGTGCCCCTGTGAGCATCCTTCCTCCTCCCCTGCCCTTCCCTGGGGAATTGCACTCTGAAAAAGGGTCCTACGTGTCTGCCTGGTTCGGAGAGGGGCTGGAGAGCCCCCCTTATCTCCGAGCCTCCCCCTTCCCTGAGCGCTGTGGTGCTTGGCAGGGTGGGCTGAAGTGCTCTCCGGGCGGCGGAGACGGCTGGGGAATGCAGGTGACTGCGGTAGGAGGGGAGCTGCTGGCAGAAGAGCATGATAAAGCACGCTCTGAGCATGCCAGGCTGGGGATGCCTGCGGTCACAGTGATATACCCTTGCCAGGGAGCCCGCCCTTGCTCCCAGCCGAAACCTCAGGCAGCTCTCTGATGAGCTGTTCCCATTACATGCCACTCGCCTCTGTGTCATCTTTCCCCTGCGAGAGGACTCCGGCGGCAGGAGGCTTTCTACCCCATCCCACGTGGCCCCTGGTGTCCCACGTGCAGTAAAAATTCATTTTAGGGCTGTTGCCTCCCTCCTGCGCGGGGTGTTTCTTTCTTTGGGGAGAATTTGCCGCAGAAAGCGTGGCTCTGGAGAGAGGTTTGCCTCGTGGTTCTGTGCAAATCTCGCCTTTTTTGGGCAGGGGGACGAGCCAGCAGCGAGGTCCAAGGAGCTGCTCTAGAACCGCTGGCAGCAGGAAGGGCACAGCGGCACTAACTCTTGTGGCCAGGACTCATTTATTTATTTATTTTTTTCTTCCTGAAGTTTGCATGAGTCAAGGGAAACCGGCTCCTGCTGCCAAATCCTCCCTGCGTTTTAGCAAATCCGCAGAGGGTTTTCTTTAGTCATTCATAGGAACGTAAGTTGCCTTTGACAATTCTACACGGAGCGTGTCTGCTCTGCCTTTCGTCTTCCCAAGGTACCAGTGCTGTGTCAGAGCCAGAACACCCCCTAATTTCATTCACCCATCCCACCTGCCTCCTCCTGCCCCTCTTCTAAGGCTCTGAGCCTCTCCCATGGATGGATGCTGCTCTCCTCAGCTGTGCAGCTTTCCCTCATTGGGGCCTTCCAGCCATTTAATGTTCCCTTCAAAGCTTTGATTTTATTTTTTAATTCAGAAGTGTTTTCTCCCCCTTTGATACATTTCACCACTGAGATTTTGGTGCGAGTCAGGATGTCTCTGGGAGAGTGGCACCAGCTGGAGTCTGTCACCTTGGATGCTGCTGCCTGGGAGCAGAATGGAAGGGGGGTTCCTCTGGCAAGGCTGAGGTTTGCCTGCTGCCCCTCGTAGGGCTTGAGTCATGTCCCTCACCCCATGGCCAGTGTCCTTAGAGGTTGGACTTCCAGCTCTTGTATGTAGAAAGGGTTAATGGCAGGTGAGTTGTCTCTCCCTTCTGCCCAAGCATCCAGACCAGGGGTGGATCTCCTGCTATGAATTTGAATTCTTTATTAATAATGGGCAGGAGCGGGTCAGTTCTGAAGTTTTTTTTTAATATAATTCTTTTCCTGGCTGAGTCTCTGCTGGCTTCCCCTGGCTCAGTGCAGTGTCCCTTGCCAGAGAGCAGCGTTCCCTGCCACGGCCACTCACGTGGCAACTGGAAGGGCTGTTGTGGGCCTAAAGGTTAGAACAACATCAGAGGGAAAAGGTTGATGAGCTCCTCCTTGGTCCTACTGGTCGTGTACAGCAGAGGCAAAACAGCAGCAGAGCCTTCTGCTGCCAGGGAAGCTCTCGAGCACCTCTCTGGGCTGAGCTGAGCTGTGCCACGGGGGCTGCCAGGGTCTTCTCGCCCCTTTTCCCACCCCACCTCTTGGCTGGTTGCTTCTGCTCCTCTCTCCCATGGGAGCCACCACCTTGCTGACCTGTCCGGGGTCTCCTGTACCATGCAGGAGGCTGGTCTCTTGGTCTCTGGCTAGCAGTATCACCTGCTGGTGGCCCCCAAGTGTTTGCTGAGAAGTGGCAGCTTATCTGGAGCTGTGGTTCTTGCCCAAACAAAGGGAAGGGGCATTGCTACCCTCCGTGTTTGCACTTGGGGTGGGGAAGGCGAGTCCTTCCCGGAGTTGGTGATGAGAGAAGAGGAAGGAGAGAGGGACGTTTTGGTTTCATGGGCCTCCGGGGAGGTGAGTCAAGGCAGGGTTTGGTTTGGCGTGGGGCAGCTCTTCGTCTCGAGGCTGTAGCAGCAGCGACTGGGCTGGCGACACGCTTGGCTTTGGCTGAGCCTGGAGGCTGCTTCCAAGGGAGGAGAGGTGGGAAGGGAAGGCAAATCCTGGGTCTTGGTGCATCCCGGTGCACAGAGGAGGTGCACACAAGGGGACGGGGGTCTCTGTCCCTTAGCTGGAGAGCCTGTGTGGCTGAGGGACCCCTTGTGCCATGATGCTGGCAGGAGCACCAAGGGTTGGAGAGCTGGGTGCAACTTTGGCAGGAAGAGTAGTATGTGCTTTAGTCTGTTGCCCACACATTTTGTGCTTTTAGAGGGATGGCTAACGAAATTAGCTCTGCTGGAAGGCTCTGCCAGCCTGAACCGCTCCTGCCTGCATCTTGGGACAACACGATAAAAATTAATGGGGCCAGAAGGTGCCGGTTGCCTGTGGCTGGGAAATGGCCTCACGTCCTCTTTCTCCCTCTCGTTCAAGGTGAGAGTCTGGCGTTACCTGAAAGGCAAAGACATCGTCACTCACGAGATCCTCTTGGATGGTGGGAACAAGGTGGTCATCGGCGGCTTCGGGGACCCCTTAATCTGCGACAACCAAGTCTCGACGGGGGACACGCGGATTTTCTTCGTCAACCCGGCCCCCCAGTACATGTGGCCGGCCCACCGCAACGAGCTGATGCTGAACTCCAGCCTCATGCGGATAACGCTGCGCAACCTGGAGGAGGTGGAGCACTGCGTGGAAGGTGAGGCTGGATGGAGCGAGGGTGCCTGGCTTTCCCCGGGGAGGGGGGCTCTGAGCTCCCAGATGCAGCAGTGGCCAAGCCCTGGCTCTGTTTGGCCACCTTGTGTGCTTAGCTTGTAAATGATTGATCGGCCAACGATCTGGCTGGTGATGGGGCGGATCAATCCTGCTGTTCTGCATGTGTCTGGGGTAGAGCCGTACTGCTCTGTGGACTCGCTGGTCACGGGGACAGTGCCTGGCATTGACCTTGTTGTCAAAGGCAGTGGTTGCAGCCAAGGTATGGCCAGGTGAAGTTATTTTATACTTTTTTTTTTTTTTTTGCTCCAGATTTGATGCAGGTTCTCAGTCCCCCTCTGCCACGAGCCTGATGTGGTTGGGAGCATCCCCCTTGCAAGTCCTGTCCCAACACAAGTGTGTCTCAAGCACTTACCAGGGAGTTTAGACTCCTCACACCTGAGTTAGATTTTCCTGTAGGTTTAGAGCTAATAAGTTAATGGGTTAATGCTGTGGTGAAGGCCTGTCCTTCATGGGAGTCACACCCAGCTTCCTCTCGGGGCTTCCTCACTTGTGAAGTCAGCCTTGTGGACTCCTGCAGGGATCCAAGAAGCCAGCTGAGTTCTGCTTGGGGGTGAAGGTTGCTTCTCCAAGGTATGGCTAAGTCAGAACCAAGCCAAAGAGCTAGGTGATTTTTAGGGGGTATGAGTTGTGCTTCTGTATTGTCCTGGTGAAGCCCTTGCACCTTCATCTCTGTGGAGCCTCTGTGTTCGCTCCCAAAACGTCTCAGATGAGATGGGTTGTGATGTTGATGCAGAGCACAGGGACCATGGGTCTTGTAGTTGTCCATGGGACAATGTGAGGAGTGCTGGCATGGCCATGCCAAAGAGAGTGGCTGAGATACTATTGCTGCTGTGGGTGCAACAACATAGCTGTTGGGAAGAGGGTGAGAAAATCCGTGTGTCCTCTTTAATAGGGTCTTAGACCTCCAGGTGTGGAGATGTGCTTCTATGGAGACCAGATCTGGAGAGAATTGATCCTTCTTCTACTTGTTGCCCAACCACTTTGAAAGCATACTTCTGTAACCACCCGTTTGCTGGCTTCTCTCTGCCCCCTTCGTGCTTGTCCTGGTCTCCGGCAAGAGCTCCGAGCTCGTGGGGGAATGCGGTGCCCCAAAAGCCCTTCGCTGGGGTCTGAGTATGTTCTGAGAGCAGATGAGTAAACAAGGGAAGGAATGCAGGAATTCTGCACAGACAACAAATAAACACGCGGGTTGGCTCCTTCCTCCCCCTTGGACGTGCAGAGGGGAGGCCATAACCCCCTTTTTCCAGCTGCGAGTGCGGACGGAGGGAAATGACCCAGCTCTGGGGCTGGGAGAGAGCTGGTTCAGCAAAGTGGCTCACAAGAGGCACCCATCTCGAGTGGCTTTTGTAACAGGGTGGGACCCTGGAGGTTTTCTGCCTATATATATATGTATTTTCCATCTTGCACTTGAAAGGTATCAGTCCTACTCTTTTTTTCCCCGTTGTGGAGAGGGAGGGAGGGGAACAAAGAGAGCGTGTGGGGCTGGTTTCATTAAACCTGAGCAAACATTGGGAAGAATTCTGTCTTCACCTCCTTTGCTGTGTTCTTTGGTGTGCTGGTTTGGCACACACTGGGTGTGAGCTTGGGGGGGGGCTGAGCGGGGTGGTTCCCCTTTGTGGGGAAGGACTTTGTCCCTTAGGGCCCTGATGGGAGATGAAATTTTCCTCCTAATGCTGTGGATTCAATGTAGAATTTGTCACTGGGACTTGTTCTCCTTCTTGCCTTTAATGGGGGAAGATTTTAAATTGTGTTGTGTTGGTGCAAAGCTCGTCACAGCCCCCAGTGTGTCAGGGCTGGCTGTTTTGTGAGCAGGGCTGGGACCTGCTGCAGTTGGGGACATGTCTCCTGGCCAGGGACAGCTTTTGCAGAGGGTCAGAGTGGTGATGGGACTGTCATTCCCAGTGTGCTATACTCTGCAGCTGTACTGGTCCTAGCGGGGGGAGAGGTGCGAAGTGCCTGTGTACACCAAGCTGTAGGTGAATGTGTCCACAAGCATGTCCTCTGGTGCAGGACCACAGGAAAGACTCGCTTGGTGTTGCTCCCATGCTTTTGTGCAAGGGGGTTGAAGGTGCCAAAGCTGGGCATGTGAAACTCTCCCTCCTGTGTGCTTAAATTGTGGTTCCATGCATTTATGGGGGTGGGGTATCTTTCCTCCTGTTGAGTATAAGAAGTTCCACCTGAACGTGAGGAGGAACTTCTTTACTGTGAGAGTGGTAGAGCACTGGAACAAGCTGCCCAGAGAGGTGGTGGAGTCTCCTTCTCTGGAGATTCAAAACCTGCCTGGACACGTTCCTGTGCAACCTGCTCCAGGTGGACCCACTTTGGCAGGGGGTTGGACTAGATGATCCCCAGAGGTCCCTTCCAACCCCATATGATTCTATGATTCTAACCTTTCCTGATACCAGGTGGCAGATGATTCTTTCTGGGACTCCCCTCTTCTCTGAAGACCGCTTGCTGAATGGCTTGCTTCATAGATATATAGCTTCCTTTGACTAATTGTGCCCCTCTTCCCGATGGCTCACCGGGGTGCTGTTGGCAGGCAGAGATGGGGTGGTGCTGGGGACTGGAGAGGGCTGGAAAACAGCCTGGAGACAGCTTGCCATGTGTGGTGGACCTGAGTTCTCCAAACTGGTGGAGACCTTTCCAGACCATGTTGCTGAGAAACGACAAAAAACACAAGGCAGCCTTGAGTTACTAATATCTTGGGTAGGTCACAAAGTGTTGCTCGGGGGAGATGCAGTGATTCTTATTTTGGCATCCACTGACTTGGCAGCTGTTTCACTTGCTTTGAAAAAACCCACCTTTCTTGTCGTATCCCGCGGACTCGCTTTTCTTCTTCCCACATCTTGGAAGCCTGGTCAATGCATGAGTACCCTACATGCTGGGTGCTACCAGGTTTGCTGTAGAGAGCATGGAACACACTGACCCCAACCCCCCCCCCAAAAAAAAAAAACTAAAATCTTGGTTTCCCTTGAGCTCTACCCAAAGCTCATGGCTCTCCTGAGGTCTGTGACAGTCCCTTTGGGCTTGCCCAGCACAGCTGTCCTGCTGCCTTCTGCGAGGTGATGCAAAACCAGCCATGAGAACCTGCTCCTGCCACCCTGGGAACCGTTCCTGAGCTCCCCAGTCTGAGAATGTAGCTCCGGGACTTGTTTCCCATCAGCTCCCCGCAGGAGGGTTCAAAGCAAAGCTGCCCAGGACGCTGCTCTCTGCTGCACTTTGTGTTTAAAAACAAACCTTTGAGTGCTTTTGCAGAAAGAATTGGAAGAATGGTGGCAGCTGAGTGGAAAAACATGAATGTTTGGAGTATCTTCATCTCCTGTCCCTCCAGCTTGGAAAAATCCTAGACATCAAAATCTTTCCTGTCTTAAGAGTTCAAACCAGGGCATCTCTGTGAAACAGCTCAGGTTAGAGGTAAAAACAGGGTATTTTGATGACACTTAATTGTAGTAAAAAAATATTTTGACCAGCTGTAGTCAAAATGTGAGGCTTCAGCTGAGCTCTGTGAACTGGGTCAGCTCTGAGGGGGCCCGGAGGGGAGTTTTTTGGGTGCTGAAGGGCAGAGGAGCAGCTCTGGGGCTTGTGGGGGAGGTTGGGACACAGGCTTGGACCGGGTCGCTGGGCGAAGGAGGATGTTTCCATGCGGGGGAATTCGTGGAGAAGGAACCAGCTCCGAGCAGCACGTAGTGCTGTGGAGCAGCGGGAGTGGATTTCCTCTCCTCCTTCAGGACATCTGGATGATGCTTCCTGGGGAAAGAATTAGCCTGATAATCCCCAGCCTCGCTGTGTTTGTGCCTTGAGCGCTGGGGCTGCGTGGAGAGGGCTGGGATCGCTGTGCAGATGTTGGAGCATCCCAAGGCACAGCACCAGCCGGCTCCGTGCTGGGTCCTTCCCTCTCCTCGCTCTCCCCTGACGGCACCATCGAGCACGTTCTTCTGGAGTTCAACAGCTGATTAATCCCCGAGAGCCCTTTCCCCTGTGTGTGTGTGTGTGTGTGTGTCTCATATTTCACTTTGATCGCGACTGCACTTGAAGAAAATCAAGATTATTTTGTGTGTGTGTGTGTATGGTGTGGGAGGAGCCGTGCGTTGACTCCATACGGAGCCGTCTGGGTGGGAGGAAGTTCAGATTAAACCTTTGTTAGGGCCTGGGTTAATGAGAACCCAGGGCTCCTTTTAAATAGTGGCTTGCTTGTGGCGTGATTTGCATTCACACCGGCGCAGCTGCCCCGGCCGAGACGGCTTTGCTGGCTTTGGAGATGTGCGTGGACTTTGAACCCCCTGGGAAAAGCCACGTAGTTTGGCTTTAGGAGTGCAGTGCACAGCAAAACCTGCTCGCGTTGGGTACAGTAAGGGCTGGTGGCTTGAGAACCTTGTCCCCGAGCAGCGTGGCCAACAGATCTTCAAAATACTCTCACTCTGGTCTTTAACCTAGTGTGGTGTCACCTCAGCATCCCAGGTGACGTGGAAGAGGGGACCTGTGGACCAAGTTGGGGGGTTGTTAAGTCTTTTGGTAAGGATGGATCCACATGGCTTGGGGGGTTAAGCTTTTTGGTAAGGATGGATCCACCTGTCTTGGGGGGTTAAGCCTTTTGGTAAGGATGGATCCACCTGTCTTGGGGGGTTAAGCCTTTTGGTAAGGATGGATCCACCTGTCTTGGGGGGTTAAGCCTTTTGGTAAGGATGGATCCACCTGTCTTGGGGGTGATGCTCAAACGATTTCTGCAGTGAGAGCAAGGCTGAGGACTGACCCTCTATGTGCACGTGTGGTAGCCGTCCCTTTTTGGAGTATCCAGTGTCCCAGGCTGCTGAGAGTGGTCGTGGACACCGCTGTGCTTGTTCTTCCATGATGCTCAGAACCTTCTCAGGGTAGGCAGCGAGGCGGGTGCGTGCTGTGCTGGCACAGTCACCTTTGGGTGCAGTGTGTCACCCTGCCTAGGACCTGGAGGAGGCCAGCGTGGTGGCTCGGGGTCCTGCTATGAGGACAGCAGGCACTTCTCTGGAACTCTTTTCCATATCGATGCCCGCAGTCAAGCTGTTCTGGCTGGTGTTGGCCGTGCAGTGTGCTGCAGATGCTCCCCGTGTTTAAAGATGTCACTTAGCTCCTATTGAAATTCTGATGCCAGCCAGCCCAGAGCTCTCCTCTGACTTTTCATCTCTGTGGCAACCCTTTTAATTCCTCCGGTGGAAGAGTTTGCACCCCTTCCTGCAGCCTCAGCTCTCCCGTGTCTTCTTGGGAGCAGGACTAGCTTTGAAAGCATCTCCCTTTAAGTTACACACTGTCCGTTCTGTTTTGTCTTCTGCCTGTTCACTTTTATTCTGTCCTCTCTTTCGTTTTAGGTCTCTGCCTCCGTCGAACTGAGCTGTTTTGTTCTTGTAAACCGGCCCATGCAAAATTTTCTTTTCAGGCTCCTCGCAGAGCCTGGAAGGTCTGCACAGTGGGCTCCTCGCAGCGAGGGAGCTGCTGGCACGGGTTTGCGTTAGGTGATGGGGGCTGTGGTCGCTTCCCATGCTCTGGTCTCTCTGCAGCCCTTCCCCACCCCTGCAACTATGTCTTTTTTTTTTTTTGAATCCATCCCTGGCGTTTCATTGTGCTTCAGAGCAGGCGAGGGAGGGGGCTGGAAGAGGGTGAGCGTGTGGGTTTCTTCTTAAATAAGTTGGCTTTTTTTTTTTTTTTTTTTCCTCTCTTTCTTTTCCTCCCTTCCTCTTCTTGGCTCTGTTTTGAATTGAAGATAATGAGAACAGCATCAACACCTCCGTCTCGGGAGGGTGGGAGAGTTAGCCAGCAGCTGTAAAATGTGGTAAATAGAGAGGAGAGAATCCATCACTAGACAATCCTAGGTTTTTGGGGAGGGGGAGGAGGGTGGGCATCCTGCCTTTTTGGTCTGGGCTGGAGCAGGTTTCCTGGGGCTGCCACCTCCCAGACGGGCACTGGGGAGAGCAGGGACTTCAGGGGTGGATGGAGGCAGGTGCTGTGGCTGATGAATCCAGTCTGGTTACTGGCCAGACCAGTGTCTGGGGGAGCCGATAGCGTGGCGGGGGGGGGCCCTGTGCGTGGGCCAAGCAGGAGGGTCTGTTTCCTCCCTCCCTTGCGTGGCAGTAATGCGAAACATCCCATGGGTTTGTGGCGGTAGCTGAGAGACTCCATTTGTTTAGCAAATTCCGATGGAATTTTAATCTGGTGTGGGAGGCTACTGGTCTGGGAAGGCTCCTTTGGCCCCGCTCTGGCACATCCTGCTGGATTTCTCGGCGGGATGGGCTGGGGCTCCTTGCTCAGCAGCACAGACAGCGGCGTATCTCTTGGGGATGCTGGCCATGACAAGTGCTGGGTCCTGGCCATGGCTTCTTGGTCCTGCTTTTGCCTTTGTTTGCTCTGCTAATAGCTGGGGGGGGGGACAGGGGCGTGCTGTCTGCTGTGCTGTGGAGGGGACATGCTGCTCTGGCAGGTTCTGCGTCTCCTCCTGCCCTGTGTTTTTCCAATTGAGCCACTGGGGACCGATCAGTGCCAGTCTGGGGCTGGTCCATCACCTCCTGGCTGGTGGGAATGCCCAGGGAAGCAGCATTTCTAGCAGCTTTCCAGTACCTAAAGGGGCTACAGGGAAGATGGAGAGAGAGGGACTCTATCAGTGAGTGGAGTGAGAGGACAAGGGGTAACAATTTTAAACTGAAAGAGGGGAGATTTAGATTAGATATTAGGAGAAATTCTTTGCTGTGAGGGTGGTGAGACCCTGCCCAGAGAAGCTGTGGCTGCCCCATCCCTGGAGGGGTTCAAGGCCAGGCTGGATGGGGCTTGGAGCAACCTGGTCTGGTGGGAGGTGTCCCTGCATCCATGGAACTGGATGATCTTTAAGGTCCCCTCCAACCCAAACTAGTCCATGATTCTATGAAATGGCTCAATCCTCATCTGGTTTCCAAACGAAGCCTGGGAGCTGGGCTCTGCTGGCAGGGAGGACAGAGCTGACCTGCCCCAGCCTTCAGGATGGCCAGGGGCAATGGGCAATGTGGGGTGGGCCAGTCTTTGCCCATGAGCCCCACAGAGCTCTGTCTCCGGAGCTGCCAGGCACCTGCTGGGACTGTCGGCACCCGCCCGGGCTTGCTCCCTGCTAATCCTTACCCGGAGTGGGACTTTGGTCTGTTTATCTTATTAAACACTCTGCAGTGATCCTGCATTCCTTTGGGATGACTTCCAGGAGCAGGAGAGCTCTTTGATGTGGTTCGTGGCCGGGGTGGGGACGGAGCGGGCCCCCAGGGCTGGATGGATTAGCCCCCTCTCTCCCCGATGGGCTGTGGGCAACCGGGCAAGGAGAAGGGGCTGGAGGAGGCAAACTGCTCTGTGAGCTGCTCCCTCCTTACAGGAACCGACCGAGCAGTGTCTTTTTCTCTTATCCTTGAAAAACTGCTGCTCTTCCTGCACTTTTAGCTCCCTGGAATAATTTTCTTTGATTAGCAAAGGAAATGGGGCTCCAGCGCTTTCAATAATTCATACCCAATTTGGCTAATTCCAGTCTGGCTGCGGCGCAGACTACAAAGTGAATAAGAATTTCTGATTCCCTTCTAATTCTTGCTCCCCTGGCTCTTCCTGTGTCCAGCAGCCACGTCGCTCCCTGTTAATCTCACAAGCTGAACAGCCCGGCTGGATGTGCATGGGGGGCACAGCCTGGGCTCCATCCCCAGTCCTGCCCCCAGCCCAGGTGAATGAACTGGTCTTCCCCAGGTTGCACTCTCCCACCCCCTGTTCTCAACCACTTCTTCTCTTCTTGCTTGGGTGCTTTATCCATCAGCCCTGCAGCTGAGACTCCCATACCTCTGTGTGGTCCCTCGTGCTTTGGCTGGATCCCAGCCCTGTTAATTCCCCTTCCCTCCTTTGGTCCACGTTGTAGCTTGAGCTGAAAGCTACTTTCTTGGGTCAGTAAATCCTAGAATTGTGGAATGGTTTAGGTTGGAAGGGACCTCAAATATCACCTAGTTCCAACCCCCCTGCCATGTGCTGCCTGCAGTGACACACAGCAGCTTTGTCCCATCCCAGAGGCGGTTCCAGGCAGCAGAGATCTCCTGCATCCTGCTGGTAAAAGGTCTTCTGCAACACAAACTGCCGTATCAGTGGCTGTTGCCTCTGTCTTTCAGCAGCTGGTGGAGCAGGAGCCGTGGCTGGTGTCTGCAGAGCTGAGCCTGCCTGTGTCATTCGCAGAGGAACTGGGCAGTGGGTTTTCTCCTCAAGCTGAGGCTGTGTGGTTTTGGCTGGATTTAGAATCATAGAATCATTCAGGTTGGAAAACACCCTTGGGATCATCGAGTCCAACCGTCAACCCTACTCTACAAAGTTCTCCCCTACACCATGTCCCCCAACACCACATCTAAACGACCCTTAAACACGTTCAGGGATGGTGACTCAATCACCTCCCTGGGCAGCCTATTCCAGTGTCTGATTTGGATTTAGTCTAAAAGGACATGGACCTGTTGGAATGGGTCCAGCAGAGGGCCATGAAGATGATCAGAGGGATGGAGCACCTCTGGTAGGAGGACAGGCTGAGAGAGCTGGGGTTGTTCAGCCTGAGAAGAGAAGGCTCCGGGGAGACCTTAGAGCCCCTTCCAATATCTGAAGGGAGCTCCAGGAGAGCTGGGGAGGGACTCTTTATCAGGGAGTGCAGTGACAGGACAAGGGGTAAGGGTTTTAAATGGGAAGAGGGGTGATTTAGATTGGATACCAGAAAGAAATTCTTTGGTGTGAGGGTGGTGAGAGCCTGGCCCAGGTTGCCCAGAGAAGCTGTGGCTGCCCCATCCCTGGAGGGGTTCAAGGCCAGGTTGGATGGGGCTTGGAGCAACCTGGTCTGGTGGGAGGTGTCCCTGCCCAGGGCAGGGGGTTGGAACTGGATGATCTTTAAGGTCCCTTCCAACTCTAACCATTCTGTGATTCTATGATTTTGTGCCTCAAAAAATAGGGTTGACACTGCTACTCGTTGTTTAGAGACTTGTGGTGCTCTTTCACAGCTGGGCTTTGCTTACAGCCCCGCTCTGGAACTTGCACATTCCAATGTCTCATCTTGGGCTGCTGTTTCAGGAGAAGGAGAGCGGGTTAAAATGGCTCTGCTGCCCCCCCCTCCACCTTCAGGAGATGAACCTTAACATCTTCCTAACCAACTGCCTCTTCCTATCCCATTTCCCCCCCCTAGTTGGAAGAGAACTGCACGCTCCCAGAGGATGTTGTGTCATCTTGATGGGCTGTAAGTGCATCTTCTGTCTAATATTAGCCCACTGCGCTCTCTCCGTCTTGCAGGGCTGCTAATTAGCTTAAGTGAATGGGAAGACTGGCTGTGCCTCAGCGTCTTTTTGATTTGTGGGTGATACTCAATTAAAAGAAGGGGAAGAGGGAAAAAAAAAAGGCAGAGGAGGTTTTGCTGATCTCTGCGCTTCTAAGCGTGCTGCTTCCCTGGGTGTTTAGTCCTCAGCTCTGTGTTTCAGGTGAGCAGAGCCAGACGAGCATGAAACTCTCTTTGGATGCTCAGGGTTGGAATGGGGCTCATCCAAACTGCTCCTCCTGGGGGAGAGAGGGAGGTTCAGAATGTGTTGGAGAACAGAGTAAAGTGGTTATCTTTCCTTTAAGGGCTTTAAAGCAATTTGTCCGTGTTAACGAGCCATTTGATTCCCCAAGGTGCTGCCTGCCTTCCTGCAGGCTGAGACAGGTTATGGAAAGCAAGCAGCAATGTGGTCCCAGTTTGCAGAGCCAAGGTTGTGACCGAGCAGGGAATGGGACCCGGGAGTCCGAACCCAGTTATCCACCAGGATAACCCACCTGCAGTGTGACTTGGAATGGACGGGGACAAGCCCTTGATGCTGCGGCTGGAATAGCAGGGTTTTACAGACAATTAGCCAGGCTGTTGGCCCTAAACTGGGAGGAGAGCTGATGGCAGGGGGGGTGTCTCCCTTGAGGGGCCGTTGAGGTTCCTCACGGCCACAGCAATGAGTCACTGTGGGTCCTTTCCTGTTATTTATAGAATCATAGAATCGTCTAGGTTGGAAGGGACCTTAAAGATCATCTAGTCCAACCATCAACCTAACTCTGACAAAAAAATAAATAAGAAATAAGCAATAAAAAAATAAAATAAATCACTAAACCATATTTTTGAGGACCCGTTTGTGGGACTCTCCCTGCTGTGTTTCTCCCCTGGGTGCACCGTCAGCATCCATGTGCTTTGAGTGTCCTCCTGCTGGCTTTTCCTTCGTTCTTCCAGGCTGCCCACGAGGCTTTATCCGCCTGTTCCCGACTCCATCCGCAGCAACAGGAGCACGGGGCTGCTGTGAGAGCCACAGGCTGATCCATGCCTGGTGCCAGGGGGGTGGTCTGCCAAACGGGCTCTTGGACCTTATACCGTGGCTTGTTCTTTTCTCTGCCTGTGTAAAATCCCAGCATCCCTGCTGGTCTGGAGGAATAAGCAAATAAGGGTGTTGAAATTGGACTTCCTCAGCTCTTTAGCTGAAGAGGAGGATGGCTGGAGCTAGTTCCTGCCTTCCTTCTAGCATAAATGCCACCGATGCAAATTTATGCATCCCTCTGAAATCCAGCTGCAGGCTGGAAGGACGGCTCACGCTGCAGGAGGGATGCTCGAGGGGTTTATCTGTAGCCACTGTGGCGTGTGTGGTGTGGAACAAAACCCCCCTATCTGAGGCCAAATTCACGCTCGGAAAACCAGTCTTTAAACTTCTTCCTGGCCCCCTGTCCTGCGGCGATGCTTGTTGCAGGTGGAGGATGGTAGCCAAAGGCTGGAGCCTGGCTGGGTGCGTGTTAACTCCTGCCGGAGCAGAGACTGCCAGATGCTCAGCTTTGGGAACCAAAGGGTTGAGTAAGTCGGGGCCTTCCAGCACTTGCAAAGCTTGTGAACCCCCAAAGTGCAGAAGAGAAGTCACTGGAGGGCAGAGAGGGGAGGAAAAATCAACCAATACATCGCTTGCCAACTCTAGTTCAGCTGCCAAATTGTGATTGCCTTGGCTCTGAAGCTGTTCTCTGTAGCCAAGAAGCACCATATCTCGCTCTGTTTCTGGGAAAAAACCACGCAATTCTCTGGGGCCTTAGGTCCAGTTCAGGCCTTTGAGTTCTTCTGTAAAATCGGGGGATGACTGCATTACAAAAGAAGCATCAGCCCCAAAGGAGTGGTGGTGGGAGTGTAGAAGTGGTCTGAATGAATCTCCTAGCTTCCCACCGCGGGCAGGATGGCCCCAAAGAGACTTCCCTGATCTGTGTGGCCCGGGAAGCAGCTGGCAGTGATGGGGATGGACATGGAAAATCAGACTGGCCTCTTGGAGCTGTAAGGTGTGTTAACAGAGAACACACAGAGCTGGAAATGGGATGAGACTCCTGGTTTCTATGGAAGGCAGAACTCATCTGAGCTCAGGAAGGAGAGAGGAGCGAAAGATGTCCTGGGGGCTGTGCCTCGGTACCCGAGGGTCCCTTTATCCCTACGGTGGGTGGGCTCCTCCTCTGTTGCCTTTTCTGTGGTCCCGGTGCCTGCAGGGGCGTGCAAGGTTCTGCCTGGGGGTCTGGGGCTGCCCCCCAGGGTCAGGACAGGATGGGGGTCACCCTGCCTCATCCCTTGGACAGTGTTTCCCGCGGGTACCAGCCAGAAACCTCCAGGGAGGCGGTGATGTGCCTGTGCAAGGTGTGTGTCTCACACCCCTGAGAGCAGGGGCAGACGGTGTGCAAGGGTGGTTTTGGAGCTTTTCCTAGGATTTCTCCATCTGGAGGCCATTTTCCTGTCCCTCCTTGTGGGGAGCCGGGGAGAGAGGTGCTTCCCTGGGCTGGGCCGGGCGCTGCGTGCCGGCAGTACCTTTCTGCTGATAAATCTTAATCCCTTCTTGCGCTCACGGGCAGCGGCCGGGCGGGCAGCCAGGGGCAGCATTCCAGTCATAGCTCAGCCAGGTAGGCTGGCAGGAGAAAGCCCTGCTGGATGGGATCTGCGGAGTGAGGTGTAGGAGGAGCGGCAGCCTTCCCGCAGGAAAAGGGGTGATGTGGGGAGCAAGGGGCTCCCGGCTGTGCTGGGGCCATGGGCCAGCAGCAGGGGTGGCACCTGATAGCCCAGGGGTGGCATTCCTGGGGTGGGGTGGTCTCTTGTTGCTGATCCTCTCCTCCCTGGGACCCTGCTGAGCAGTGCCGAACTCTTTCTCTTCTGTTAGAAGAGGACATACACTGATTTTTTTTGATGCTAGTACGGTGATTTCTAGGGAAAACCCAGTGCCTGCCACTATGCAGCAAACCAGAAGGATCCTTGCTTTGAATTTGGGACTGGTCCTGTAACTCCTGGGTGGCTGCATTTGAAATGGATGCCCAGCAGGAGAGGAGCTGGAGTGGTCTGGCCATGCCCTGCGCTGTCTGGCCGTGCCCAGGGATGCTGCAGTCCAGTTATGGACCAGGGCAAGCACCTGGAGAGTCTGCTCTTCCCTGTGTGCCTTCCCAGAGGGAATGGCTCCTTCACTGCCACGTTTCATATAATTGGGACCCTCTTCAGTGTTTTCAGTGGCATTTTTTTATCGTGGTGGTGTCTCTCCTCTACAGGCGATGCAGGATGGTGCTGTGGCTCCATCTCTTCTGCAGTGATATTTTGGCCAGGGGATTCGTTCTGGCTCGATCCTTTCTCTGCCGCTTCTCATTCTGTTGGTACTAAAAAAACTTTACTAACAAACAGACCTATCAAGGCCATGGGGTCAGAACTGAGTTGGGTTGGTTTGTTTTCTTTTTTCCCCTCCCTCAGGTAATTACCCAAGCAAATCCTTTTGGCTGGGCTGTGGGAGCCACTCGTGTGGCTTGGGATTGGCGAGAGCTTGGCCCTGGGATGGGCTGTAGCTTCATTTGGACAGTTGTGCTCTTGGGGAAAACAGGTTCTTTGTCTCTTCTTATTTGTCCCTCTCCTGCTTACAGCCGGTTTCTCTCTCAGCTTTCCTTGTTACACTGGGCTGTCTGTTTATGTAGTGATAAAATCCCTGAGCAAATTGTTTTAACTGATGCTGTTTATCTAAGAGATAAACTAGGATCAGTGGAAGCTCCTGGCAGTTGCAGGGGGAAACTCTGTCGTGAGGAGCCATCTGAGCTCCGTCTAGGTGAGAGCTTCTGCTGCTTTCAGCGTGGTTCCTTTCCGAGCAGACCTGTCCCAGACTGAGCCCAGAGGCCAAGATTTGCAGGAATCCCCTATTTCTTGCCGACTTTGCCTTGTGGCTGGAATACCAGTGCGGCGGCGAGGCACGCTGATGGGTGCAGGGCCTTGAGAGAGAGGTGTTTGTCTGGGCTGGGGTGGTCCATGGGGATGCAGTGACCATGGGCTGTGTCTCTTGAGTGACCCCCAGCCCCCGTACCCGCCCCCCAGCCTGCTGCTCCCTCTCCCTTACCCCATCCCTGCTTCTCTGCAGGGAAAAACCTGCAGAGTAGCTTTTTCCAGCATGAGTTTTAATGTGTCGTGAAAGCCCGGGGGCTGCCTTCATCAATAAGCCATAAAACAAAGCTGAAGTGGTTCTTACAGGGCATCTCTGCAGCAAGCAGAGCATCCCTGGTATTTAAAGGTCTCGGAGGGTGTATAACTAAATGGGTTCGGATAAAAGGTGGATTTTGGTGCGGGGAAGCCCAGGATGCCTGCAGATGTGGCTCCTGCATCTGTGAAGGGACTGATGGTGGGGTTCTGCAGCCAGGGCTGGGGCTGGGAGCCGCTGCTGCCTGTCAGCCCTCTGCTGCGGGGGGTGGCTGGCCCCGTTTTCTCCGATAAGTAGCTAGGTCACTTGTGGCTTTGTTTAATAGATGTGCTGAGGAGTGAGCTCTGCTGTGCAGGAAGCATTTCCCACCCTCGGCCCCCGTTCTCCCAGCCCCCACGGGCTGCTGCATTCCTGGGCAGTGAGGTTGCCTGCAAACAATGGCACCGAGATGCTGTCCCCATGCGGGGACGGGTGACGTAACCCCGGGGAGGGAGAGACCCCTTCCCCGGAGGGGTCCCTTTGTCCCTGGCAGCACCCTGGGGTGTCTTTCCCTCCCATTGGGTTCAGTCTCCACCTTGGGTGCCAAATTCGTAACCCCGGGGAGGGAGAGACCCCTTCCCCGGAGGGGTCCCTTTGTCCCTGGTAGCTCCCTGGGGTGTCTTTCCCTCCCATTGGGTCCAGTCTCCACTTTGGGTGCCAAATTCCTGGATCCTCGCAAGCTTGGGAAGGGGAAGCGAAATCTCTGGTCGCTCAGCATGGCTTCTTCTTGGGGACATCGAGTGCATGGTCCCCTGTACCTGCAGTGATGGGCCAGGGGAGGAGGGAGCCGTAGGGCTGGAGTTGGGCCACCCGCTCCGCTGTCACTGGCAGGTCCCAGCTCTGGTGGCCCTGGGCACGGCAGGGAGAGGGAAGATCCTGGCAGAGGTTGCCCACTCTGGGGGCTTCCAGCCTTGCTTTTGAAGAGAAACATCCCTGTTATGGTTTGAGAAACCCAGAACAATTTATTGTTGTTTAGATAATTATTCTATCGCCCGATGATCCCCTCCCCAGCTGGGAAGGGGAATTGGGGAAGGAAACCCAAGGGTTGAAATATAAATAGATTTAATAGAGTAAGGCTAGATAATTAATGTTAATGACACTAAAGAACCAGTATTGATCCCGATGCCAGTATAAAATCCCCCAGGATGATACCCATCCCACCCCAGGCAGCCGTGCCCTCCCAGCAGGGACAGCCCATGTGGGACCCTGCGAGCGCTGCGGCTTCGGGAGGAAGGGAAGGGCTCAGGGCACCAGGGCAAGGAGTTCTCGGAATCACAGACATCAAGGAAGAGGGGAAAAATCCTCAGCAGACTTTCTAATTTATATATAATGTGACGTTCAAGGTATGACATAACCCCATTGGCAGCTTGGGTCAAGTGCCTAGGTCTTGGTCCTTGTCATCTCTGCACCTGGTGAGCTCAAAACCACTGAGACCTTGAAACCCGCATTCCAGAGCTGGCTATAAAGTAAATATTTTCACAAATCCGGACACTAGAGTCTTCTAAAAGTGCAGATTTCCCAAGCTTTAGAAAAGTAATTTGTCTTGTGTTGCTCAAACCAGGACAGTCCCCATCTTCTAAACACCTGCATCTCCCCTGCCTCTGGGCACCGCTGTGGCACGTCTCAGCAGGACCAGGCAGCCCATAGCTCTGCCCATGCAGGTCCTGGGGCCTCCTGGCTTGGGGCAGGCTTCTGCTTAGAGAGGTCAGTGTAAAAGGGAGGGATGCAGATTGGTGTATCCGAGGTCAGTTTTCTCCTGGTGAAGCCTGGAAGGGTGGAGGAACTAGGCAGCAGGCTCGAAGGGTGGCCACTCTCACATGGGGATGAGTTGAACTAAGGAATTGGTTTCCAGTGGATGGTGCGAGAGCCAGGAATATTAAGGGGCTGAAAAAGTATTAGGCAAAATCTCGATGGGTGGGTCAATCAGGTATTTGGCAGTTGTGTAAGCGGAGCTGCTTCTGGCTGAGGGAGTCCCTGAAGAGCTGATCTCCAGATTGATACGGGGTGCAGGCAAGCTTGGTCCGCCCTTCCTTGGCTCTGGGCACTCTTCCGTGAAACATCTGCTACCAGAGGGATGGCTGGTCCTGCCACAGTGTCCCCTCTCCTCCTCTCCTCCAGCGCTGCCACCGTAAGGCTTGGCAGAAGGCGAGCTGCAGTGTGGGAGCGGTGGCTGTCACACGCTGTCCCCAGGCACAGGGGAGGGGGACGCAAAGCCACCTTCTCATCCAGGGCTTGCCAAGGCATCTGTCCCCCCGGTGCTCCCTCCTGGGGTGACCCGGGGTGCCCCAGCCTCGAGGAGCGGGGAGGCTGCACGCCTGCCTGTGTGTGCATGCTCGGGCGCCTGGCTTCCTCAGCGCAGGGCTGGGCAGGTCCTTCTGCTGCAAAAACTTGCCTAAAAAGCTCCCTTTTCCTCTCCAGTCCCCTCCTGGCCTGATTTCCCTTCAGTTGTGCCTGTCCTCCCCTGTGCTGCAGGTTTTGGGGTGAGTGATGACTTTGGCCGTGATGTACCTTAGACCACGTGGGCCATGGGTTTGTGCTCCATCCTCCGTGTACCTCTCCCTGCTCTGCTCCACGCTGCAGGTCAGGAGGGAGGAAAGGGGATGGCACAGCATCCCGGTGAGTCCCGTTGGACCACACGTCCCTCCTTGTGGTGGTCACAGTGCCCAGGCCAGGGTGGCCACGCTGGCAGAACAGCCCTGCCCCTGGGGGAACTGGGGCGAGACCAGGAGGATGGGGTTGAATCCCATCTTTCTCCCTCTGGGGTGCGCAGAAAGGACAAACCTGTTGCTGGGGGTGAGCTGGAAGGGTCGGAGTGTTCCCCACCCCACCTGGAAGGATTTTTTTTTCGAGGACCCTTAAATGCATACCTTTCTCCAGCCCTTTTTTTTCCCCCCCACTTTCCCTGCCCTCCCTCGCCGTTTGCCTGCGCTCTGTTTGCGTAACCTGTTCTGGCATGTGCCCTGGTCAGGTGGATTATGTGGGGCAGAGCTCTCTGCCAGCCTGGAATGCCAGCTATGCATCCCCTCAGCGCCCCTGGATGCAGAGGCAGGCACCCGCTTGACACGTGCCCCTCGCTCCCAGTTGCTCCCAGTAGCTCCCAGTAGCTTTCCGGTGCCTCTCAGAGAGAATTTGGGCGATGCCGGAGCTTTTCAGAGAGGGGAACGCGAGGGAGGCAGCCCCTCCGCCGAGCTGGGGAAGGCGCCCAGTTGAAGCACTGGTGTGGAGCTGCTGGTTAGGGTGGGAGGCTGCCGGGAAGCCGTTGGCATCCCTGCCTCGCCGGGGATGTCTTGTGCGAACTTGCTCCGGCTCTTGCGAGGTTTGGGAGCTATTCCCTATTCCTCTCCCTCCACGGGAAGGCGAGGGAGGCGGCGGGGTGGGGAGATGGGAGCTGTTAGAACGCCCTGTGGAGCTCCAGCCAGGAACGGCAGCGCTGCCCTGGGACGACTGGGGAAACTGGGAGCAGTCCCTGGCTGGGGAAGGGTCGGGATTCAGGATCTGCCTTCCCAAAGCTTCCAGGCAGCTCACGCCTGAAGAGTATGATGTCCTGTGTGCACATGCTTCCCGCAGAGTTCCCCTTTTTCCCTTGTTGTTCACAGGGGGGAAAAAGAAAGAAGGAAAAAAAAAAAAAAAAAGNGAAAAAAAAAAAAAAAAAAGGCAATTTTCCATTTGAGGCAATGCTGGACTGCTTTGTGATTCTATGTTCTTTCAGTGCCTGCCCCAGAGTAGCGGGTTCCTGGCTCCTGCGTGGTACCAGGGGTGTAGCGGGCAGGAGACAGCTCACTCCTGTGATGTTCTCACAGGCAGCGCAGTTATTCTTAGAGGGCTGGGCAAATCCTACAATATTATCAGGGTTCCTGCAGCCCCGGTGCCAGGGTTTGTCAGCAAACCCTAGGGACAGAGGCGTATATTTAGCTCTTGGAGCAAGCCCTGCTTTACTTGGTGGGATAGCATGGCTGGAGCTGGTTTCCGTGGAGGATGCTGAAGGAAGGAGCACCCTGTGTCCCTAGAGGTGCTCCTCAGGAAAAGCAGAATTCTGCTCTGCTTGGTCAGGTCTCCTGCTCACGGCACTGGCTTCTTGGCTGGGGCTGTGCTCTGCTGCTTGGACCAAGATCTCTTGGGTTAGGTGGTTCAAATGCTCACCTTTGCCTCTGGACTGTGCTGTCACTCCAGGCAGAAGAGCTGCAAGGTTCAAATCCTTTGGCCACCGTAAGCTGCACTCGGGTGGTCTCTCGTTCCCAGACTTGCCCCTTTTGGGGCACAGAAGCTGAGGGTGTGAGGTTATTCGTGGTGTGTGAGTGGGGAGCGGGGCTGAGGGGGTGCCAATGGTGGAGGTCCTGCTGGTGGTGGAGGCTTCTCTCTTTTCATAACACTCCTGAGAACCGTTGCTTTGTACCGAACAGGGGCTGCAAAGCTGAGCCTCCTGGTCCATCTTGCGTGGCCAGATGGAGTACCAGGGGACACGATGCTCCATGGAGCAGCTCTGGGTGACACCGGTGTCTCGGCTTTGTGCAGCCTCCTCTTGACAGGTGAACTAGAGCAATAAATAGCAGCCACATGGGACGGAGGGGTCTCTGCTTCCTGGGCAAGCCCTGATGGTCGTGGAGATGTTCTGCACCAGCTGGTTCTTCTCAGAGGAACGGAGCCCTGGGCACAACACCACAGGGCTGGCAGTGGTGCGCACAAAGCTCCTACATCGACCCACATCACAGCCCTTCATAAAAAACCTTCCTTTTGTGCTGCTTTTATGTGTTTTAACGATCACGCAGAGGGCTCTCTGATTGCAGTTCAAGGTGGTGGAGGTGGCCCTGCCAGACTGCAAGTGATGCTTGTCACTCCTCGGTCCTTTCTTCCCTCCCCGCTGCCTTGAGCTGGGCTTTGCAGCAGCAAAACCCCACGTGCTGGGCTCAGCTGTGTCACTGCTGAGCTCTGGGGCTCTATCCAGGGGGAAGAAGGTGGTGAGAGGGAGAGAAAAGGTGGCTGTGGGCCCTGCTGGAGCTGGGAAGAAAAGCAGCGTTCTGGGATTGCCCTGTCCACCCCCAAAAATGCCTGGCTGGAGCCACGGTGTTGATGCAAGCACCGTCCTCTCTTTGCTGTGCTGCCTGAGGGGTGTCGTAGTGCTGGAAGACGGAGCCAAACTTAATCTTCTTACTGCAAAGATCGTTAAAGGTGGGGAAATGGTGACAGAAATAGGATGGGAACCTACTTTCTGGGTGGTCTGTCTGAGTCAATGGTAGCAACTTGCACAGAGCATCTTGCCTGTCCTCCCAGATACGGAGAACAGCCTCCTCCCTTCCTGCCCTAGAAACTGTTGATGTGCTCGAAAACAGTTGGTCACCTCTGCCATCCCATGCTGTTCCTCTAGACTGAGCAGCCGTGACTCTTGGTCTCTGCTAGTCCGTCATTCCTTCTGGTTTCTAGGCCCAAAATCCACGTTAGCAATGGATTGCTGGTGTTTTTCGGATTGCATTTTTCAACCCCCCTGCCTGTTGTGCTGATGGTGTGATGGACGAGCTGGGGAACGTCCAGCTCCAGGTACCCGGGAAAGGCTCTTGCCCTCTGGGCAGGCAGAGATAAGGCTGCGGGGAGGCTGCCTGGCCCAGAACCGCTGAGCACACACGTGCTGGGAGCAGCTTTGTTGGGATGGCTTTTCCTGGAACCCCGACTGGGATTTGGGGCCGTCCGTACCACCCAGCCCGCACTCCGCTGGTGCCACGTCTGTGTGCTGGGAGTGGAAAACAGCTGCCCTTCGGTTGTTCCACGGACCACATGCAGCTCGCCTTTCCGTGGAAATGAAATTCTTTCCCGTTTTATCTACCGGATGTATCCTGGTGTGAAGTTTGTTTGGTGTTTTTTATCTCCCGTAGTCCATCTTTGTTTTGGAGCCGCTCAGTGGAACATCAAAGGCTGGATTTTTTTTTTTTTCCCACCCACTTATTCGGGGAAGTCCGCGGCTGGGGGAGCCTGGGGGTGGTGCTGCTTTATGGGAGAGCAAGAGCCTCCATGGGAGCAAGCGAGGCATCTTGAGGAACAACCCAGGTCGGCCTTAAAGGTACCAAGAGAGTCCTGGGCAAGCCTTCCAACCTGGGAATGTGAGAGAGAGAAGCTTCTGCCTCCAGAAGGGATTCTAGTAAATGGGGAAAAAAAAAAAAGAAAAAAAAAAAAAAAAAGAGTGTCTGAGTTTAGACCCTGTATCAAAGGGAGATGATGCTTTCCCTGGTTTGTGAAAAGCTGAGCCCTTGGGAGACACTCGTGGCCTCCAGATCAGATCTCACGTCCTGCTGTCAGACCGATGCCAGTGGGGCGGAGGGCTGAGAGCTGCTGGGTTCCAGGGCATCCCTCAGGATCTGAGGCCACTTTACCACCTGGGGCAGGTTCCTTGGGCCTGGGGACACAGGGCCTGGCACTGCCGAGCCTGGCAAGGGCCACCACTTGCCACCATGGGGAGAAGCCGGAGCTGGCCCCAGCGCTGGGCTGGAGAGCCTGTGTGTGGCAGCACCCTGCTTCTCCTGGCTTCTGAGGTGGCATCTCATGGCTTTTGAGGTTTCTCTGGATTGTTAGGGATGGATGGCAAGACCTGAGGTGGTCTTGCAAGCCTAGGTTGGTCTGTCAACCACCCTCTCCCCAGCTATAGGCAGCAGTTCTCCCATCGCTGGAGAGAAGACAGGGCTCTGTTTGAACCGAGCTGCTGGGAGGCAGGAGGCTCCGGGGTGGTGACTCGGGGCTGGTGGTGCCAACTCACAGGCTTGGATCCCTGCCTCTCCCCACCTCACCTGCGGGGAGACATTCTTCTCGCCTCTGCTCATCAAGCCCTGTGCTGGCTGAGGTTCATGGGCCACCTCCTCGGTCTTTTCCCCGGGCGGAGATGCGATGTGCTCCCCGTGGCAGCCCAGGCGATGCAGCTGCGCTCCTGGTGTCCTCCATCAGTTCGTTCCCCAGCTGCAAGCTGGCTTTCCAGCTAGCTAATCCTGCACCCTCAGCAAGTTTGCTGACGACACCAAGCTCAGTGGCACGGTCAACACGCTGGAGGGAAGGGATGCCATCCAGAGGGACCTGGACAGGCTGGAGAGGTGGGCTCGTGCAAATCGCGTGAAGTTCAACCAAGCCAAGTGCAGGGTCCCTACACCTGGGACGTGGCAATCCCAGGCACAAATACAGGTTGGGCGGAGAATGGCTGGAGAGCAGCCCTGAGGAGAAGGACTTGGGGGTGTTGGTGGATGAGAAGCTCGACATGAGCCAGCAATGTGCACTGGCAGCCCAGAAAGCCAACCCCATCCTGGGCTGCATCAAGAGAAGCGTGGCCAGGAGGTGTCTACTCTGCGCTTGTGAGACCCCACCTGGAGCACTGTGTCCAGCTTTGGAGTCCTCACCATAGAAAGGACATGGACCTGTTGGAATGGGTCCAGCAGAGGGCCACGAAGATGATCAGAGGGATGCAGCACCTCTGCTGTGAGGACAGGCTGAGAGAGCTGGGGTTGTTCAGCCTGGAGAAGAGAAGGCTCCGGGGAGACCTTAGAGCCCCTTCCAATATCTGAAGGGAGCTCCAGGAGAGCTGGGGAGGGACTCTTTGTCAGGGAGTGGAGTGACAGGACAAGGGGGAACGGTTTTAAATGGGAAGAGGGGAGATTGAGATGAGATACCAGAAAGAGGTGTGGTGAGGTTGCTGTGAAGGTGGTGAGAGCCTGGCCCAGGTTGCCCAGAGAAGCTGTGGCTGCCCCATCCCTGGAGGGGTTCAAGGCCAGGCTGGATGGGGCTTTGAGCAACCTGGTCTGGTGGGAGGTGTCCCTGCCCAGGGCAGGGGGTTGGAACGGGATGGTCTTTAAAGTCCCTTCCAACTCTAACCATTCTATGATTCTGTGATACCGCTGTTGTTATAAGCCTGCGACTCTAGTTAAAAACCAAACTCCTTGTTACTAATGGCTTCCTCAGAGAAACCTAGAGGAAGGCTCTTCAGGAGCTGTCTGATGTGGCGCAGGGTAAACACCCACTTCCCAGTCTCACACTGTGGTTTCTCTTTTCAGAGCAACTTGATTTGTTGTTTTTTGTTTTTATTTTTATTTTTTCTTCCTTTCTCCAAATATACTGAACTCTCATCCCCTGGGAAAGGAGCCCTTCTTCCTTCCTTCCTCCCCCTTTCCCTGCAGGGTCCTGCCCCGAGTTCGGATCTGGCTGGGGCTCTGGCAGGGCGTTTCTCCCCCCGGCAGGGCAGTTCCCAGGCCAGCTCACGTTCCAGGCTTTATTTGCTGATGACAAACTGTGGGACGGCTTTCTGAGCCGCCTCGGTGGGATGAAGGGTGTAATTGGTTATACATCTCCAGCTCGCCCTGTTATTTTAAAGCCTTTCCTTTCTCTGGCCTCGTTGCAAAGGGAATCTGCCCCGGGCACACTTGAAGCTTCCCCGCAGATGTGCCCAGGTACCTGCTCTGCCTTCTCCAGGGTGACACCTTGTTTGCTCAGCAAAGTGGGGAGAAACGGCCGCTTTCTCGGCACTTGCTGCGTGCAGGTCCCAAGTGATCTTTGGGGTGAAGCAGGAAGAGCCTGTCTGTTTGCAGCGGGGTTTCACAGCAGCGTGGGCAAATTGGTTTGGACAGAACACAGCCCTTCCATCTGCGGGTGAAAGTGAAGCTGATTTTTAGATAGAAATAGCTCGGGGATTTGTTAGCGGAAGAAACTTTGGTTGCCTGGGAGCATCTCTGGTTCGGATTCAAGCGAGGGGGAAAGTATCTGCTGAATTCCTCCTAAACTCTGCCTTCATCCCAAGCTTCCTACTGACACCAGCTGATCTCCTTCATGCTCTTCTGGCTCATGAGAACCCTTGCCCTGCTGAGCTCAGAGCTGCTGGCTGGGACCCAGTTCCCAGACAGTGAAGCAGGAGGGGAATCTAAAGAAACCCAGGCTGGGATTGTTTTTCTAGACTGATAATTTCTCCCAGACAGCTCTGGGTTAGACTCCTAGCCAGCTGGACTTGCACTTTCTTTGCCCAAGGGAGTCTCTTCTAGGCTCTGTGAAGGTCTCGTGGAGGTGCCGCCTGGCTCCCTCGAGTGATGCTCTCAGCACCGTCCCGTCACCCAGCTCTGCTCGTGGCATCTGCTTTTCAACACCACGGAGGCAGAAGGGAGCGGGGCAGGACCGGTGGGGGAAGCTGGCCGTGACTCTGGGGTGCGTGGTTGGTGGTGTGTAGCCTTCTGAAAGCTGGAAGCATCCTCTGCTCAGGGGTAGGGTTCTGGGAGCAGCCTTGTGGGTGGGATTATAGGCTGTGGGGTGTTGCCTTCTGTGCCGTGTAGCTGCTCTGAACCCATCTTAACTTGACACTGTGCCCACCCACGTGCTGCTGTCGTGTGGAGTCCGGTGCGGGAACTGCAAATCCATCTGGATTTAGCCCACCTTCCCCACATGCTTGTTTTCTCTGGAGCATTACATTTGTGCGTCAGGCTGGGCTTTTACAACCCCACCTCCGGGAGAGGGACCAGAAGAGTGGAGGAAACAGAAGGAAAGAGATGCTCGAAGATGGCAGCTGGACCTCTCCTGCTGATGCCAGGCCAGTGGGCAGGCTGCCCCCGAAGGCAGGAACCTGTGGTTATGCCCCTCACCTCCTGCCTCGCTGTTCATGGCAAGAGGGACAGTGGCCGTGCCCGAGTTGGTGAGTGTCACCTTGGCTCTCCGGGAGCATCCCGCTTGGCTGGTGGTGGTGCCTGGGAAGGCTGGGCTCTCCCGTGCCCAAAGGGAGCTGCCCGTTTGCCAGCGTGTGCCGCGTTTCGCCGCCTCTGCCGAGAGAGAGGAGCGTGTGATAAGAGCCTTCCTGTTCCCCAAAGCGCAGATGTTGGATGCCCCGGCCCCTCCAAGCGTGGGAACCCTTTCTGACGAAGTGCTGTCTGCGGAGATGGGTCCCCCGAGCACGTTGGTGTCTCTCTGCCGGAGGGCGAAGGGAAGCAGCAGCGTGGACTGGAGCCCCTGCCCTTCCAGCCCCTGGGGACCCTCTGGCCACTCCATCCGTCCCGATAAGAGAAAACACCGCTGCTGTTTCCCTAGCAGAGTCCTGGCGGGCGTCTTTGCACATACTCCGTGCCTTTTTCTCTGCTTTCCACTGGGTTTTTTTTTTTGTTGGTTTGTTTATTTATTTATTTATTTTTATTTTTTTCCTCCACCGCAGAGGTCTGCATGATTAGGAAGGAATTTTTCACAGAGAGAGTGGTCGGGCATTGGAATAGGCTGTCCAGGGAGGTGGTTGAGTCACCGTCCCTGGATGTGTTGAAGGTACTGAGGGATATGGTGTAGGGGAGGACTTTGTAGAGTAGGGTTGGACTCAATGATCCCAAGGGTCTCTTCCAACCTGAATGATTCTATGATTCTATGACCCTGTGCAAGGACTGGGCTGAGGAACACGGGTGCTTCCCGCACCCCCGCGGGTCAGTCTGTCCGTGCAGAGGGCTCCCAGGAGCGTGGATGTGGCCACCTCTGGCCTGCCCAGGCGAGAAGGAGGAGGGTTTTAGGCTACCGAGGCTTTTATGCAGGAGACCTCACTTGCCTCTCACAGCTCCAGGGGCAGGAAGGGGAGGATTTGGGGGCTCCCCACTGGGAGCGTGCACTGGGGGAGGAGGAAGGATGCTGCAGCGGCTGTGGAAGGGGACGTGCACGGTGTTTGTGGGACCTGCATCGTTTCTGCCTGAAGAGGAGGGGTGTGTGGCTCGTCCTTGCTGCAGGAGGGCACCCTGCAGAAGGGACTCGGGCACAGCCTGGCACCGTCGGAGCTTTGCACAGAGTTGAAAGGAGCTGGCACTTGCTTGGAGCCTGTCTCAGATTAAAGGCTTTCCCTTCACAGTAAATCTCGCATGTCTTACATCTTAACGCGTTAGATTCTTTGCCCTGGAGCCAGGCTGGAAACTTGGCGGCTGTAACGCTGATCTGTTAGAGGAATCATGCCCCGTGTACAGCGTGGGAGACCTGGGCTCCTGCTCCCAACTGAGGTGGGAACTGGTTGGCTTTGCTCCGTGGGAGCCTTGCTCAAGGGGACAGGCAAAGCCAGGCTGGGGAAGCTGCGTGGTGGGGCTGCTGAGGGTCTGCGTGGCACTTCATACTCATAAGGGAGAGATAATTGGCTCTGCCGGCTCGTTTCAGCTGCATCTTTGCTTGCATGTGCTATTTTTTTTTTTTGGGGGGGGGGGGGGCGCTGGGGGAGCTGGTGGTTGTTTCAGAGTAATCCTGGGGCGAGCTCTGCATCTGCAGCTAATGGGAGTTTAGTGCCAGTTAACAGCCTTGCAGCTCAGACAGATGGTCTGACTATGCTCCGGGGGTGTCAAAATACAGGAATAATTGTTTACAGGCAGAACGCTGCCTACGTGGGAACCAACACCCAAAATTTGTTGGAATTTGTTCAAAAGGAGCCCGCGGCTTCAGTCAATAAAGGATGTGGCAGAGGGGGCTCCTTCCCCCACGGAAGGGGCTGGCAGAACAGCTTGGAGATGGGACAGTTGTCGAATCATAGAATGGTTCTGGGTTGGAAGGGACCTTAAAGATCATCCAGTTCTAACCCCAGTTGTGGGGCTGGAGATGGCAGAGCTGTTGCCCAGTGTGCTGGGGCAAGCGGTGTGACCTGGCCAGGCTGGTGGCCACTGTCCTCCGGCTCCTGAGTGCCATAGTCCTGGGAAGCAAGTGCTTTAGAAGGCAAGATGGTCACAGCTTGCTCCTTCTGGCCTGCGGTGGCTTTCTGCCTAAAGATGGAGCGTGATCCCCCCAGCTCTGTGCTACCTCAGAGAAGGTCCCAGGGTAGGCGGCAGGTGAAGAGCAGAGAGGTGGCTGTGGGAGGACGGTCTCTCCTGGGTCCCTCCTGCCCTGCCTTGGCGGAGAGGAGCAGGGCACATTCCTCTGCCCTGACTTCAAAGGTTGTTGCTGCATATACAGAGCCCAGCAGCCTTGGCAACCCTCTTGCCGGCCGGAGCGTTGGCAGCAGCTGGTGGCTGCTGTTCCCCGGCTCCGCTGGGCTCTCGCTGCCCTTTTGGCCTCCCCGCTTTGGGAGAGGTGCCCGCTCCCTCCCTACGGGAGCCAGGGTACGTGCCGTGGGTGTGTGGCTGCTCCCAGACCCCTGCCAGGCGCTTTGCTTTGGTGTTTCTACCTGCTCCCCGAGTCTGTGGTGTCCACCACCCTGATCTTGAGGGAATTTCGCCTCTGACTCGCGTTTTAACCTCAGCAGCCTCTTGCAGGGTTATCTCCTCATTCCCCAAAGAGAGAAGCTGCAAGAATGATGCCCTCAGTTTAGGACCTTATCACAGAATCACGTGGGGTTGGAAGGGACCTCTGGAGATCATCTAGTCCAAAGCAGGTCCACCCAGAGCAGGTCACACAGGAACCTGTCCAGGTGGGGTTTGAATGTCTCCAGAGAAGGAGACTCCACCACCTCCCTGGGCAGCCTCTTCCAGGGCTCTGCCACCTCAAAGTGAAGAAGTTCCTCCTCATGTTTAGATGAAACTTCTTATATTCAAGTTTGTGCCCATTTCCTCTTGTCCTGTCCCTGGGCACCACTGAAAAAAGACCGGCCCCATCCTCCTGACACCCACCCTTTAAGTATTTAAAAGCATTGATCAGATCCCCCCTCAGCCTTCTCTTCTCCAGACTAAGAAGACCCAAGTCCCTCAGCCTCTCCTCGTAAGGGAGATGCCCCAGGCCCCTCATCATCTTTGTAGCCCCCTGCTGTACCCTCTGCAGCAGCTCCGTGTCCTTCTTGAACTGGGGAGCCCAGAACTTAGGTCAAAATGGAGTGAGGTTGACCCAAGGGCATGCCCACCAGTGGGCTGGGACATGGCTGAGGCTCTGTGCCTGGGCAGTAGGAGCTGCAAGGAGAGACCAACCAGGCCACCCTGTGGCTTGTCGCTTCAGTTAAACACGGGGAGTATCTACTGGTGTTTGGCTTCCTGGGGTGTTTGGGGTCTCTGGAGAGAGTTGGAGTCTTGCCATTCTCCAGAGGACAGTTAATCAGGGTCTGTTCCTCTCCTGCAGGGAGGGTGAGGGATGTCTGACGGCATCTTCTCAGCTGAGCAAAGTAGGGATGTGCTCCATCTTTAGGGGATGGGCAGGGAAATATGCAGTCACCTGAAATAGGGGGCAAGGGCACTTACCAGGGTCTGTAACTGCTTTATCAGGGCTGGGGCAGGATCAGGGCCCAGGTCCTCCTCTATTGGAGGAACCTACCGTTTACATCCTCAGGTCACCTCAGGTGAGTCCCTGTTGTCCCATGGTTTCTCCCGTGATTGAAGAAGAGCGATGTCCCTCTGTCTCCAGAGGAGGGTGAGTGAGAGGACTGGGTTGTCCTGAGCGCTGGTGGAGGCACTGGGGCTTCTCCAGCCCTGGCTCCTTGCCCAGGTTTTTTCTGAGCCATCCAGGTGACTTCAGCTGCATCAGCCTGTCCCTGTGCTGGGGGCGTTGCTGCTGCTGCAGCCCAATTAGGAGATTAAAACCTGCTATTAGGAAATGAGGCTGATGCAGCTTGGGCCAGCAGCAGTTTCTTGCTTTCAGCTCCTCCAGCTGATCCTGGTTCGTTGGCTTCCTAAAGTCTCCTGCGTTTCGGCCGCCTTGTCCCAACCCTGGGAGGGGACAGTGGAATAAGGCTGTTGTAGAGGAAGAGGTGATAATGGCTTGGCTGCTGGTTTCTTCCTCCCCATCTTCCCTGGGGGTGCATCCTGTGACTGCTCCATGTCCTGGGCTACCCTTGGCGATGCCCCCTCCGTCCTGGGCAGGGCTCTGCGTAGATGCCACTCGGATGTTTCTTTGGCAGCTGGACCCTTTTCCAGCTGCGTGACCCGTTTCAGACCACGCTGACTGATGTTCTGCAGGTGTTCCAGACACGCTGACCCCTTTCTCCTTGTTGTTAGGGGGAGTGTGAATAAAACTTCAGTTTTATAGCATGGGGTGTGCCTGGGTATCAGCTGCTTGACTAAGCATCGGTGGCCGGGCAGGAATCATGAGGATGGAGATAAGGATACCTGGAATGCATTAAACTGGGGGCTGTCCTTCTCCTGCATCTCTGCACCAGCAGCAGTTGGCAGTGGTGCTCCCCATCCCAGGAGAGGTGACAGGGCTGGCTTCTCTTGGTGCTCTCACATTCCTGATGTTACCACCCTTCACGCCGCCGTGCCTCTTCCCTGCCACTAAATATGTTCATTGAGTGGGTTTTAGTGGGCACCTCCTTCCTTGTCTGGTTGGCTCAAGCAAAGCTCAGCCTTTGCCCTTTCCCGGGGAAAGGAAAGCGTGTCAAACTCTGCCATCATTTCATCTATTTTCTCTCTTATTGGGTTAATCTTGGCTGTAGCACGCAGAAGAGGAGCTGAAGTTACGCTGCTGCCCCTGGGACTCCCAGGGGAGTTCTGCAAGGGTCAGGGATGCTCCCTGAGCCACTTGTCACCCGAGTGGCACAAACCAGGGACACGTCTGTCCTCTGTGCTACTGATAAGCCTTATCTGCCTTCTGCCAGAGTCCCTGCAGATCTGCAGGGGTCAGGGTTTCCCTCTTGCTTTTATCCCAGCTGTTTTTCACGGGGCTTGGACCTGCAGCGTTACTTGGGGTGGGTGAGGGTGATGCTCTGTGGATCCACCGAGCAGTTGGCTGTTCCTCGGGGGGGCTGCAGGCTTCCAGGGGTGGGGAACCTCTCATGAGGAGTCAGACCTGGGGGGCTGGCTGAGCTCAGTGACCCCTTCCTCACCTTGACTCCAGCGAGGTTTTCCCTGTGACCACCAGACCCGGGGAGGAGAGGGGCAAGTTTACTCTGGTCTGACCAACTCTTTTTTTGCTCTGTTTTCTTTTTTTTTTCACATGTGCTGTGTCCTCTCCCACATGGATTCTGGATTATTCATTACTAGGTAAGAACAGCATTTATCTCCTTTCTTGGACTGAACGTGGGGCAGGGGAGGCTGGGATGTATTTGGTCTTGACACACAAGGATGCTTTGTGTGATGGGAACTTATGGCTCCGAGGGAGCAGAGTACGTGTGTGTGGGAGGCTGATTCCTTGGATCAGGCTGATTCCTTGGATCAGCCTGTTCCTGGGCACTTGCTAGCCCAGGACCACGTGTGGGTGTCTGGGGGGCTTCTTGGCCTGGAGGGAGCTCTCCTGTGCAGGTCTTGGGGTGGGCAGAGCACATGGGGAGGGAGGGTAGAGATATTTTGTCCCATTTGCCCACTGCCACAAAAGACCCCTTTCTCCTTGTTGTTAGGGGGAGTGTGAATAAAACTTCAGTTTTATAGCATGGGGTGTGCCTGGGTATCAGCTGCTTGACTAAGCATCGGTGGCCGGGCAGGAATCATGAGGATGGAGATAAGGATACCTGGAATGCATTAAACTGGGGGCTGTCCTTCTCCTGCATCTCTGCACCAGCAGCAGTTGGCAGTGATGCTCCCCATCCCAGGAGAGGTGACAGGGCTGGCTTCTCTTGGTGCTCTCACATTCCTACTGCATGACTGGAACCCACACCAGACATAATTTATAGATGGATTAAACCTTTCTTCTCTGTCTAGTTTTAAATCTTATATAAATATATATATATATTCTCATGGTCTTCTCAGCTTCCTGGTAGGATCATAATGCTCCGTGATCACAGAAAAGTCCCCAGCTTGTCTTCCTGGCCCTTCTGGAGGCAGAAATGATGCAGAGCCTTTTGAGTTCTGTGGAAATGATGCAGAGCCTTTCGAGTTCTGCAGAAGTTCTGCAGAAGAACATGCTGGGGCAGGCAAGAGGAAATGCCGCCAGTCGCAGGACCCTGAAGCAGAAGGGAGCTGGTGCCGTTGGATACTGTCAGGCTGTTGCTTTGTACCACCGGTGGCTAAGAGAAGTAGGCAGGAGGCCGTTTTTAATGAGGTTTATTTTGTTTTTTTTTCCTTGCTTTACCCCTAAGGCTCCGGAGTGGGCAGCTACAAGTTCTTCACTGAACCTCGCTGCCAGCTCTGCTGGCCTCTGGTGCTGGCCCAAAACTCGTTTGCTTGGAATGACTGGCTGCTGCCTCCCTAATCCTGCTTTACGTGGCCGAGGGCTTTTGTGCCATGCTGTCTCCCAGCCTGTTTCCTTTCATGCTAATGATCCCTTATAATAACCCTGTCTGCTCACCCCATTTTGCAGCAGGAGACGGTTCTGCATCCTGGCACCTGTCTCTTGGATTTTGCTGCACCCTTAAGTACATCATGTACCTGGAAAGGACTATAAATCTCTCCTGGTTTGCCACTCCTGGTCCAGAAGATCTCACGGGTAGTGGGAGATGTCCTGCTTTTGGGGGTTCTTCTCCCAATTGCTTGTGTGCTGGAGTTGCCCTGCCTTGGGGGATCAGGGAGGAAATGCCTTGGGGACCAGAGCGCTGTGTCCTTGCCCCGTCTGTGTTCTGTCTTTTCCCTGGACTTATGCCATAGTCCTCAGCCTGGGCACAATGGCTGTCGTTTGCTCCTCATTACATCCTCTTGGAAGAGGGAATGTATCAGCCCCAAGAGCAAAGGCAGCCTCTGCCCTGTCTCTCCTTGCACCTGGGGGGACAGTGGTTTTCCCCGTAGGGATATGCAAGAATCACAGAATGGTTTGGGTTGGAAGGGACCTTAAAGATCATCCAGTTCCAACCCCCTCCCTGGGCAGGGACACCTCCCACCAGACCAGGTTGCTCAAATCCCCATCCAGCCTGGCCTTAAAAACGTCCAGGGATGGGTAATCCACAATGTGTGAAGTGAATAAATGTGTGAAGTGAACACTCGGTGCTTGTATTGCTGCTGGGAGGGCTTTTCCCAGCATAGCTCTGTTCTGAAGTGCCAGCTTGTTCCTGTGCTGGGAGGAGAAAAGGGTTGATGTATGCTTAAAAGGGAAGTGTGAGGTTAATGGTCAGTGCAAGTACAACACTCTCGCTCCCTGATACCTTCCCTTCTGGAAACGCAACCCACATGGGTTTGACTTTGGTGGAGATCAATAGGATTTATAGAGGCTGTTCAAAATCTTCAGGGTCAGTTGGTCAAGTGGGGTAAATTGGGAGAGCTTGGCCACAGGTTATAAGGCTTAATTGGTAACAGTGCCTCCAGTGCGGTGCTGTGATTTAATGGGCAACCTGACCCTCTCCCACAGCCTCCGGAGCCCAGCCGTGCTGGGGGAGCAGTGGCCTGGGAAGGGCCAGCAGCCACCGAGGGTGCTCCTGCTGAAAAGCCCAACAGGGTTTTATGGGCCTCATCATCATTTTAAGAGCACTAACACCAGTCCTAGCCTTTAATTTTGTTTTCTGGTCTCTGCTGTTTTCCTGGTGTGCCTTAGGTCTACCCAGGGCCACTCCTCCTGCATTGCGGATGCTCCGGGGAGGCACGTTTTGGCCTTTCTAAAGACAACTTGGAGCCTTGCAATTTAAAAATACTTATTTCTAAAAACAGTGCCATTTTTCTTAGCTTTCCTGGGCTAGGGTCACTCTCTTCATGAGAAACTTAATTGGGTGGTGGATAACAAGTTGCCCATGAACCAGTAATGTGCCCTTGTGGCCAAGAAAGTCAAGGGTGTCCTGGGATGCATTGAGAAAAGTGTGGCCATCAGGTGGAGGAAGGTCATCTTCCCCTTCTGCTCTGCCCTGGGGAGGCTGCATCTGGAACACTGGGTCCAGTTCTGGGCTCCCCAGTTCCAGAAGGAGAGGGAACTGCTGGAGAGAGTGCAGGGGAGGCTGCGAGGAGGCTCAGGGGACTGGAGCATCTCTCTGAGGAGGAAAGGCTGAGGGACCTGGGGCTGTTCAGCCTGGAGAGGAGAAGGCTGAGGGGGGATCTCATTGATGCTGAGCAATATCTACAGGGCGGGTGGTAAGAGGATGGGGTCAGGGTCTTCTCAGTGGCGCCCAATGACAGGACAAGGGGCAATGGAAATTTCATCTGAACACGTGGAAAAGCTTTACTTTGAGGGTACTGGAGCACTGGAACTGCCCAGAGAGGGTGTAGAGTCTCCTTCTCTGGGGATATTCTAATCCTGCCTGGATGCGTTCCTGTCCAGCCTGTTGTGGGTGACCCTGCTTTGGCCGAGGGGTTGGACTGGTGGATCTCAGAAGGTCCCTTCCAAGCCCCACCACTCTGTGGTTCTGCATCGTGGCAGTTTGCCCTTAGGAAGGAGGTGGGCAGCTGCCTGCTGAGGCAGGGGGGTAAATGCAGGATTTGTGCTGGAATCAGGTGGGAGTGGGATTAGGAGGCTGATGACGGGGAGCAGTGAAGGGTGTTATTTCAGGGTCTCTATTGAACAATTAAGAGAGAATTTTCGTTAGCCAGAGAGAACAGAGTTAAATGCTGTGAAGGGAGGCAGCTGTTCGTGCTGTCTGCCCTACATGGGACTCTGGCAATGACAATTCTCCAAAGGGAAAGAGAATGAATTTTAATGAAATCTTGAAAGACTTTAAATTTTCATGTTAACTTCAATTATTCAGGACAGTCGAAAAGCAACTTTAAAGCTTCATAAAAAGAGAGGAAAATAAGAGGCCAGTTTGATATATATATATATTTATATTTTTTTTAGATTAATTGATTGGCATTTTGTTCCACTGCAGTGAAACATGGACATTTTAAAGGCACTTGTGTTGGTTATGGCATCTGACAGCAGTGCTGGGGAGGAAGGATATCAGGAGATGACTTGTGTACTGCCTGGGGCATGGTAGAGGTACCAAAAGAGCCCAGTGGGGCAAAAGGGGGGACATGGGGGACAGTATCCATGCTGGGCAGCTGCCTTGCAAGGTGTGAAAGCGTTGGAGCCGCATTCAGGGTGTGCTGCTGCTGCCAGGGCTTGGGTACCACTAGGACATCCGCGGTGGGACCTCCTGCTTCTCCAGGGACTTCTAGGGGAAGCAAAAGGCACTTCTTCTTCTCCAGCCCGTGGTACAGGCATTCAGAGTGCCACGCTGTGGAGAAGGAGATCTCCTGGGACTGTGTGCTTGGGCTTGGCAGCAGTGAGAGCGGAGAAAGGGCTGGCAAAACACAGGGCTGCCCGCTGCCCCCCGAGACGCCCCTCGCCATGGGGCAGAGGGAGCTCCGCCGCAGCCAGCTTCAGAGGGGACCTGCTGACATGCAGCTTGTTCTCGGTGTGGGGACGGTGCCCGTGCTCTGCCGTGCCCCTGCCCCCTGCTTCCAGTGGCCCCCGGTGTTCGGAGCATCCTCAATTCCCACCCATTTCAGCATCCCCAGGCGCCGCGGTCTTGGCTCTCGGAGGGGGGATGCTGTGCGTCTGCCCGTGCCTTGCCTGCTGCTGGTTGCCCAGCTCGCTTCCTTCAACAAGACGCCTGCTTTGAGGTCCTGTGGTCTTTCTCACTCCCCTCTCTCTAAGCCCAGGGCATCTGTCTGCCTTTCTGTTTGCGGCTCCCCAGCCGGCTGATGCCTCGCCTCCCTTTGAGGGTGCCCCACTGGTGCAGGGGGGCTCCGTAGCACAAACACGTCTTTTATTCCCTGCTGCCTGAGAGCTGCCAGCCCTGGCTCTCTTCCCAGAAAGCAGCGCTGGTTTAGAACATAAGCAGCTATTGTCTTAGCCCCGGAGACTGCGATCCGAGCTCTGCTGGCGTCGGGAGGGGAGAGGAGAGGGGATACGGCATGCTAAAGGGACTTGAGAAAGGAGCCCAAGGAACAGGGGAGATTTGCAGGCTCTCAATTATGCTCATCTCACCAAAAATAATGCGGGTGCCTACTCCTCCTTTGACATTCGAATCGCTCTTCCACCCCGTCCCTGGGGGTGGCTGTTACAGCCAGTTTATGTCTAGCAAAGACTGGGGCCTTTGTCTCGCACGGGCTGGAGAAGGAAACGGGGGGGCAGAGTGGTCCTACGGTAAGGGGCTCCACTGGGAGCACAGCCCAGCTGGATCTGGGGTCCCTCACGCCACCCCGGTTGTAGGGACTGGCACTTGGGACAGGGAAATGGCTTAGGGCATGGATTCACCCATCTCTAGTGATGTGGCAAACCTGCTGGTGAGCATCATCTTCCCTGCAGCAGGAAACTCCTTCTGCACTTGAGCTTTGTATCCCCATGGCTCGTTCCCACCACATCAGGGGTGATTCTGGTGTGGGCTTAGAGCACAAGGAGCTGCTTCCCAGGGTTTTCTGTCTTGGGGTGATAAACCACAGGTCTCCACAGCAGGGGCAGTGGGTCTGTGGGTCAGCTCAGCCCCCCGGGAGGGGATGGGGGCAGCAGTACGATGTGCTGGCTGCTTAACCAGTGTCCATCTCCCCCTGCTGTGGGGTCAGAGCTGGAGTTGGGGGGCAGGAAGGCAGAGTTATGGAGATAGTCTGCTATAAATCGGAGATTCTGCCTGAGCTTTTGTTTGAAGAAGTTGCAATTCAGCACAAGAACAAAGGGATGATGATTTAGGAAAATGAACTGGTGGTAAGTTGTCACCTGATGCGGGGGGAGGGAAACTTGTGCAGCCCAGAGAAAATAATGGCTCTTGATGCTACAGGAGCAAGGGCTGAGCAGAAGGGGTCTGGTCCGGTCCCTGAGGTGGCCTGTGGCTATCCTGCCTTGTTTTGGGTCTCCTTATTCTGGGGAACAGAACCAGCTCTGCAGTTCCATGCAAGGACCCGATTGGCCTGTTCTTATTTGTGTCTTTGGCTTTGATTTGTTCGGGGTTCAGCCCTGCAATCCAAGGAAAATCACTCCACAGGTAAAATTACAAGCGGGGAGGGATGGGTTAGGGAAGCCTGGAGTCCCTGCCAGGTCCTCTAATCAGCCTCGAGTTGTGGGGAAGGAGACGAGCTCCTGGAGTGTCTCGTGCCTGTTTTTTCCCCCCTCCTTGTGAAAGCAGGGAGGGTGCAAGGGAGCTAATCATGAGGCTATTTCACGAATCATTTGGCCGTGATGAGCCGCCGTGGAGAAAAGAGGGTTTAGGATGCTGAGTTTTTTCAGCTTAATCTGCCGGAGTGGTGATCCTCTGCCACTGATGCCTACAGCCAGCCCGGCCTGAGTAAACTTTCCCTGGCTTCAATAAAAATGTTAGTGTAGTAGAGACTCTGCCCTGTGGGTTTTTTCCTCCTCCCCCCAACCCCGACCAGTGCCTCCCAGTACCCGACCCACGGCAGCTTCTTAAAAGTGTGTTTGGTGGTGGCACAGAGGGGAAACCTCAAATCCTTGCAAAGCAATTACTGCTAATGAGACACTTCCTACACATCTGGTTTCAATTCTGGCAGTGTTTTGGGGACTGTTCTTCAGAGCTTGGGAATGGAGGAAGGTGGGAAAATCCCTGCCTCCTCTTCTCCCTTCAGCAGCACCCTCCTCCCAAGGTGGCGGTTGGGCGGCTCGTTAGCTCCCAGCTCGTTTGCCAAACCTAAACAATTAACACAGAAAATTGCACCTCTCCGGGGAGGCTGAGCTGCAGCAGCAGCAGCAGCAATTATTGGATGCTGATCGCATGCCAATTGATTGATATGTTTTTGAGAGAGAGTGTAATGTGTTTAATTAGTGTGTAATTTACAAATGCAGGGACGGCCGGATGCCCCAGACTTAAGAAAATTTCTAGATTAAGTGCCAACTGCACAGAAAATGGAGAAATTGCCTTTTTCTTTTTTTTTTTTTTTTTTTTTTTTTTTTTTTTTTTTTTTTTTTTTTTTTTTTTTTTTTTTTTTTGTTTTCTTTTAGCCTGCGATTGGTTGGGTTTCATGGCTTTGTGTAAGGATTTAATATTAAAATTGATGGAAAGTGGCTCTTCTGACTTCGGCCAGCCCCTTTTCTGGGGTGCTGGATGTGGAAGATGCAGCAGAGCTGCCTGTTCCCGTGGGGCTGAGCTCTCAGCCCGGCTCCTGGCTGGGAGACGGATGCCTGCGTGCCCTTGGCTTCCACTGGGACCTCAATTCCCAGTCCCCGGAGCTCTTCCAGAGATCCCACGCTGGCCTTAGCATGGATTAGGTGAGCCCGAGCCGCGGGGCTTCAGCTCCGGTTTCTGACCATTGGGATGGGGGCTTTGTTTGAATGCAGATTTCCCTGGATCCCGGGCCCCTCTGGCTGCTGGTTTTGGCAGCCGAGAGCCTTGTTATCTCAGTCCGGAGGGTGGCCTCGGAGCAGGATGCAGGGGAACAGTAGGGAGGGTCACGGAGAGAGGGATTTCAGGAAGTCTGTGTTGCTTTTGCGCGCTGAGCAGCGGGAAGGTGGCGTGGGAACCCTTGGCTTGTTTCCTTGGGAATGAGACAGCCCAACCTGGACCCCACCGGCAGGCTTATCGGGGGCATTAAAGAAAACATGGTGCTGTCGGGTTCCTGGGATCCATCAGGGATCCCTCCTGGCTCCTCGGAGCCTGGTTCTTCTGGCTCTGCAGGTGGCCTCCCTTAGGTGCACTGTCTGGGTGCACCTGGGCTGCAGGTGGGTGATGTCCACCCCCTGTGCCCTTCACCAGCATGATGTGGGTTCCCCCTTGAAGACTTGCAGAGAAACACCTTCTCCTGTATAAAGCCCCGGGGCTGAGCCTGTGTTTGGTTGGAGGTCGTCTTTCTTCAAGGGCCAACTCACAGGTCCTCCTCTTCTGGTTGGGATCTCCAGGCAGGGTTTTCCTGGAGGACCGCTTGCCTTGGTGAGTTCTTCTGACTGGAAAATGCTTCTTTCTGGGAACTGGGCTGGGATACGCGTTGGTTGAGTGTCTCAGGAACTGAGCTGTTCAGGCAGGAGATAGTTCCGGCCTTGCAGCAGCTGTGTTGGGTGACTTGGTCCAAGTCACATGTGGTTTCTCAGAAGTACCACTCTTCATGACATAATAGCTCAGCTCCTGGCAGGAGTAACTCAAAAAGCATGTCCTGGGTGCTCCAGGGAGACAGGTCTGGGTTGCTCCAGCCGTGGCTGGGTGCCTGGCCGCGTTCCCCAGGCACGGAATGGCACGGCACCAGCACCAGCTTCTCGCTCCACGTTGCTTCTCTGCAAAGCTGGAGTGCATTCCCCCGCTCCGAGTGTGTTTCTGTCCCGGAAAACTTTCTGCAGTCAAGTGCCTGACCTTGGAACGGAGCCTCCTGCTCTCCTTTCCTTTTTGTTTTATGTCACATATAGCAAAATAAACTTATTTTCCCCTTCTTGATGTTAACAGCTGCTACGTCGAGCCACGGCACGACGAAGTGGGGGGAAAAAAAAAAATAAAAATCAAAGCCCAGTGAAATTTGCTGGAGTTGAAAGGCAGGTCAGGCTCTGGGGTTACTCATCTCAATCACACTTTTGTTCTAAAAAAGCGAGAGGGGGGAATGCGTGTACCCAGCCTTCCCGAGCCTTTGGAAGGAGGAGCAGGAGCTGTGGGGTGGAGGCTCTGCAGGTCAGCGTGTGTGGGGAGGTGCTGGGCTGTCCCAGGCTCCATCCGGTGGCCTTGGCACTGGAGCAGCCCTGCGTGGGTGGGTGGGTGGCGGTTGCTGAGTAGAAGAGGGGTCGGGGCCGCCTTGGGCTCGGGGACCTCCCTGAGTCACCGGCGACTTCTGCCTCCTCGGGGTCAAGTGTTCAGTCTTTCTGGGGCAACGCCAGTCTGAGTGGGTGCCTCTCAAGTGGCTTAACCCTTCTGGGATTCTGTTCCTCGCCCATAAACTCCAGCTACCAGCACTTACAGGGGACACTGACCCTCTTCTCCATCCATGTGGAGCTCCTCCCGTGTGCTCCTCCCTGTTGTCCTGCAGCCAAGTGGGATTTGGGCTCGGAGCAGCACTCGTGGCTCTTGTCCTGGAGCTCCAAAGCTCCAGTTCCCTTTCCCTGGGGGCTGCAGCACTGAAGTTCTCAGCTCGGCAGGGATCTTGAGAGAACTTCATCTTCTCTTTGTCGCCATCTCGCTCCTTCTGGTTTTCCCTGGACTCTGAAAAGCAGCTGCTGTTGCAGTCTTGGTGAACATCAGGGTTTGGTCGCTGCGTGTGAAAGCTCCAGTTGCTGTCGAGCGGGCAGAAGTGACACTTTTTTAACCCAGCACAAAGCCCCAGCTGGACCTGAGGGTCCCCACACCTTAGGGTGCCACAGAAAGGTGGCATACCTATGCATTTTCTTGCATACCTGCAAGAAAAGGTGCTGCTTTGGGAATGCTGTGCTCTGGGACATGGGAAAGGAGGTCTTTGCTTCCAGGTTGCCCTCTGTTCTGTGTGTGCCATACGCCTCTGCCACCGTTCCTCACTCAGTGGCCTTGGGCATGTCACTTGTCCTGTGCGTTAGGGGATGTGGTCTGGACATCTGGATGACAGTGGGGTGACGTGGTGCCCTGCCGGGGGGGTGTTCCCTGGGGTGCCAGGGCTGTGCTGCTGGGGGTGAGAAGTGCTGTGTGCGCAGTAAACGGTGTGTGACCAAGCATTGTGTGGTGGCTGCTGGCTCTGTGACACCCACTCAGCAAAGGTGGGGGACCTGGGGATCTGAGGCTTCTCCCGCTCAATGGGAAAGTCCCCCAAAATATACGGCACCTCTGTCCCCGCGGTGGCTGCCTCTGTCTTACACCGACATTCACGGCCTTTCCCTTGGTGGCAAGGGTTAGTGGTTGAGTTGAATCCCCCGAAACATGCTGGGCAGAGAGGTTTGTGGAGATCCCACCTTGTCCTCAGGGCTTCTGCACCTGAGTGTCCCAGGAAAAGCCCCTGACCTCTCTATTCCCCTGTCCCAAACGTGTTGCTGCTGCTCGTGTCTTCCTTTCGATTCGACAGCAGGGCTCCCCAGAGGTGCTCCCTTGCCCAGGGGAGAGCCATCTCTTCTGCCAGGTGATGAAAGGACGTGATGGAGATGGCACAATCCACCTAATTTTAATTTAGAGGCATCAGGGCAAAGGAAGGGAGGGAGCGCTGCAGCCAGACGCTGCTATCTCATCTGCACCAGAGCCGGCCATGGGGGCTTGGCTTCCGTTTCTGTTTTTCTTCCTCTTTTTTTATAAATTAAAATCCCAAAATAACTGTGCTGGTCTGGGATATTTTTAAGCTGTTTTCCCCTCTTCCTTTCTTCCCTGCATCTCCCAACAGCTTATAGCTGAGCGGGCTCCCGGTTGCCAATGGAGAAGGCTGCACGTCACTTCCTTGGCATGGGGCCGTCTCCAGCCCTCAATGCTCACTTTGTTTTTCCCCTCATAGTCTCAGTGAGCTGTCAGGGCTCTTCACAGTGTCACATTACCCACGTCCCACAGCCCATTGTGGGAGCTGCTGCTAACGTGGCATGCAGAGCACGGCGGGGAGGCCCCAGCGCCCCTCAGCCCGGGTACCGGGGCAGCAGGTGAGGATCTCGGTTCCAGCTGCATCCCTGCCTTCCTCCTCCTCCTTTTCCTCTGCTGTGTGGCCCAGCACGCTCCCTGTCCCTGGGAAGTCGCCCACCTCCGTCCCCAGCATCCCACCCGTCTGGCCATGCTGCCCCTGGTCCTCCTTCAGCAGCCTTTGGGCATCCAGCCTGAGGAAAGCACCCAAGAAGGACCATCTATTTCAAATTCCACCCTGCTCTTAACTGTCTGGTAGCCGGCGTGTGGTCCTGAGAGGAGACAGAACGGTCTGGGTGGAACAGAAAAGAGGAGTTAAGAGTTGCATGTCACGCTAGGAGATACCCATGTCCTGGTGGGACGCAGACCTGGCTGTGATGACTGCTCCGATTTCCACAGGCATCTAGAATGAACGCTGTAATGGTTACAGGACTTCCATCCTGCCATAAATTGCTTGCAGATAAATAAGCTGTGCTGGAGAACAACTATTAAAATGCTCAGCTGTTTAAGTGTTAACCCTTCATCCTGTGTGTTGGGAACTTTGTTTCATCTTGTGCTCTGGTTTCCCGGACTTCAAAAGTAGGTCCAGCCCAGGTGGTACCTCTGGGTAGGGGACACGGAGCTGTGATGGTGAAGGATGTGCCCCTTTGAGTTGACTGGGAAACATCTGATCCTTGGTAGCCTGTACTGGGAACCTGGTACGGCTGCAGGTAGCTCCAGGCTTAGGTCCTTGAATAGTTCCAAATTCTGCGTTTGGTTGCAGAAAATCATCTATTGACAAGGAAACCCACAAAGTTGAACAGTTAATCCATTTTGGCTGCACGTGTTACGTTCTCCAGGACCTCCTTTAGCCGCCCTTGTTGCAGTGTGAAGTATCATCAGCGACATCAGGCTCCAGCTGTTTTCTGGATATTTGCAGATTTGGGAGCCTGTCGCGCCGTGAAAATGTGTTTAAATCAATGGGCTTAAAAGGTCAGCAACCCAGCCACGATCTTCTGGGGTCATTTGGGAGCTAGAGCCGGATGCTGCCTGAAAAGGGCTGGAAGAGGTGGATGGAAGCTGCCCCAGGTGGTGTGGAGAGTGGATCATTGGAGGAGGGGGCTTGGGGAGGGTAGGAAAGCTTTGGGTCAGCTGTCTGTTTTCTTGTTTCTAACTTTTGTTCTCTCCTTTTTCTCCTCCCCTGCTTTCTAAAGAACATAGGAAGCTTCTTGCTGGTAAGTGATGGTGTGTCATGCCAAAAAAAACCAAAAAAATTAATGCCATTTTTTTCCATCCACCATCAGACTCGCTGGCTAGTCCTTGTCATTCTTCCATCCACCCAGGATGTGCTGGGGCAATAGAAACCTTCTGGAGGTGGGTACAGGGCACACCCATCCCCGCGGCCTCTTGGCTGCAGCGTGTGCACTCGCCTGGAAGGGAGCTATTGCTTTTTAGATCACAGTTTGCAGAACTCCTTTCCCCTCTGCCTTGCCCAGCCCCACGTTGTTCCCTGGGCTCAATTGGATTGCCACTGTCCTGGCAAGCTCCAGCTGGTGTGGCACCAAGCCTCTGGAGCACGCTGGGCACCAAACTGTGATCTAAGGACACTTCTCACCTAGCGCTTGTCTCATGTCCAACTCCATCCTCAGCCTCTCACTGTCACCAGCTGCCTGGGGAGTGGGGGGGAGAGCACTGTCCCAGCTCGTACTGGGGGTAAAGTGGACGGGTTTGGCTGTTGACCTGGCCAACTTGGTGGGGGGGGGTGGGGTGGTTTGTGGCCCCACTTGATGGATTTAATGAAGGAGAGCAGAGCAGATGGAGGGCAGGGATTCTGTGCACCTCCACAGAATCACATGGGATTGGAAGGGGCCTCTGGAGATCATCTAGTCCAACCCCCTGCCAAAGCAGGTCCATCCAGAGCAGGTTGCACAGGAACCTGTCCAGGTGGGGTTTGAATGTCTCCAGAGAAGGAGACTCCACCACCTCCCTGGGCAGCCTCTTCCAGGGCTCTGCCACCCTCAAAGTAAAGAAGTTCCTCCTCATGTTTAGGTGGAACTTCTTATATTCAAGTTTGTGCCCATTTCCTCTTGTCCTGTCCCTGGGCACCACTGAAAAAAGACCGGCCCCATCCTCTTGACACCCTCCCTTTAAGTATTTATAGGTGTTGATCAGATCCCCCTCAGCCTTCTCTTCTCCAGACTAAGAAGACCCAAGTCCCTCAGCCTCTCCTCGTAAGGGAGATGCTCCAGGCCCCTCATCCTCCTTGTTCCTGCTCCTCTGGTCCCCTCGCCTGCCCTGGGCTGTGTCCCCAGTGGCTCATCCCTTCCTCAGCTGCCATCGCACAGACAGTTGTTTTAAGCAGCGAATCCCGGTCGTTAAAACAAACCGTGTGCGTGCCCCGGCTGGCGAGAGCGGCCCTGAGCGGGCGAGGGCTGGTACGTGGCTGCAGGCCTGGCCGGGTGCCCGCTTCCCTGGCATCCCCGGTGCTGGGAATCCTGGCATCCCGGGAGCCCCGGGGCCGAGCTCCTTTGTCTGGTGGCTGTGGAGACGGAGCGTACGCGAGGAAGGCGCTTGGCGTGTGGTCGGGGCTTGGTGGTTCGTCCCCCTGCACCCACCGACCTTCGTGGGGATGGAGGACGGGGCGAGAGCGGTGTCTCCCGGTGTTCTACCCCTCTCCAGCGCGCTTGGGCAGCCCCTCTGCCGTGGCAAGTGGTCCCAGCTCTGTGTTTGCCACGGACGAGGCAGCTGTGCCCTGCTTGTGTGGCCAGGTCTGGGTCTCCAACTCTTTCTCTGCACCGGCTTTGATTTTGGGGCTGCCCCACACCACCCTGTCCTCGTCTTGAGACCTTTTGGGGTCGCTGCTGACCCACCCACCTATATTGCTGGATAAACAGGTGGCTTTTTGGTGTGATGTGGGGCGGGACGGAGCGGTGGCAGCTCACCTCACCTTGGTCTGGGCATCACGGCTGGCTGTGTCCCACCTCACTGAACCGAGGAAAAGGGAGTTCCACCAGGACTGGACCAGCTGGGGCTGGTGAGCTGCTTTAAAGCTATTGCTGCTGTATTTCCTCCCCCCCCTCCCTGTTTTGTGCCCCTCATTATGTATAATGTATAGACTGTAGCGTGCAGATCGGGAGGGGGGGTGGGCTAAGGGTTTGCTTGGACATGTGCCCTCGCTGCCAAGGGGCTGGAGAGGGAACAGAGGAACATAAAAGTTTTATTGAAAGCTGCCTACTCCTGGCCTGGACCCTGGGCCTCTCTGGGTCCAGGAGGAGCAGGGAGAGCAGCAATCCAAGCCGACAGCATCCCCTGCCGGCTGATGCTCCCCTGCTTTTCAACCCTGAAGAGCATCAACCGAGATGCTTTTGGAGGAGGACGTTCTACTCTCCTCCTGGGTGCCGTTCACTGCTTGCAGCACCACCACAAAGGTTGTCCTTCCAGCCGTGTGTGGTTGATGGCGTGAAAGCTGGACGCCGCCTGCTTTTGGCTCTCCCAGGCAGCAAATAGGCAGAACGAGAAAGGGTCTGGCTTCCTGGGGTTACCCACTCCCCTTTGCTGTGTCCCCATCCAACGTGTAAGCCCTTCAATCTCCGAGCGGGACCGTAGTTGGTCAGAGGAGAGGGTGTCCCTTCCCTTCCTCTCCTTCCTGTAGGATTTTGCAGCTCTCCCTGCCTTCCCCATCCAACGGGAGCACCTACCCTCCTCCCCAGGGAGCACCCTGGCTGTCTTTCCTTTTTCCTTTCTAATGATATCCTTTAAGATCTCTTCTTTTCACCTTACTGGGGGGTTTTGCTCTCCCCCGGGGAAGCAGCCTGCCCTGGCTTTGTCTGAGCTGGGTGATGGGCTGGTTGTCCTCCCCTGTGCTGTGGCAGGGGACGATGGTAGGTCTGGCTCTGCCTCCTTCCCAGGAGACCGGTCTCCCACCGCTCCGTGGCTCCTGTGGTCTGTCCGATTTATGGGAAGCGGTTAACAAAGCTCTGCTTGGACCAGAGCCCGGGGCTGGTGCTCTGGTCTGCGATGGGTGTTGGGAATAGCCATGACCGAGCTGCCCCGTGGGAGCCCCGTGTCATAGAATCATAGAATGGTTAGAGTTGGAAGGGATCTTAAAGATCATCAAGTCCCAACCCCCCTGCCCGGGCAGGGACACCTCCCAGCAGCCCAGGTTGCCCAAAGCCCCCTCCAACCTGGCCTTGAACCCCTCCAGGGATGGGGCAGCCACAGCTTCTCTGGGCAACCTGGGCCAGGCTCTCACCACCCTCACAGCAAAGAAGTTCTTTCTGGTATCTAACCTAAATCTCCCCTCTTCCCATTTAAAACCCTTACCCCTTGTCCTGTCACTGCACTCCCTGACAAAGAGTCCCTCCCCAGCTCTCCTGGAGCTCCCTTCAGATATTGGAAGGGGCTCTAAAGTCTCCCTGGAGCCTTCTCTTCTCCAGGCTGAACACCCCCAGCTCTCTCAGCCTGTCCTCACTCGAGGGTGCAGGTGTAGCTTTTAGCCGGTGTGGGCTCTCTTGTGGCTGGGCTGTCTCTTGGGAGAGATGGACGGAGAGCACTGGGCTGGTGTGACTGGGCTCCTGGTCCAGGGTTGGGAGCAGCGTGAGGCGTCTGGCTGAACTGGGAGCAACTGGGTGCTCCCCTGCGGGAGCCCTGGCTGGAAGGAGGTGGCAGAGGGCTGCCCCATGGCGTGGTAGAGAGCTGCCCCATGGCGTGGCATTCGGGTTCCGCTCTCTAGAGTGGCTCTGGTTGAAGGCTGGCAGGTCCTTTCCTTCCCTGAATATTGCTCCCAGCGCTCCCTCTGCCTGCAGCACTCTGTACAGCCGGCCTGGCAAAGGGATGCTGCTGCCACCGCCGCTGGGATGTCTTGCCCTCAGGTTGTCTTGCCTTCGGGATGTCTTGCCCTCAGGATGTCTTGCCTTCACGCAGGGTTCGTGCCGGTGGTTCCTGCGTCGCTGCCGCCGCTCAGCTCCCGGCGTGGGTAGGAATTGAGGTGTTTAGGGAGGCATCTCTGCTTTCTTCCTCTCTGCACACCAGGTCCTCGCTGGCACGATGTGTTTTCTCACGAGTTGAGCTCTGCTGATATGGTTTTAGAACTCTGAAACCTGTGTAAAGTTCCTGGCAGCACCCTCACTCCAGCCAAAGCTTGGTTTTTTGGGGCAGACCCAAAATGAGACATACCCCCCCCTCCCATTGCTGAAGGATGTCATTCATTGTCTGGAAGCACTCTGGTGACAGCAGCTTTCCTGGTGGGAAGGTATCCGGAGTGCCAGGGATATGGGCTAATTTTAGCCTGCTGGGTGTTTGCTCCAAAAATGTGCTGTAGGTTTGTTTCATCATTTGTTTTCCACTGTTTTTTCCTATTTGCACCCCCTTCCATGTGATCATATCCTCGAGGAACGCTGCCACGCCAGCTGATCCTCACGCCCCCCTTGCAGATGAGCAAGTTTACATCAGCTTGCAAAGCAACGGGTGTGCGTTTTGGAAGAGGGTTGGCAGAAACGATGTCTTCCAGCTCAGCCCACTCCGTCGGCACACGGAGAGGCAGAAGGCTTGGACGATTCACTCGCAGCAACTCCAGTAGCCAGGAGTTAGTGGTGTCTCTGGGAAACAGTAGCCACAGGACAATGTAAAATATAGAATCATAGAATGGTTTCGGTTGGAAGGGACCTTAAAGCCCATCCAGTGCCACCCCCTGCCCTGGGCAGGGACACCTCCCATCAGACCAGGTTGCTCCAAGCCCCATCCAACCTGGCCTTGAACCCCTCCAGGGATGGGGCAGCCACAGCTTCTCTGGGCAACCTGGGCCAGGCTCTCACCACTCTCAAAGTGAAGAAGTTCTTCCTAATATCTAATATAAATCTCCCCTCTCCCAGTTTAAAACCATTATCCCTTGTCCTGTCGCTACACTCCCTGATAAAGAGTCCCTCCTCAGCTTTTCTGTAGCCCCTGAGGTGTTTGAAAGGTCTGGTTGTCCCCTGGCGAGGGGAGAGGCTTCCCTCCCTCATCATCCTCATCTTGCTCTAGCGTCGCCCCCTTCTCCATGCCCCATCAGTGGAGATGCCGTGGGCTCGCAGTGGTGATGCTGTGGGCTTGCAGTGGAGATGCCATGGGCTCGCAGTGGTGATGCTGTGGGCTCGCACTGGAGATGCCGTGGGCTCGCAGTGGTGATGCTGTGGGCTCGCACTGGAGATGCCGTGGGCTCTCAGCCCGTTTCTGGCAGCACGGCAGGGTTGGTGAGGGCAGCAGGTGGCAGTGTGAGCCCGCCGAGGAGCCGAGGGCTGCGGGCTCGCATCCCAGGCTGCAGCTCAGAGCACATCTCCGCTCTGTGAGGCCACACAGCCAGCCCCGGACACCTTCAGAGCATCGGGAGAATGCGAGGGGACAGGTTTGAGGAGCCAGCATCACCCTGGGTCTCCTCTCTCCAGCTTGGGTGCTGTTCTTGGCATCGCTCCTTAATGCAAGTCCTGCAGTTGTCCTGACAGCACAGCGAGCCAGCGAGGAACGGGGTTCTCCTGGGAACCACGGAGGAGGGAGGCAGAGGCCACTGAAGGCAGGACATCCCTAGCTCAGTGCCTTGGTATGGAAAGTCCTCGTGGGCTGTGGGTGCAAGCCCAGTTGCCTCATTCGGAGCCCACAAGCTGGGCTCGCAGGGAACGAGGAGTTGGGGCCAGGGGTGCGGGTGCCAGCACTTTTCTGTGAGCAGTCCCCTGGTTTATTTTTGCGAAGGCAGAGGATGGCAGGGCTGGAGAAAGAGCGCTTGGGCTCCTTGGCCGGAACCACGGGGAGCTGCGTGGCTTGGTGCTGTCACCTCCCTCCCCTGGGTTGCTTTGGCTTTGCTGCGTGTCTGCGTTGGGGCAGAAGCCCTTTTCTGTTAGATCTGGCCACCCAGTTCTGTGTGCAAACCTTGTTTTATTTTTTCTTTTTTTTTTAAGGGAGGAGGCAGAGACCTCATAAAACTCATTCACCGTTACATGTGGGGGGTTAGGTGGAAGAGGTGGGCTTTGTGCAGTGCTTGTGGGGGGGCGTGTGTGAATGGAGGGGCTTGTCTTGCCCCACAGAATGTCATTTGTCCACAGAATGTGGACAGACTGTGGTGTTTCGGCTTGGAAAAGGACCTGCAGTGCTGGGAGAAGGTGACCTGTATTCCCAGGATACACGTGCTCCATGTTCGGGCATCCCTAAACGCGCCTGGAAGATGCTCCAGTGTCCGTGGTAGGAGGGGGCTGTTTCAGGACAAAGTCATTAAATGAGGAAACCCTCCCTTGCTCTTCAGAGGTGGCAGCCCGGCTCCCCTTGTCCTCCAGCACGGCTGTTTGTTGGGAATGGTGTGAATTAACACCCCTTTCCACTCCCGGCACGCACGCCAGGCTGGCCACCCCATCTCCAGCGCCCGCTCCCCCGTCTCCCATTGACAGGGTTTAAAAGCTCTTTATTTCCAAGCGCTGCTCAGCGGGAGTCAAGCTGGGTCCTGCCAAGTGTTAAATGAAATAATTAAAATCCCCACTTTCTCCCCCTCCTGCTCCTTTCTCTGTAATGCTGGTAATTAGCCTGTAAAACTGCAGGAGGGGATGGGGAAAGGAGAATGTGCAAACGCCTTCTGCAGGCTCCCTCCTCCTCCTTCTCCTCTTCTTCCCTCTCCCCGGAGGAAGCTCAAAATGGCTCTCTAGGCATTGGGTGCTGTCAGATAAATCCCAATTAGCTCCCTGCCAAACAGGATTAGGGAGAAGGGAGCCAGGTGGGGAATCAGCCTGGCAACAGCAGGAGCTGGGGGCTTCTGCGAGGTCTCTCTCTGGGGGAGGAGGGAGAGATTGGCAGCTGTCAGTCACATCCCAAAGCAGCACGGGGGGTTTTTTTTGGTGTCGCAGGCTGGTATCTGGTGCCTGGTGGGCAGAAATAGGGGAGGGGAAGGAAAGCAAAGAGGTGTCTCCTGCTGGCGTTATCTCTTCCCAAGGAAGCGGTGGCTCAAGGATACGGGGTCCCAGGGGATGCCACCCCCCCATCCGAGGGCAGTGCAGGGCAGCTGGTGGGGAGGACGTGTCTCCTGCCAGCTCCGTGCTTCGGAAGCGAGAGGGTAAAACTACCCAGCCCCTGCCACCCCGCTGCTGCGTTTTGGCAGCAGCTGTGACATCCTCACTGTGAAAGCCCAGAAACAGACCCATTAATGGCACCAGGCTTTAAACTGGCTGGTGACCACACGGAGGCCTTTAATGCACTCAACACTTTCATTTAGAAAACTGGTCGGGGGGGGGGGGGCTGTGTGGAATATGGATGAGCTGAAAGAGAATGTTTCCTTGCCTGTGGAAGAGGGAACAGCAGCTGTGTCTGAGGGATGCTACGCTGTCCCCCATCCCTCCCTCTTCTTCTTTCCTGGCAGCCGTGGTGGCTTTCTGCCTCTAGCACCCTGCTGGGGCTGGCCCTCCTCCCAACACCTGCAGCCTCAGCCAGGCTCCTTCCAGCCCCAAGGAGGAAGAAGAGGGAGGAATGCGGGGAGCAGGGATGCTCTGGAACCTTGGCGTGGCTGAGGGACAAGTCCCCTCCACCCAGGGCTGGCCGGACTGGGCTGTCCCAGTGTGGACTGAGCCAGATGTGGAGGCTGAGCGTCCCCTCCTGGTGTCTCAGATGCTTTGGCTCATGCACATCCACCCCTTTCCACTTCAGACTGGGCTGGAGCTGGTGGTGTGTGTCCCAGTGCTGCTGGGTTCGCTGGCCACCTTTTCTGAGCCGAGATCATGGAACCAAAGGTGGCGCTTTTTTAATGTGCTTTTTCACGTTGTCAGATCTTGCTGTGTTTTCCTGCCTGGTCCTTCACGTGCTGGTGTCAGAAGTGGAGAGGGAAGGGCATGGTCAGCAGAGGGAGGGGGTGAAGCTGGCCGTCCCTGCGTGCTGTAGCTGGCTCCAAAGGATGAGATGTACAGGGATGTCTTCATGGAGCCAGCTCTGGGTAGGAGGGCAATTACGGACAAAAATGATGACCTACATGGAGGGACCAGGCGAGCGTGATGTCTCCCCAGTGCAGATGGCTTTTCTGGTTATAAAGTCTCATCTGAAAGACTCTCAAGCGGCAAAGAAGCAAGGGTTTTGTCGTTTCCCCCGAGGGTGATGAGCTGATCTGCCCATGCTGGAGTCTGGACCTGCCTCCCCCAGGACACAAAGGCTGTTCCGATGTGGGGCAGTGCTGCCCCTCAGAGTGGCCCCCAAATGGCTGGAGGGGACAGAGTCCTGGCAGACCTGGGAAGAAAGGGAGGACTGTGTGGTGCCTGATTTGCATGTGTAAACATGCAGGAAGGAGGATGCAAATGCCCTCGCTTCCCTTTGGGGCATTTTTTCTTTATCCCAAGCCTCTGGCCTTAGCCTGCAGGTGCTGGGATTGCCAGGGGAGCATGGCTCCGGAGCCCTACCTGGGGGGGACAGGGATGCTGCTGGGCCGGCATCAACACGGCAAGTACCTTGGTGAAGGCATCTGGCAGGAGTTTGGCATCTGAGTCCCAGAGCAGAAGGATGCAGGACCAGGCCAAGGTCCTGCCAGACGGTGACCAAACGAAGGAGAGGGCCAGGGCACTCTGCTTGCTTTTTTGGGAAGGTCTTGGCTTCTTGGGTGATGCTCCAGAAATCCCCAGGGGGCTGCGGTAGCCCAGAGTACTGGAAATGGGGCAGCAGCGGTGGGGACTTAAGATTATCCTTTGAGGGGTAAAATACTGGGTTGGAGGGGTGAGGTTAAGGGTCTCCATCCAGTCGCCAGGACATGTTCAGCCATGTCTCATCCCTGGTGAAGGGATGTGCCTAGGAAGTAGCCTGGTGGCTTCTGGTGCTGGCCGAGGAGCCTTTTTCCACCTGGCTCCTCAGCACCCTCCCTGGCAGAGGGCTTTGCTTGTGAGGGGGCTCCAGAGATGGGTTCCTGGCAGGAGTCTGCTTGGGGGAGACGGCTCGGCAGAGTGTTTCGTGCTGAGAACTCATAGCACTTGGGCTCTCGGGGGCTTTTTGCAGCCCCTGTGTGTGTTGGGAGGAGAGTGGCTCCCCGACTGAATGCCCATCCGCCTTCCTGCTCGGACGTGAGGCCATCAGGCACCCTGCTCGTGTGGGCTCTCCTCCTGGCAGGGTGGTTAGGATGCAGCCCGTGCCTCGCAGCGAGCTGGGATCATGTTCTGCGCGTCCTCGGGGAGGGGAGGGAGCGATGCAGGTTTAAAGAGGAGCAATGTCTGGGACGTGACTTGGATTTCTTTCCTCCTTTCTCCCTCTTTCTTCTCCCTTGTACTGCTCTTGGCATCCCATCTGCGGTGCTGGGATGCCCGGGATGCTCCCAGCCCACATCTCCAGCAGAGGAGCAGCGTGGCTTTGTGGTGTGGCCGTAGAGCAGCTTGTGCCAATCCCACCAGCAGACCAGACCCGCCATCTCATGGTACCTGAGATGCCCTTCTAGAGGACCACCCAGTCTCCTCTGCATCTCCCAGCGGGAGGGGGAGAGTGGGTGGATTCAGCTTTGGTGTTTGTGTCCCTCGGGCTCCGGGTGAATTGCCAAGGTGAGGGAAGGAGGGAGAGGCAGCACGGCAAGAGCAGGATGGGAAGGTGGGGGGGTAGGTGCTGCCAGCGAGGGTTGTTCTCCCATCTCAAGTTGTTGTTGCCTTTTGGAGGAGTGGGTGGTGGGAACGCTGCTGGACACCCCCCCATCGTGTCCCTGCAGCTGGAGTCGCTGGCAGAGCAGCTGCCTCTCATGGAGCCGTGGCACACGGACATTCTGGTGGGAGAGGAGAGCCCTGCCGAGCCAGGGGGCAACACAACGCTCTGGGTCAGCCGTGGTGGCCACCGGCAGTGGCCATGGAGAAGCTCTGCTTCCCTTCCTGGCTGCGGCAGCTGCCCCATCGCTGCTGAGCAGGGGGAGACGGGAGGAACTTCAAGCAGCTTCTCTGCAGTGAGCTTCCCAGTGTGACCACAGCGGGGTTGCCCGCTGCCACCTCTCCACAGTGCTCATCTTGCCCTACGAGCATGGGGATGGGTGTTTGAAGACTCCTTCCTTGCCTTGCTCATGACGCAGCAGGGTACAGACAGCCCCTGTGCAGCACCTCAGGGGTGGATGAAGCCACAAGATCCTCCTGTCCCATGGCTTGGACGGTAAACCCAGCCTCTGAAACTGTGTGTGGTCAGCCCAGACTTGTGTTTGGGTGGCTCTGTAACCGGGGGGCCTGCCTTCCTCTCGCAGGGTTTTTTTCATAGTCTCCAGAACTGCTTTCTTCCTCCATGGTGAGAAAGAGCTCGGTCTGTTTGCTAAGGACCGTGGTGCCCTAGAAGTGAGGTGGCAGGTCACGGTGCTCTAGACGGGTGGTACTGTGGGCAGGGAACCAGCTTGCCGGGAGCCGTGTCTTTTTCTAGGGATGTCTTCTCCCCAGAGATGGGGCTTCAGCCTGGAGAGGTGCTGTGGAGAACAAGTACAGTGTGGAGGTCCTGGGAGCCTGGCCTTGTCTTGTGCTCACCAGATCATAGAATCATAGAATTGTCTAGGTTGGAAGGGACCTTTAAGATCATCTAGTCCAACCATCAACCTAACTAAGAAATCGCTGCCTTTAGGACTACTTGGGCTGTAGCAGAGCTGTTTGCTCTTGCCCTGTTGCTGGAGCTTCACTGAAGAAATCTGGCTCTTGACCCTGACCTCCTTCTAGCTTTCAGCCCAGCTTTCCTCTTGGCACCTTTCCTGTCCTTGCTGACAATGTCCTGCCCAAGGAAAGCGGTGACCAGAGACCTCTGGCTTCCCAAGGGCAGGAACACCCAGGTAGGGAAGGAAGGGAGGGAGCAGCACAGCTTGATGGTGCATCTGTGTCCCA
>QJSC01016009.1:122488-198734 GCA_003697955.1 Calidris pygmaea
GGGGGGGGGAGCGAGCGTGGAGCCCCGGTGCCGACGGAGGGAAGGGAAAGGGGAGGGGGGGGGACCGGGGCGGCCCCCGCGGGGCAGAGGAGCGGGCGGGGAAACTTCGGGGCGTGGGGCGGGCGTTGGGGCTTGGGCTTCTTTCCTCGTTGGCTCCGTTGTCTGATGCTGCGTGGGGCCATCCTCGGGCGCTGGGATTAGGGTTTGTGAGCTCATTCTGCACGATAACCCACCCACCCATCCCTCCGTCCGTCCGTCTGTCCGTCCCCCCCCGCCCACCCACCCACCCACCCACCCAGGGCGGCCACCGCTCCCCATCGCTATCACCGCTTCTCCATGCCGGGCTCCGCCGGGAGCTGGAATCTCTCCGGGAAGGACTGGCATGTCACAGCGGGGTGAGGAAGGGACCTGGCCTGTCCCAGCCGTGGCTGCGACGGTCCCCGCGGTGGGCAGCGTTGCTCTCCGCCGGCGAGGATCGCGAGGAGGCAAGCCCACCCAAGGGGAGAAGCCGGGCTGCCGTCCCTTTTCTCGCTCGCCCGAGGGTTCGGTGGGGACCGGAGAGCTGGCGCCCGGTTTGCCGGAGGAGGGAGGACGGCGGGGGATCGCTGTGCACCGGCTGCCCCGGAGGAAAGCGGAGCCGAGCGGGGATGGACGCGCGGCGGCTGTGAGAGGAGGCTCGGCGTGGAAGGGGGAGCGCCTGCCTTCTCCCGGGGGGTGGGATAACTGAGCGGCACCTTTGGGCTGCTCCCGCCTGCCAGGAGCTACCCTGGAGGGTTGGAATCCGGCGAGCCTGGAATTGCCTGCTCCGGAGGAGACCGGCGTGGACGGCGGGGGGAAGCTCGGAGAGGCTGGTGCGGAGCCCGAGCCGGGGAGCTGAGAGGCAGCCCGGGGCAGCGAGACCTTCCCTCCCATCCCTGCCGAGAAGATACGGATGCTGCCGAGGCTGCGAGGGGTCCCATGCCGGCACCCCTCACGCCGTCTCCGTCCCAGCCCCGCTCTCGGGAGCCGGTGTGTGTTGGTGCTGGGGCTGTTCCTGAGCTGGTAGCGGCTTGTCCCCGTCCCGGTGGGTTTGGCCGCAGAACTTGAGCTCCCAGCACTTTCGCCCCGGGGTTGTTTAGTTGGCTTTCTGCGGGCAGGTGTGGATTGAGACCTGCCGGGCTGGAAGAGAGGGATTGCTGAACCCACAAGGGCCGTGGGTGTCCCTTTGGAACGGGCTCGGACCTGACCCCTCGGCTGTGCCTCCGAGATGGCAGATGTGGGGACAAACTCTGACTCCTGAAGGTGCCCCCGGCCCCCTCCTGCTAGCGGAGGATGGGAACCTCTGGGAAAACTTAAATCCCGTGGCTACCGAAGACAACTGGGGAGGTGGGGGGGGGAGAGGGATCCATGTGAGCCTTGTGGCTGCCCTGCTTTGGATGGGTCGGTGGCGGGTTGAGCGTTGGCCTGCAGCGTGACGGCCGAGCATGACGGCGTGCCAGTACCCCATGGCGCCGGGGGCCTTGGAGCGGGACCGGTTGTACCAGCACAAGGTCTCCTTGGTGGTGCGGTATTTCATGATCCCCTGCAACATCTGCCTCATCCTCCTGGCCACCTCGACACTGGGATTTGCCGTCCTGCTCTTCCTCAACAACTGTAGGTGTCTTTTTGGGGAGGTGTGGGAGGGAGGGAGCAGGCGGGGGTTAGGGCAGCCGGGTGCGCCGGGGCAGCCCTCCCAACGTTGAGTTTCACCCTGCATCCCAGACGCTCATGGCTTGCCTTCTGCTGCCTGGGGGGAAGCTGAGGAGGCGACAGCCCGTTCTGCGGCTCTGCCCCAGTTTTTTCCCTGAGATGATGCTGGCCCCGAACAGCAGAGCTGTGAAGGCGGGTGTGCGTGGGCTCCAGCTCCCCACCGCGCTCACAGCACCCTCTGTGTCCTGTATCCCATTCCCCCCTCTCCCCCCCCCCCCCCCCAAAATGCCGTGTCTCCCAACCTGCTGCTTGAGGTCTGAGTGTGGGTGATGCTCCTGGGGGGGCGGAGGGGGGGATGCAGTCAGTCTGTTTGGGAGGTGGGGATCTTGGCAGGGCTTTTTTAGGGGGTGAGGGGCAGAAGATGGGCTTCTGAGAGTCCCATCCTGGCCAGGGACTTCTGCTGCTCCCTTGTTACAACCTCCTGTCCCCGTCAGTGCATGCGAGGGGTGGGAGATGTGTCTCCTTGGCTGCTCCAGGATCCCTGTTTTTCTAAATGCTCTTTTGCTGTGAGGAGGGTTGGGCAGGAGGGAGTTTTCCCCGAGGTTGGGCTGTTGATCTGCTCCCTGGTGGGGCTGCGTAGGTCTCACCCTCGGGTGTGGGCACGTCCCCGTATTGCCGGCTGCTCCAGGCGCTGTGTTGCCTCATCCTTGCGCAGGTGCTCGCCCTCCCAACGCCTGGCTTGCTCTAGGCACAGCCTGTGGAGGAAGACTCCATCCTGGAGCGGTGTCTTTGACCTCCGTGATGCTGGCAAGTGCCAAACGCCTGCCGTGAGAAAAACCTTTAGAGGGCAGGCGAATCCTCCAGCCTGGCTTTGGGATGCGCTGTTTCCCATGCTGTGTGTGGGTGGTTAGGAAAAAAAAAAAAATAATGTGTAAAACTGTAAAACACACAAATGCATTTAAAAAGCACTAGCAGGAGCAGGGCCCAGGTGATGGTAGGGGAAAGAGCCTGGCCAGTAAAGAGTGGTGTGTCCTCTGCCACAGCCTGGCTTTGCTGCCCTGGGCACATCACTTAACAGAGAGCAGAGCACCGTTTGACACTGATTTTAGGGTGTTTCCCGCTCAGGATGGCAGGCTCTGTGGAGCCAACTCCCTGAGTGGAAATCTTCTTTCTCCTCTGCTTCATCAGAGGTTACCCAAATGTAGAGGGCTGGCTGGTGGCGAGGCTGTGCCACCTTGCTCTGGGTCATGTCCGTGGGAGGTTTCACCTTCTGTTGCCCCAAGCTACCCCTTTCTCCCACCTTCTCCCCTTGGAGGCTGCAGCGTTCCCACCTGCTCAACCCAAATGACGTGGTGAGATGGTGCCCGGGTCGGGTGCGTGCGTGAGGGGTGATACAAAGCAGGATTTGCATCGTAGCCCCGGTGAAATGGCACACAACGGGCTGAGGCAAGCCCCAGCCCTGCCAGGCAGAAGAGAGCTGCTGCCAGATCCCGAGCCAGAGATGCTCCATCGATACCAGTGGGAGAGCTGGGGCTCCTGGCTCCTGTTCCTGCTGCTCCCTTCTTGCTGCAGGACCTCCCTGGGAGTCGGTGCCTGTTGGTGCAGGGGGAGTGTGCTGAAGGAATGAAATGCTGGCCCCAAAACTGCTGGGGAGCTGGGGACAGAGGTCTTGGGAGGGGGAAGAAGGGAGAGCTCGCAAAAGGGAACCGCTAATAGTGTTTTGTTTTTTTTTTTTTGTTTCTTCGCAGACAAGCCCAATAGTTATTTTACTCAGACGCCGCCCACGCCGCGAGATGGTGAGTACCCCGTCGCTTGCTGGAGCTGGGTCCCTGCGCTCAGGATGCGCTTGAGAGCAAATGGCTCGAGCCTCTCGTGCTTCCCGCGGCTGATGCTGGATGCACTCCTGACCCAGTGATCTATTTTGCCGGTTCCTGGCTGCTCTCGGTGCCCGGATCATGCCCGTGGCCCTGCCCTGGGGATGCAGGGATGCTCTCCGGGGTAAGGAGGGAGGGTAGAGCTGCTGTCTCTGGGAGGCACAGCAGCCCGTTCCCAGCAGAGGGTTTCCTGGGTGGCTGTGGTGGAGGTGGGGAAGGGCTGGGAAGGAAGATAAGATCTTCTGTGTGGTCCAGCAGCTTGCAGAGCTTTACTGGTTCATCTGCTGATGCCATGGAAGGGAAGGGACTGGAGAAAGGGACCTTATCCTTGAAAGCAGCAGTGTTGAATACAGTGGCTATTCTGTGTTTGCCCCCTACCTGTCCTCCTGGATGTTGGGAAAAGGAGGGGGGAAGCAGAAGGAGGTGCAGAAAGGCTTGGTGCTCTGCAAGCACAGAGGAAAAAAATAAAAGGCAAATGGCACGTGTGCCCATGGTATGTGGCAGAGTCGCAGGTGAGGGAAGGACCATGAGAAGGTGATGGGATGTTAGCATGAGAAAATAGCCAGAAATGGTATTCTGCCTCCCTTGGTCCTTCCTTTTTTATGGTGTGGCATCAGAGCAACCCAGAGGAGGACAATGAGGGAGGTGACTGGTTTCAGCTTGTGGAACCTGGAGCTGGAGGCTGCATCTCTCCGTGGTCTGAGCAGCAGATGTCCTCCCTGCCCTGAGAGCAGGCGTAGGCCAAGTAGGATGCTTATTCAGGGAAGTGATGTGGTCGTGGTGTTCCCCTGGGACTCCTTGCTGCCTTAGCAGGTCTTGGTCTTGCTGGGAAGGACTGGGGTGGGTTGTGCTGGCTCTTGGCAGCAGGAGGTTAAATGGGCACAAAGCAGGTAGGAACCTCCAGCACAGGTGCATGGGACGTGGGCTGGGCAGCTCAGGGAAAGGATTTTTGGGGCTGGGTGAGGTGGTTTTTGAGGTTAGCAGAGGTTGCTGAGATGCTGTTGGCCGTTCATTAAAGTACTGCTTCTTTGCAGCCAAAGTTGAATCATCCCAGCCCATCCACTCTTGGACCACTCAGCTGCTGAAGCGATATAAGTGCTACCAAAAAAAATCTGTTGGGCCTGTGCTCCAGCTGGCAAAAGGTTTCAGCCTTTTCAGCATCAAGAGCAGAATGGAAGCTGGTGTTCAGCTGGACACCGGGTATCTCCACTGTCCTTGCTGGAATGGGAGAGGGCACGTAAATTCTGGGGGCTGTAACGCAGCCCTCCTTCCTTTCCCGTCCTTGCTTGGGTCCCACAGGTTTCTGCTTCTGGGGTCTCCTAACAATCCCCTCCCCACCTCCAGATTTTGACCTTGCAGGGCAGGATGATGCTTTCCTTGTCCTCTTCCAGAGTTATTAGTCCTTCCCTGGCAGAGCAGGTGGGACAGCACCTGGGTTTCCTATAGACTTGCATTTTCCCTGGACCTGTGGCTCTCGCCTATGGATTCCCCGGTGTCTGATGAGCCGTGGACTCACCAGCACCTCACACCTTTTCTCTGGGCTTAGTAAAGCCTTCTAGTTTCACAGATCTGTAGGAACTTTGGTTTTTTGAGGCCATGCTATTATCATTCGTTGGCTTTAGAGGCTGTTGGATGCAGGCAGGCAAGAGCACGCTCAGATAATGTCATCACAGGAGCTTTATTTTCTCTGGAAATCAGGCTAAAAATGCCCTGTTTTCTGCTGGCAGGCTGTTCAGTCACCTTCCCCAGCCTCCCTAGTTTCACGTGCGCGGATAAGAACCCAGCAGAAAACAGCAGCCAATTAATAACACGTTTGTTTCTGTCTTTCTTTCCTTCTCTGATGGGGGTGGGGAAAGAGGCGGGGGAGAAACGGATGCTAGATAAAATGTGATTAATCTATAATTGGACCAGAGAAGACATCTAAAGCAAAAATAAAAATGAACGTGGGTGTAACTCCTAGCTTAGGGCTCCAAAATATTAGCAGCCCAGCCCATCCAGATGACATACTCCAAAAGATCTCTGGTCCCCACAGGAGATGGAAAACTCCCACCCTTGGTGGGTTGCCAAAGGAGGCACCTCCTTTTGCCAGTCTGACATGGTGCAAATGCCTCCCGTTGTCTTTGGGAAGTGTTTTGGGCCAGAGGGGAGCAGAGGGCTTGGGGAAGAGGTCCCTTCTGGCGTGAAGGGGTTCTCCTCATCTTCTGGGCCAGATCCTCATCTTCTCCCAGTCGGCCCAGCTTTGTGGTGAGCACGGGGTTGCCACCAGCTGGCAGCCTGTGCTGGGAGCCAACAGATCTCTGCCCACGGGTACCAGCTGAGCATCTGCAACTTGGTGTTGGTATCTGGAAGGTTTGCTGTGGTCCTTTCCCCTATCCAAACGGTGGTACGAAGCTGGGACAGAGATCACGATCTGCCCTGGCAATGTCAGACCTCAGTTTTCATCTGAAGGCGGTGCCTTCGGGCATCTCTTCTGCCAAGACCCTGTCCTGCATACCCGAAAGGTGCTGCAGCCATGACTGCTCTCCAGGTGCTCCTGCTCTACTGGAGGTGAAAGACTTCATTAGCCAGCAGGGAGGTGCCTCTAATTAGCACTCAGGTGCTGTTTATCTCTTCCTTTTCTCCTAATACCAATTTCTACCCTGGAAAACTCTTCAGCAACACATTGATTTATAGAGTGGTCTCTGCTTCATTTTGAAACAAGGCCGTTAATGCTGTTAACTCACTGCTTTCCCCCAAATCTGGCATTTCCGCAGCTGGGCAGGGGCTTGTTAAGCTCTGTCAGGTCTTTAGCCTGGCTTTCTTAAAGGCGGTGCTCCACAAAGGGGCTGTTGCCTTTTCCCCACCCGAGGGACTGGTCCATGGCATCCAAGCTGGCTCGTTCTCCTCTCTCATCGGTGGTAGGCAGGAGCTGGGGAGTGTCTGCGTGGGGAGGGGGTGGCTGTTGGCTCAGCTGTGGCCCCCCCAGGGCAGCAGTGCTCTGGCGGCTGCGGTGCAGGGGGCAAAGGGGGTGGGATGTGCCTTCCCTCATCCCCTGGAGAGGGGGGAAGCAACGGTGGGGGGGAGGATTTGGAGGGTGCCTCCTCCCCTCTACTTGTTCTGTGGGGAGAGGTTTAGGTTTCTCTTTGTTTGCAGCATCCTTTGGTGGAGTCGCGTGTGGGGGGCGAGGTGGGGTTTGTTGTTGGCTCTACAGAGGGGAGGGAGAACAATAATCCCCCTCGGAACCACGCTGGCTGCTCGGGTGGATCGATGGGATGAGGCACGGGGCTCTCGGGGTGAGCTCCCCATCATCCCTCTCTTCCTGCCACCCTCCTCCTCCTCCGGATGGTCTACAGGGGTGAGGGAAGACCTGGGGTGCTTGTTAGCAAGGTCTGCATCGAGTGTGATTGGCACGGCCAACGGCAGACAGCCCCGGTGCCGAGAGCAGCAAGCGGGGCACAAAGTGTCCTTTTCACCTGAGGAGAGCAGAGCTCTGCCTCGCTGGTGGCAGTTCTGGCTCTCGCCGTGCCCGCACCACATGCTCCTCTCCCGTTCCTGGTGCAGGATTCGGGGCTGGGAGTGGAGCAACGCAGGGTAAACTGAGGCTGGAGCCTCCAGGCAGTGCCCTCCATCCGTGATGCCATCACCAGCCCTTTGGTTTGGGTTTCTTGCTGGCCCCAGCAGCTTTCTGGAGGGAGCACAGGAGTGCATCCTGATCTCAGAGCTACATCTTGCTTCAGCCTGTCTCGAGGGAGCATCCCTCATGGATGGGGAGAGTCACGATAGCTCGCCAGGGTGGGGGGAGCCAGCTCTTTCGCTGGCATCTGTGCACCTTTGCAGATGTGCTAATGGCACCAGCCAGCTGTGGGTCCTGTCTCTGCTGGGTTTGGAAACATGGGAGAAGGCTGAGAGGGCTGGATATGCATTTCCTTTTGGCAAGCGTGGATAGAGGGATGCTGGCCCATCCCGTTGCACCAGGCCAAGGGAGCAGCGCTAAACGCTTATTTATGGGCGCATAAAAGCAGCATTGATGCATGAGATGAGGACATCTGAGAAATTAAATATTGGAAAAATGCTTTCTTGTGCCTGGCAGCCCCATAAATACAGGGTCTGCGGAACTGGTCCCGGCGTCGGTGTTAGGCAGAGAAAATGCTGGTGCAGGTGGCTTTTCAAGTCTGCCTAGGAAATCAGTTAGGGCATTCATCCGGTGATGCTCTTAGTCCTGTGTGTTGTCTTTCACCTGGCTGCTGGGTGCCCCCTCCTCAGCACCCTGTTATGGCTTTGTCTCATCAAGTCCAGCTCCCTTTCCCCTCCAGTGGCTCCCTCTCCAGCCGGCATCCCTTCTCCATGAATTGAGAGACAGCCACTGGGGTGTTGTGAGAACTGGTTCCCCGTCTCCTTGCTGGTGGCCATCTCTGCCTCCCTTGGGTGCAAATGGTGCTGAAGTTATGAAGCATCTGCTCTGTGCCAAAGGGGTGTTAGGAAATGCTCCCCACCTCTAGATGACTCAATAAATTTGGGCAGATTGGGGCCTGGAGGGTGCATGTGCCTTGCTGCCCTGCAAAGGGGACCGTTTCTGCTAGGGACAGCCAAGTGGCCTTGGGAAGTGATGCTTCACGACTGGTGGGTCCTGATCTCGTTCCTCCTGTTTGATGCTTCAGCAGGAAAAGATACTCCTTCCTTTTATTTGATCGTTTTTAATTGACATCCTATAATTCTGATGAACAGCTTCCCCGGGCCAGTAACCTACTGGCACGGAGGTAACGAGGGGGAAATAATCCTCTTGGGCTTAGAAGTCATGTAAGGTCCTTACCTCCCCTTGCCTGGTGACACGTGCTGCCTGAAGTTGAACCTTGATGGTGGTGAGAGAGCTGGGGATGGCCTGGCCTTGGGAGACGTGTACTGGCGTACCCTCCTCCCGCTGCCAAATCCGTGCTGAGCCCTTCCTCCTCCAGACTGCGGCGGCGAGAATACTGGGAGGCAGCCCTGGGTTTTTAGTGTCTCGGAGGAGCCAGGTGGCTCTCTGCGCCTGCTCAGGGGGTCAGGGGAGGGAACACTCGACTGACCTGGGAAGAGAGCCATGAAAATGTAACTGAAAATAAACCCCGAGCTCTTCAGTTCTGTTCCCTTTGTGCCTGGCGGTTCTGGAACACCCTGCTGGCTTTGGCTGCTAATCCCAGCCCAGTTCTCTTTTGACACAAGCCAATATAGGACTTGGATGCCGCAGAATGAATTCATAGCGCAGGCTTCGAGGCGAGGCTGATCTCAGTTAGTACAAGGGGAAGGTGTTGCAGAACCCATCGTGGGTTTTTTTTTTTGGTTTTTTTTGGTTTTTTTTTTTGCTGTCTGCCCACAGATGCCTTTTGCAGTCCTTGGTCTTCTTCTGACCACCCACACTCTTCTTTTCCCAGCCCTCTCCTGCACGTGTGGTTTGAAATGTCAGGAGCAGGGAGAGCGACCCACTCCATTAATAATCCATCTCGCCACCACCTCGGGCTGTGGTGTCCACCCGTGTCCCCTCCCCACCTGACAAACACTGTGGGAGAGCAGGGCTGCTGTTAATGCTCCTTGCAGTGGCCCCGCTGGGCTGTCGTCACCTCTCTGTGTGGAGAAGTGGACCAGGCGTGTGTGGGGAAGGGATGCTCTGTGGAGGAACATGTGTTTGGGGCTGCCCCAGGACCACGGCAGGTCGGTGGAGATGCTCTCCTGCTTGATTGTGCTTCCCCTCCCAAGCCCCGTTATGCTGAGAAGTGACTCCTTCGCTGAGGCCACGTGTGGAGAAGCACGGTGGGGAGCAGGGGGAGGTTTGGCCCAAAATCTTGTGGCACTGGGGTAGCCCATCCCCAGGCAGATGGGCACATCTCCAGCGGCATGAGTGGTGGAGGTGTTTCTGCACCTCTGGCTGTGCCAGGCTGGCGTTGCTGAGCGAGGAGGGACTGGGAGCATCGGTGCGTGGCGGGAAGTCTTGTTACACATCACGGAACAGAAAAAAATCACTCTCCCTGCGCAAGGTGAAATTTTTGTACCAGGCTTCTCGGCAGCTGCTTGCTTTTAATTACAGAGTGCTGGCTCTTCCTCTAAGACTTTGCTGCAGCACGGGCTGAGACGCTCACCTCCTGCGCTGCTGGTACGGCGCTTCTACCTGCAGCGTGGGCATGGGATGATGTGGGGTGCTCTCCTGTTTGCCCCAGCACCCTGGGCAATTCATGCCCCCAAGGTGAAGCCATCCATCCCTTAGCAGGTCCAGGGGGTCCTGCGGTGAAGTCGCCGTGGTTACATCTTTGGCTTCCCCTTCCTTTTCTCTTATATTCGCACCCTGTGGCAGTGAGGCAACAGGTTGGGAGCCAGGACTAGGATCTGCTTGTGGAGCTTCACCCCCGTGTGCTCGTCCCGTGGCCCAGCCTGGCTTTCCTGCCCGCTGCCACGGTGGGAACGACTGTTTCCCTGCCTGGGTTTTCCACCCTGAGCACCGTGGCAGAAATGTGCTTCGGCCGAAGCAGCTCAGACTGCTTCAGGGTTGCTCTGGAGAGAGGAGAGATGCTAAACATAGCTCTTCAAAAGCTGAGCGGTAGATAAGGTAGCAGCAGTTATTAGACACCACTTTTGATCTCTTGAGAGCATTTTCTTCTCCATTTACAGTGAGGTTTGAGCTTTCTCCTGGGGATCAATTTATGCACTTTCATGTTACGTGGCTTAAGTGTTAGAGGAGGAGTAGGTGGGAGAACTGTGAAGGTGTTGCTGTTTTCCCCTGTATCAGGTCCTTGCTGAGGTTGCGGATGCCCAAGATCACCTCTTTCCCCGTATCTCTGCCTCCCATCTCCCGGGACTATCCTGCTGGCATTTAGTCTCGGAGCGTTGCGACAAAGGAACAGCATTTGTCTTGCTTTGTCTTCTCTTCCCCTTGGCCATGCCATGCTGAAGGCGATGCGTGATACCTTTTGGAGAGAGCTAGGGCATCCCTACCCGCTCCCGAGCTAGCCCACTGCAAATACTGCCTGATCCAGAGGATTTCTCGCCAAGCAAACGTTGGTTTTGTAGGAAGGTGGCTCCAGGTCCCAGTGACACAAGGGGATCTCGCTGTTGTGCGGTGGGAGGCAGCATGCAGCCGAGGGGAGGCCGGGCTTAGACCTGTGGCTTAGGGATGGAGTCACTACATTTAATGCTCCGTATGATGGTGCAGAGGGAGAGTAAAGGACAGGAGGAGGCGTGAAGTTGGCTGAGACCCTCAGGGTAGGAGCAAGCTCCTTGCAAAGAGCGTGAGTAGACCTTGCAGAGTGCCCGGTGGCCTGGGAGAGGACGGAATGGTGGTTTTGTTGACGGTGCAGCCGAGTGCTGGCTTCAGACCCGCTTTGGACCAGCCGACCTTCCCTCCCGGCACCCAGAGGCTGCTGCAGCCCACCTCCCCTTGCTGAGCTCTCTAATCTCCCTGATTTGTAAACACCCTGTTTGGCGGAGCGTGGCCTCCCCAGGCAGGTGGGAGCAGGTTAAAACCATCCAAGTATTTATTTTTATTTTTTATCTTGCCTTTACCGCCCTCCCTGGCGTGGGCCACGTATGGGCTGCCGTCCCATCTGGGTGCACTCCTTGTGTGCGTTGAGCTTTGGGTGTTTTGCTGTGGTGTGGCTCCTGGGGGCAGATTCCTGCTTTTGGCGAGGTTTGGGGTTGGGGGGTCTGGGTGCTCTGGGGTGGGCAGGCGGGGAGGCATCCCGGGCTGCATCAAAAGAAGTGTGGCCATCAGGTCGCAGGAGGTGATCCCCCCTCTGCTCTGCGCTCATGAGACCCCACCTGGAGCTCTGTGTCCAGCTTTGTGGAATCCTCAACATAAAAAGGACATGGACATGTTGGAATGGGTCCAGAGGAGGGCCACAAAGATGATCAGAGGGATGGAGTACCTCTGCTGTGAGGACAGGCTGAGAGAGCTGGGGGTGTTCAGCCTGGAGAAGAGAAGGCTCCGGGGAGACCTTAGAGCCCCTTCCAATATCTGAAGGGGCTACAGGAGAGCTGGGGAGGGACTCTTTGTCAGGGAGTGCAGTGACAGGACAAGGGGGAACGGTTTTAAATGGGAAGAGGGGAGATTTAGGTTAGATACCAGAAAGAACTTCTTTGCTGTGAGGGTGGTGAGAGCCTGGCCCAGGTTGCCCAGAGAAGCTGTGGCTGCCCCATCCCTGGAGGGGTTCAAGGCCAGATTGGATGGGGCTTTGGGCAACCTGGTCTGGTGGGAGGTGTCCCTGCCCAGGGCAGGGGGGTTGGAACTGGATGATCTTTAAGGTCCCTTCCAACTCTTACCATTCTATGATTCTCGCTCCCATCCCTTGTGGAGCACGGTTCCAAACTTCTTCTCCCTCTGAATGAGGCTGATGAATTCTTGCAGTGATTAGGAGCCGTGGCAGTCTGCTCAGAGCTGCTCTCGCGGGGTGGGGGGAGGCTTGTGACAGATTAATGAGAGAGTCTTTTAAGATGATGTTTGATTTGCAAGAGTGACTTTGATGTTTTAGACCCAAGAACACAGATCCTTTCAACTCCTCCCTGCTCCACCCTGCCCTGCCCGCCCCTGGCGCCGCCTTCGCCTTGCTCACTACTGTCTCTCTGCCCTCCAGCACATGATTTTGCTTTTAGATCTTCTGACTGATCAACTTTTTCCCTTGCTGCCCGCCCCTTCTGACCCCTAATTATGGACTGTGTAGTCAGCTCTCTTCCCGTTCCTCCTTGGTCCGCCTTGGCCCGTGCTGCCCCCATCGCCGGTGTTATCCCTGCTGCTTGTGGGTTGGATTTCATTCATGGTGGCTTTTAGAAGGGAAGAGCTTTTTTTCAGGCAGCTGGGCTTTTCAGGATGTGGCTGGAAATGCCCACGTTCCCGGGCTTCCCCTGTGACATAAGGAGCAAAGGGTGTGCTTGTGGGGCTGAGCTACCGCACGGTGGTCTGAGGAGAATTGTAGTAGAGGAGAATCTGGGTTGGAAGGGACCTTTAAGATCATCTAGTCCAACCATCAACCTAACTCTGATAAAAAACCATCACTAAACCTCTAAACCATCACTAAGTCTCTAAGCACTATGTCTACCCATCTTTTGAATACCTCCAGGGATGGTGCCTCAACCATGTCCCTGGGCAGCCCATTCCAATGCTTAATAACCCTAATATAAAGGTGAATAAGCATAAGTCAAAGTAAGATATGTCAGATTAAGTGTCAAAATCAACAGAGGACTATTTCTATTGCGTGTTTAAAATGCTTTTGTTTAGACAGGGTGCTCAATGAGAAGATGCTTGGTTTCCCGGGCATCACATGTAGAACTGTGCAAGTAAGATCTTTGGAGAGCTGAGAGCATCACGGAGGCTCCCGAACTAGATGGTGGACCGTTCTCTCAGTTTCTTAAGGACCTTCCATCCTCAGAACGCGTCATCCAAACTGGATGGTGGGTATCTGCCGTCCACCATCCGTCCGTTTGGTGTTAGCCAGGGTTGTGGGGTGGACAGTGTGGCCACGTGTGGCTCTCCCAGCCCCATGGCCGAGGGCCTTTGAGCGGGACAAGGCGGTTCCTTCTCCCTCACCGAGCAGGCCCCGGCTGATGCAATTAATATTGATGGCAGGGAGGATGGGCCTGGCTGGAGCGCTGGCCGAGCCGGTCTCCATGGCAACGGGCACCTCATGCAGAATTAATGCCGGGCCTGACACAGGCGCTCGGCTCCTTCCCCAGGCCTGGCATTTCCCTCTGCCCTTTTGGCACAAGGGAGCCCCGAAAGCAGCTCAGCCCTCCCCTTTCCCTCCTCCCCTGCCTTTTTGCTCCAGCGGTGGCCTTCTATCTTGGATGGCAGCAGGGCAGGCTTGCTTAGGGTGTCATGGAAGAAGGAGGAAGGCAGGACCTCACAGAATCCTAGACTAGTTTGGGTTGGAAGGGACCTTTAAAGACTGTATAGCCCAACCCCCTGCATTGAGCATGGTCATAGAATCATAGCATTGTCTGGGTTGGAAGGGACCTTTAAGATCATCTAGTCCAACCATCAACCTAACTCTGATAAAAAAAAAACAAACAACCCAAAACATCACTAAACCATGTCACTAAGCACTGTGTCAACCCATCTTTTGAGTACCTCCAGGGATGGTGCCTCAACCACTTCCCTGGGAAGCCCATTCCAATACTTAATAACCCTTTCAGTCTAAAAATTTTTCTTAATACCCAATCTGAACCTCCCCTGGTCCAACTTGAGGCCGTTTCCTCTTGTCCTGTCGCCTGTGACTTGGGAGAAGAGCCCAACCCCTGCAACATCTTCAACTCAATCAGGTTGCTCAGAGCCCCATCCAACCTGACCTTGAATGTTTCCAGGAATGGGGCATCTACCACTGGGGACTCCAGCCCCTGGGGTTTATTGTGCACGTGTCCTTGCCCTTTGCTGTTATGTGTGCTTGGTACTACCTCGCTTGAGCTTCTTGTCTTCTGGCTGAGGAGCTGTCCATGGCGGCCTCCTCGCAGGCCCTGGGTGCTGTTCAGCAATTTCAGTGGCTTCTTGCCTTCTCCATGATGGTGGCTTCTCTCTGACATAGATCTTTACCCAGAGAAGCTATGGATGCCCCATCCCTCGAGGTGTTCAGGGCCACATTGGGTGGGGATTTGAGCAACCTGGAAGGTGTCACTCTTGGTGGCCTGGCTGGGCACTGTCAGGGAACACGGGGCAGGCAGGCATGTGCTGCAGAGAGCCTGGCAGGGTGCAATAAGCAGTCAGCAAGCGGCTCCAGTAGCATGTTTTTCCTTTTCTGTACGGTGGAAAAGAGCAATTTTGACATTACATTTATGATGATTGTTATTAAGCTGGAGAAACATTTTAATGTGAATGCTTGGGGCTTATTATATAGAGCTCTTCACTTCAAGATCTCAAAGCACTTGAGGAAGCCAGCTTGTTATTAATCCCTATAAGTATATGTTGAGCTATTTACCTACTGACATCGGGGGTTTGGTGATTATTATTATCTGCGTTTTTTGTAAATGGGAGAACCAAGGTGCAGAACTGGGTGGGGGGGTGAAGCTGGAAGATGAAGCCGCTCTCCATCCTCCCTGCCTGCAGCTGGCTGCTGTATCCCTGCTGCCTGTCCTCACTGCTTCGGTCCAGGAGGCTCAGAAGAAGGCTGGGATGGATTGAGAAGCTCACCCAAGTGCTCTTCCTTGACAGAATAGTCTTGCCAGCTCTGGCCCAGGAGTGCACCAAGATGATAGAATGGTTTAGGTTGGAAGGGACCTTAAAGATCATCGAGTTCCACCCACCCTGCCCTGGGCGGGGACACCTCCCACCAGACCAGGTTGCTCAAAGCCCCATCCAAGCTGGCCGTGAACCTCTCTAGGGATGGGGAACTATACGCATGTGTGCTGTGCAGCATCTTCATTTTGCATGGTCTCTTGGACCCAGCTCAAGTGGAACCTTTACTACAACATCAGTCTTCTCCCAATTTGCCTGCATCCTCCCACCAACTCCTGCATCTCTTCGCATGCCGGGAGCCTCAGCTGCTTCTAGCCATTCTTGTGGTGGCTCTGGCCCTCCCTGTTGGCCACAGCAGAGCCGTCCTTTTCTCAGCTGTCCTTCCAGCCGTTTTGGGCATCTGCAGGCACTGTTGGATGCAAGGAGGTGGAGCTGGTGCCATCTGCCCTGGCAGCTACTCATGAAGTACCAGCCACCTGTGCCCGCGCAGCCTGCTCAAGGAAATGCTGAGCTGAACCTTGGCAGGGGCTTTCCTGGTAATGAAGCATCCTGCTCCCTTCCTGGTGCTAATTAGGGGCTGCCTGAGGAGGTGTCACGGATGGGGTGGGAAGCTTGGATCTGAACCAGTGCCGTTACACCTGATGCGATGGGTAGTTATAGAATCACAGAATGGTTAGAGTTGGAGGGGACTTTGAAGATCTTCTAGTTCCAACCCCACCTCCCACTAGACCGAGTTGCTCACACCCCATCCAACCTCCCCATCTTTCCTGTAGCCTTACTGCGGGGGTGTCTCCCCCGAGCAGAGCAGAGGGGCAGAATCCCCCCCTCCTTGCCCTGCTGGCCACGCTGCTGGGGATGCAGCCTGGGATGCGGTTGGTTTTCTGGGCTGCCAGCGCACATTGCTGGGTCGTGTTGTTCTTCTTTGTGCCCAGACCCCAATAAGAAGCCCTCTGCAGCCCCAACTCTCCCTCTTCCCACCCCAGTTTCAGCTGCCAGTGTAGATATGCCCCCAGAGGCTCCTCTCAGCTCGTCAGCTCCTTTCCCCTTTTCTTCTCTGTGGTTCTCTGATGGAGACATCCCATTCTGGCCTCCTGTGCATCGGTCCAGAGAAAACCCAGGTTTTCTGGGTGTTTCTGTCACTTGGTTGATGTGCCTGCTCCTTTGCCCCGGTGTTTTTTATGAATGCCCCACGCTGTGAGCCCCCAGGTCAGGCGAGGTCCACCCTGCAGGTGGTTGTGCGGTAAAGGGACACCACAGTGGCATGGTTCACTGCCCCATCTGCTCATCTCTGGGGTCAGGAGGCAGCTGGCAGGCAGGCAGAGACCAGCCGTGGCTCCAGCTGCTGTGGGGTGGGAGCTCCCCTGGCCTGTTGGAGAATGCAGTCGCGTGTTCTCCAGGCTGCGGCAGTGCCCTGACCTTCCTCCACTCCACGCTCTTCGGAGGAGAGGCCACAGCACTTTGGTGTGGCCCTCACCTTCCCCAATTAGCCAGAGGACAGGAAACCCTCGTTAGCGTTCCCTGAACCAGAATCACAGAATGGTAGGGGGCTGGAAGGGACCATCGGAGACACCTAGTTCAGCCCCGAAGGTCTAGGTGGTCACTGCAGAACACGAGGTGAAACCTCAGAACATAGCACAGCGGAGCTGGAGCAAGGCTCTTGAGCCCGGTCAGGTCTTTCCCTTAGCCTTGATCTCTTCTAAAAGCCTTTCTTGCTTTTGCAGGCTCAGGCTGGGGCTGCTGAGGGTGAGGAACCTGCTCTGGCCGCCCGTGGAGTCATGCTGACTCTGCTGTGGCGGGAAGCACGGTACCGTGAATTATTTGTAGCAACACCTTTTGCTTTTCCTCTCCTCCCCAGCAAGCGCAGTCTTTTTTTTTTTTTTTTTTTTTATTATTATCGTTGTTGTTGTTATTGTTATTTATTATCCCGCTTCTGCTCCGGTGCTGCCAAGAGACATGGAGAGGCTTGGCTGGTATTCAGCGTGGTTACAATAAGCCCAAGCCTTCCCTTTTGTTCGGAGCAGCTTGCTGGAGTGTTGTATAAGATACCTCGCTTTAGCTGTTCCTCTCCCTCATCTTCGGCGGCTCGGGAGGTTTGGGAAAGGTCAGCTCCTGGCTGGAGCTTTTTTCTGCTCCAGACAAGTGGAGCTCTCATTGTTTGCCAGACGCCTTGCTGCGCCCGGTCTCTGCCGCGCTGGGATGATTTAACCAGAGCCGTGCTTTGCTTTAGATCCAGCCCGCTCTGTGACCTTGCTGCGCAGCCTCGCCGTGGGCTTTGTAGATGAAGCACGGTCTTGAAACCGTGAGAGAGATCCCACTGAGAGATCCCACCTCCCCTCTGCGACCGGGGAACCGGCACAAGAGGCTGCAGCCTCCAGCATCCCAAACGGGGACTCCATCCGTTGCAAGCTCACACCAACCTTGGTTCACCACTGCCTTCCAGTGGCTCCAGAGCCTCCAGCTGCAGTGTTGCTGTGGATAAGGCAGGCTTTGGGCTTGGTCTCAACCAAGACCTGCCCTGGCACGTCTGTCGGGTGATGTAGAAGGCACGCTGGTAGGAAGGCGTGTGGTTCCCTATCCTGGTGATGTTGTACAGATGACACTAGCAGGGCAGGAGGCTGGCAGAGCCCTGGTCCCTCTGTTTGCCCCTGGTTTCTGATGCTTGCCCCAGTTGGGTAGGCAAGTAGATGATTCCTTGCCAGAGAACCATCTCTGCGCTCCTGTCTGCACCGACCCTTCTTGAGCTCAGGAGTGTGAAGGTGAAGCTGGTCCCTTTGTTGTGTCTTGGCCTGACGCCCAGCAGAGCATGGCCCAGCCCTGGGCGACTGAGATAAGGATGGTGAGCAACCTGCAGCCCCTCGCTGGGCTGCTTTTTGTAGCGCTGTCTTCACCAGCAGCTTCAGGGAATCCAATTTAAGAGGTCCTTGCACTTCTGTATGCTTTATCTGCTGCCTGGAGTTTATTCAGGCTGTCCTGTACAAGCATTAGGACAAGACAAGATCTTTTTGTGCCTCGCTTCTTGCCGCCTTCTGCTTGCACCCAGCAGAGAGGTTCTGTCTGGGGTGGCTCTGTGAAGGCTTGGTCTATGCCAGGTACCCTGGGACTGGGCTGGTAGCCTCTTCTTTTTGCTTCTAATTTCCCAGCTTTTATTCCTTCTGCTTCTTGCATCCTCCCAGGTAAAATTAGAAAGAGAGATTGAGAGAGATGTTGGGGAAGAAGGAAGCTCCCTCTGAATTTCATCCTTTGCAGAGCTTGGGGTTGAGTCATCTTCACAGGCGTAATAAACCTGTTTCATCTCCTGGGTCTGGCAGGGGAATTAAGGCATTTTGTTTTATTCCTGTCAGTGCTCTGAGCTTGCATCATCCAGCTGCATCGCAGCATTGGATGGGTGAGTTTCGAAAATCATCCGCTGTGAACAAATAGGCTTCTTCACCAGTAGCACCAGCGATGATCAGAAGTGAAAGAAACTTAAACAACCAATTTGCTTGTCACAATTTGTTTCTGGTTTGAAGCATTTCTCTTTCTCCCTTTGTCTCCTTCTCAGCCTGATCGCTGGAAGCTGGGTCCTCATCCGTAGGAAGGTCCCAAGGGCTGGGTGTTTGGGGGTCGCACTCTGCCGTAGCCCCACTCTCTGTTCTCCCTGGGCATCCGTGGGGCAGCTGGGCTGTCCCCTTGAGTTGGGATGAGCTCCAAGGCACCGCGGTGTCCAAGCTTCTCTCCTGGGGATGGAGCTCGTTGACAAGGAGTGGGAAGGTGTCTGTCAAACACTGATGCTGTAAAAGCTCACTTTTACAACATTTGGTTGATGCAGAACAGGAGGTAAATAAATATCCTTTATAGAATCTCTTTTGCTCGTATATTGGCCTATTTTGTCCCTAACGTGTTTATGAAACATGATTCTGGGGGGAAGGATAGACTGAAACTTCAGTTCTGATAAAATGTCAGTTTTCTTTGTGTGGTTTGACCAGATTAATTTATAATATTTTGTGGCCTTTTTGTTATTTAACATTGCTTTTATCACTTCAGATTAAGAGATTCTTAAATGCGTGTGGGCAGAACAATTACAGGGAGGATCACTGAAAAGGTGACAAGACCCAGTTTAGCTCCAAACCTGAGCCAACGATTTTTAAAGTTTCTTTGAAGAAGAGTACAAACCATGAGCAATGTTTGAATTCCTTCAGAAGTCTTGTCCAGTGCTGGAAAGTCGGGATTTTTTCCCTGCCAGGTTTGCAGGCTGGCAGGAGGAATGGATGGCAAGAGAGTGAAGGCAGAAGTGCTGTTGATGCATGAGCTGGGGGGGATGGAAATGCAGCTGAAAATAGCAACCAGGGTCCTAGGATGGGGTTTTTGAGGTGCTCGGTGCTGCCTTGAATTGGGTCCCACTGTAACCCCTCCATTTGGGTGAGACCAGACCTGGGGTGGCCGTTTGCTTTGGAAGCCTTGGATGGATGAAGCTCCTTTGCCGTATTCTGAGGCCAAAGACAGGAACAGAAGAGGTCAAGAAAGGGGAGAGCTGTCCCTGTCACCTGCTTTGAAACCCTGGACATGCTTCCCACCTCGGTTTCCCTTCCTGTCTGCAAAAGTGCTGCTGGACCTGGGCTGGCGTGTCCTGAAGGCAAGTGCCTGCAGCTGGGGATCTCTTGCTCCTCGCCTATGAGCAGGCACCTGATTGAACTCCAGGCTGGCTCTGCATCCTGCATCTGCTGCACACACCAGCTCCTTTCCTTTTTTTCCCCCCTTTCCTTTTTTTCCCCCCTTTCCTTTTTTTCCCCCGTCTCTAAGACAGCTCCATCTCTGCCTCCCCGGTGACTGGCAGCTGATTATGCACTACACAGCTATGTTTCTGCTCCTCAGACCTGCGCCTCGGGGTGGGGAGGACAGGAGAAACCCCGACTTTCCCTGCATTTCACATTCCTCACTTGCACACCTCCCCTGCACCTTCTAAACTCGGAGCTCAGCGGGCTTATCTGCATTTTAAAAAAAAAAAAAAAAAAAAAGGGAGAGAGAAAGAGCAGGAGAAACTATCCAGAGCGCTTCATAAAAATGATGAATTGCTTTTAGATATTGGGCAGGAGAGAAAGAGAGTTCCTTTTTATGTGATGATATTAGTCTCTTAGCGGCGCATTGTTGCTGTGCGTATGAGCTCAAAAATCTCAAGGCAGTCAAAGGCAAACGCCTGGGAATTGAAGTGTAAATGAGCCGCTGTCGAGCATTTTATTTTGCCTTTTATGATTTCTCTTTCTCTCATTATGTAGGTCAGTCTCCGTTTCTAACGTGTGCGGTGTGCCTAGGAGAGCGCGGGGCGGTGTGGGGGTGGCAGGAGGTGCCCCCGGGGACAGGGACGGCGTTGGGCACAGGGACAGGGTGCTGGCTGGACGTACGGACGTGCCCGACAGCGCGTGGTTGGAGTGGAGGGCCGTGACCATGGGCAGAAAGCTCCGGCATCTCCGGCTGTCTCACCTGCAGACGGCGGGGTCTGGAGTCACCTGTCCTCCCCCTTCCTCCCTCCAACCGAAGAATTACATTTCCTACCGCATTAGCAATTCAGATGCTGAACTGGTCTGTGCTGGCTGCTCTGATTAGTGGATGCGATAAAGAGATTTGTGCATCTCCTTTCGAGAGGCTCCAGCCACGTGATTCGGCTGCTTGGAATAAATGGCAATGAATAAAGCGGTGCGTGCGCGTGTGGGACCATCTGTCCCACGCTGGGACAGGTTGAGGATGCTTTCTTTGCCATTCCTTGACTTTCCTTTCTCTTGTTGGTTAGAAAAAACACGTTGCATTGGGGAGGAATCACAAAGGCTTAAGGAGAAGGCAGAGCAAATGCTTTCCAGAGCCCTGGGGATGCTCCTCCCTGTCTGTGGTGGGGTTGGAGACACGGGGAGGGGCGGCACGGGTGGGTTCCTGAACCTGGGTGCTGGTCTGCACCCCTTGTGTTCCCAAAGGAGCATCCACATCTCACCTTTCTCCACGTCTGTGCCCGCAGCGTGTCGAGGGATGCTGTGCGGGTTCGGGGCGGTGTGCGAGAGGAGCTCCACCGACCCTTCCCAAGCCTCCTGCGTCTGCAAGAAGACGGCCTGCCCCATCGTGGTGGCTCCTGTCTGCGGCTCGGATTATTCCACCTACAGCAACGAGTGTGAGCTGGAGAAGGCCCAGTGCAACCAACAGAGGCGGATCAAAGTCATCAGCAAGGGACCGTGTGGTGAGTGCAAGGGCAGGCTCTCCTGCTTTCAGGAGGTGACCACACGAGGAGGCCAGGGAGACTTGTCCCCGAGCTCCTCTCATCACTGTGGTGCTGATGATGTCCTTGGGGCTGGGGATGAGACTGATGGGACGAGACACTGAGAGAAGAACCCCCAGCTCTGCCTCAGCAGAGTTTAATAAGCAGGCAAACTGGTGGCCAAAGAATGTTCAAGAGGTGTGTGACAGCCCAGTGGGGAACAGCCCTTTGTCTTGGGCAGCTCTGCCACCCTGGAGTGGGTCACATCTGCCACGGCTAGGACTTGGAGGGACCAGGCATAGGCAGAGGCTGAGGAAAGCCCTTCTCCAGCCTGGCATTCACCAGCTGTGAGCAAGGAGCTGTGTAAATGAGACCCCAGTCTCCTCATCTCAGAGTAAATTAACTTGACCTTTCTCTCCTGCGGTGCTCTGGCTGGCAATAAATCTGCACCCGGAGCTCCTGCTGGGGCTCTTGTCAGAGGGGAGAGACTGCCGAGTGATTTATTTAAAATAATAATCATAAAAGAGCGACAAATAAAGGAAAAACAAAAGCGAAGAAGCCGGCAAATAAATTTTGGCCCTTCCCCATCAGCGAGGAAATTGCTCCTTGAGCTCTTCCTCTAATTAGGCTTTGCAGGAGGTGCCTTGAGGACCCTCATTTTGCTCGTTTGCTGGAGCGAGAGGCTCTCGGGGAGCGTGTGCAGGGCAGGGAGCTGGCAGCAGCGGGGCTGAGAGGTTTAGAAAGGAGAAGCTCTGCCTGAAGTGCCAGGTGGGGAGCGAGCTCCCTTCCTCGCCTTCCCTGGGGTCGGGGCTGGTCCCGCAGCCTCACCATCCCGCGGATATTGGGGTGGGTGAGCCCCTCGCTCAGCACCGGGGTAGGTGGCACTGGCTTCAGTGGACGGGAAGGGGAGGACACCCCTTGCCATGGTGTGCTTTTCGGGGTGCTCAGAGGGACTGGGGCTGTCTAGGGGAGATACTGTTGGGCTTTCTTTATCCCACGAGAAGAGCGGGAGGAGGGGCAGGATGGTGGGGGGGGGGGGGGGCCCGCTGTGCTTAATGCCTGTGCCGTGCCCCCTCCTCTCTCCCTCCCGCAGGCTCCAAGGACCCCTGCGCGGAGGTGACCTGCAGCTTCGGCAGCACCTGCGTCCGCTCCACCGACGGCCAGTCGGCCAAGTGCGTCTGCCCGTCCTCCTGCAGCGGCGTGCCCGAGAGCACCGTCTGCGGCAGCGACGGCAAGGACTACCGCAGCGAGTGCGACCTCAACAAGCACGCCTGCGACAAGCAGGAGAACGTTTTCAAGAAGTTCGATGGCGCCTGCGGTGAGCTCCTTCTTCTTTCCCCCCCCCAACCCCGACCCCGGGATATTGCTTTAAAAACATCTCCTCCTGCGTCAGGAGTACGGAGGGCAGAGCAGCGGGAAATTACCCGTACCTTATCTTACCCTTACCTTACCCCAAAAAAGACATTGAGGGGCTGGAGCGGGTCCAGAGAAGGGCAACGAAGCTGGTGAGGGGTCTGGGGAGTAAGTCTTGTGAGGAGAGGCTGAGGGAGCTGGGGGTGTTCAGTCTGAGGAAGAGGAGGCTGAGGGGAGACCTTCTCGCGCTCTATAACTACCTGAAGGGGGGGTGTAGAGAAGCGGGGATCGGTCTCTTCTCCCAAGTCACAGGAGATAAGACAAGGGGAAACAGCCTCAAGTTGCGCCAGGGGAGGTTTAGGTTGGATATTAGGATACATTTCTTCGCGGAAAGGGTTATCCAGCCTTGGAATGGGCTGCCCAGGGAAGGGGTTGAGGCACCATCCCTGGAGGTGTTCAACAGACGGGTTGACATGGTCCTCAGGAATATGGTTTAGTGGTATGTTTTTGTGTTTTGTTTTGTGTTGGTTTTTTTTTTGGTTTTTTGGGTCAGAGTTAGGTTGATGGTTGGACTTAGATGATCTTTAAGCTCCCTTCCAACCTAGACGATTCTATGATTCTTTCTATGAAATGGCAAGGGTTGGGGAGAAAAAACTTGCCTGCTGTCATCAGCTCAAAAACGCGGGTTGGGCAGTAAAAAAGGTCAGTCTGGGGGTGACGGCTGCTGAAATTCAGACCAAGCCAGCGTTCCCCCCCCTGGCATTTGGCCGCGGGTGTTTCTGCTCGGGACCCACTGACCTAGAGACCAGGCGTAACATCTGTGCCACCTCCTTCCCCTCCTGCCATCTCCCCTGGCTGCGAGTCCCCCCACCGGCTGCAGGTTTTGGCTAGAAGCCCGCGGCTAGCCGGCGTCCCAGGGCTCGCGGGCAAGCAGCTCCCTCTAATTAAAGGAGCCCGACAGGCACAGATCCCAGAGCGCAAACACAGCCACTCCGAGGATGGCTTCCTCTTTGGCTGACGACGGCTGGTGGATCCTTGTAATTAAAAGCGACCATATTCATTAGGAAAAACCACGAGATCAGCCAGGACACGTGCCAGCCCAGTGTTTGTCCCCGGGGGAAGGAGTGTGTAGGGGCAGGCTGCAGACCTGGCAGAGCTTTAATTGCACTTGCGCTGCTCAGTCCCAAGTAGGGCGAGATGGGCACAAGTGGGAGGCGTGAAAGAGGTGATGCCACGCCGGGTGCTCCTGGTTTCTAGGCCATAGAAGAGGCTTTGAGCCTCGCCGCTCCTTTGAGGTCCTCCTGATTTCAGCTGGGCATCAGCAGAAAATCAGGTCGAGCAGCCGGGCTGTAGAACCTGAAACTACTTGAAGGCATTTGGATTCTGTTGAGCGTGCTGTACGGCTTGAGGGTGTGCTGCAAGGTAGGGGAGAGAGTGGGGATGAGCAGTGCAGGCAGAGCACACCTCGAATATCCTCATCCTGCAGTCCCCAAGATACATCTGTGTGTCTTCCTCCCCCCCAACCCCTCCGATGCGCTCCCCATCTCCCTAACAATACCGCATCCCTGCCCCCCTGCAGCTGCCTTATTGACCCACAGCTCCCTGGCCCCACGCAAGACGTTCTCGTGATTTTGTTGGGGTTTGTAGAGCCCTCGAAGGAGGTCACGCATCCCTGGCAGTCTGCTGGTGTGACTGCAGGGCAGCAGCGAGCGCGGGAGGGGGAATGGGAGATGGATGGGGTAGGTCCTGTGGGAGCTCCTTCGTCTGCTTCGTTCCCATGATTACTGCACAGGCTAAAACGGACAAAGAAAAAGACTTCAGCCCTTACCCTGTCCTAGGCCAGCCTTCTCCAAGGGACGTGCGGGTGACCGAAAGGGAGGTCCCTCCCCTGCTTGTGTGAGAAGCTGGGGAAATGGGGATATACTGTATTGTTTCCTCCCCTTGTCAGCCTGGGACTGTGTTCAGTGCAGGGGTTTCAGACTGGTAGGATTAAAGGGTGGAGACGTTCAATGATGTTTCTGCGATCGCAGAAAATGAATCAGCACTCTCCAGGCACCTGCTCGACAAGGAAGAGGGAAACCCAGGGCTAGAGCAGGCATTAGTGAGCAGTCAGCACCTGCTTTGCCCATCTCTTCGGTATGATGATGTGAGCTCAGCTCATCAGGGAGACTGATCCGGATAAGTCGAGATTGGAGCAGTGGGACAAGGCAGCGTGTGGCCCTGGCTGCCCTCGGGGCTCTTCCAGCATTTTGGAAAGATGGGGAAGAGAGAGTGGGAGGAGCGGGATGGGAGTACCAAGCATTTTGTGAACCCAGCAAATGTCTCTTGGACTCGGGATGTTCGCCTGGATCGGGGGAAAGAGCCCTGTTCCCCAAACAGAGGGGAGTGAAGGCAGCTCAGGATGGGGAAAAACGGCAGGGGCTCATCCCATCCGGTGGTCACTTTGGAAAGGGTGCGTGTCCTTGGTGTGTGCAGCTCAGTAAAAAAAGTGTCCTAACGTGTGCAGAGCCCTGCAGATGTCCAGTCCCAAGGAGATGAGCACACATTGAGTGCTCCCGGGGAAGGTTGGGGGCTCTTGGGAGGGAGGAGGGAGGCCAGGAAGCATCTCTGAGGGCAGGGAGCGAGTGTGCCTGACTCTCTGCCCTGGCTCCCTGCGCAGACCCTTGCAAAGGCGTCCTCAACGACATGAATCGTGTTTGCCGGGTGAACCCCCGCACCCGAAAGGCAGAGCTGCTCTCCCGCCCCGAGAACTGTCCCCAAAAGAGGGAGCTTGTGTGCGGCGACGACGGGGTGACCTACGACAACGAGTGCGTGATGGGGCGCTCGGGGGCCATCCGAGGACTGGAGATCCAGAAGGTGCGTTCAGGGCAGTGCCAGCATCAGGGTAAGTACCTCTCTGCTTCCTGGGGAGCGGGAGCGTTTGGGTTCCCGACCTTCCCCGCCGCTCCGTGCCCGTCGTCTTGGCAATTTTACCCTCTTTCCCCCCCCCCCACCCCCTGCCCTCGGGACGGGTGTGAGCAGTGCTGTCCTCTCTCTCCTCCCAGACAAATGCAAGGAGGAGTGCAAGTTCAACGCCGTCTGCCTGAACCGCCGGGGCACCACGCGATGCTCCTGCGACCGCATCGCCTGCGATGGTGCCTACCGGCCTGTCTGTGCCCGCGACAGCCGGACCTACAGCAACGACTGCGAGCGCCAGAAGGCCGAGTGCCACCAGAAGGCTGCCATCCCAGTAAAACACAGCGGACCCTGTGGTAAGCACTGGTGCCGCCGGGCTGGTGGCCCCCAGGACCACTGGTACCCCCCCCACCTCTCATTTCCCAGCCCCAGCAGCCACTTTAAGCCCAGCCTGCATCAGTCCCTTCCCTGCAGGCTACGGCGCTCGCGGTGATGCTGGAAAGCTGCAGGTGAGTTGTGACTTGGGTACCCACCCTCTGAGCAAGCCACAGGCTCTCTTGCGACCGTTAAAGCCCTGAATATCCATTCCTCCCTGTTCTTTTTCCTTCCAGCAGTATCCTCGTGTGTGTGTGTGTGTCTGTGTATATGTGCATGTCGTCCTCCTTGGTCTGGTCTCTTGTCTGATGTGCTCAGTGACACGGGGGAAAGAATCATTTGTGTTTAAACAGTACCAAAGCGTTGATGTCCAGCTGGTTTCTCTCATTCACGGCCAGGTGCACATTCACCACCACGCAGCTCCCGAGCAGCCCATGCCATTCATTTCTCCTCCCAGGGTAGTGCCAGTCCCCAAGCTCCTTCCATGCTTCCCCCTCCATGCCCACCTGCTTCTCTCAGCTCCAGGTACACTCCGTAAGGAACTCTTCCCAGCGCTCCCGCTCTCTGGAGGCTTCGCCGTGTCTTTGTCTCGTCTCTGGGAAAAGCTTTTGACCTTTCCACCTGGACACTTTTTCAGGCTTATGTGATAGGATGGGGCTTCGGGTCTCGAGGATGTTGGGAACCTCCAATTTTAAAATTACCGCACGGAACATTGAGGAGGTTAAATGCAGTCACTGGATTGATCTGTATGAGTTGGAAGGACTTGTTCATTTCAGCTCGAAATTGTTTCTTACTAGATCTAGGACTGTGTCCTATTATTTTACGCTGGTGTTTTCTATGGTATGAGATGTATCAAACCTCCTGAAGTACTTGGAAATTAAGCCCCGTGTTGTGGGTCTGTTTTGTTGGCTTTGTGCTCCTGCGGTAGGTTTTTTAATGCTGCCAGGCCCAGCTGCTTGAAAACTGTTTGTCAGGCTCCCAAAATCACACTCAAGATAATCACAGCTGTTAGTTTTAATCACCCGTTTCCCTGTGTTCCTGGTGGCTTTAGGAGTCAGTTCCCCGAGCTCTCCCTGCGGGGAGGGCAACAGAGGCACCTCTCAGTCCTCTGTCTCCCGGGGCCACGGGGAGCTGGTGCTGGATGGCCACCAGAAGCCTTGCCAGGAAGCCGCGTGCTCTGGCAACCCTGGTGCCTGTTTTCCTGGCCACGTTGTGCTTCTGTGGAGCTTTGCTGGAGGTGTGACCGGCCTGTGGGGCTGGCGTGGGGCTGCACGGGGCACAGAGGGGATGAGGGTGAAGTGAGGTCCGAAGCTGGGTTCCACTGGGCTCTGGAGCAGTGGGGCCAGGAGGTGGTGGTTTGCAGCTGGGTGGCCAGTCCCTAGTGCCCTGTGCCCTCTACAGACCCTCCCCTTGGACATTCTTTAGGGTCAGGCCCTTGCTAAGGCTTCCCAAATTTCTAGGGCGAGCAGAGAACTCACGCTGCTGATCACCCCACTGTCAGACACGCTTTATTTCCACCACGTTCAGTGGGGTGAGGCTGGGGGACAGTAGGAAGTGGTCTGTGTGCATCTGCCGTTCCTCTTTCCATCTTACTCTCTTTTATTTTAGCTTCCCCCCAACTTCTCTTCCCCCAGGCGAGGACGGCAGATGCACACGTCTGCTTTCAGGAGCTACATCCTCGTAGGGTGGGAGCAAACAAAGCCTGTCATGTGGGGGAAGTAAATCAAAGCTGGGGCTCTGCCAAAGCCTGGTGTTTCAAAGTCCACATGACGGCTCCAGGCTGCCCTGTAGCAAGCCACCATGAGGTGTGGGCAAGCCTTTGGCCTCCCCATCAGCTGGGGAAAGCATCTTCTCTCTGAGCTCAGTGAGAAGAAAGCACGTCCTCCTTTATGTCACCAGTTCAGACTCAACGTGAGATGGGAAATGGGTTCAGAAATGGGAACGGGGTGGTGGTGTTGCTTTCCAGCCTGTGTGTCAAGACAGGTCTTCTCAGCGTGAGCACAGCTGGCGGTGCTGACTTCTCTCCTCCTTGGGATGCAGGGACAGGACTCGTGGGACACTTGGCAGTGGGTGAGACCAGAGAGTGAGGGAACTACAGGCTGTGTCTGCATCCAGCACCCAGGGTGGGAGCGTGGTGAGGTCATCCACGGCTCTGTGCTGTGAGGATGCAGGAGATACAGGGAGCTGGGGAAGGGGAGGAAAAGAAAGACGGGCCATTAGTGTGGTTGCAGTGTTTTAATCTCTCACACGTACCTGTCTAAGGAACCTTGAGTTCTGCTGCTGTTTTTTTCAGCAGCAAGGCAAAGGAGGCAAAGCCAAACAAAACAGTCCAGGCCTTGTGTTTAATCCTTCTCTACTTTTACACCGTGATGGGGCAGTTGAGAAAGCAGGGATGGCATGAGACGGATGTGGACAGGAGGTGGAGGGAAGGTGTCTGTAGTTGCATCTGTCTTTTCCTCCCTGCCTCTCTCTGCTCTCTCCCCCCCCTGCTCTCTTCCTCCCTCCGCTCTCTCTCTCTCTTTCCTTTTTCGTCTGTGTCTTGTGTTTTACAGTGTTGCCTGTTTGGAGGAAGGAATTGTGTCCTCGCAGCACCCTTCTGCTCCCTGCCCGGACATCTCTGCTAGGAGGTCGGCTTCCTCCCCTTCTCCATAGCCAGTGACAGTCCTGGCCTCTTCTCACTGCTCCCCTCCTCTCTAGTTTTGCTTGAGAGCCCCTGGGATGGAGAGATTGCCCTGGTTTTGCTCCCATCCCTGGCCCCAAACACTTCCCGCTGGAATGGAAATGCCTTGCAGTGCAGTGGGCTCTTGTCCGGTGCTTGCTGTGGCTTGACCCTTCGAGGCAAATAAGAGTGGGAGCAGAGGTGGGTGCTGTGAGCCCCCCAATCCTTATCTTCGGCTCCTACATCAGTCTGGACTGCTCCTGGTTGATCTTACCTCTCCTTCTGCTCCCAACTAACCCCCCTTTCTTCCCCACCTCCTCTTCCCCGGAGACTTCTGCCTGCCTGGGACTGCCATGCTTCTCCCTTTGCTCTCCCTAGTGTGTGTCACGCTTGTCTGTGCAAGTCCAGTGGGCAGGGGCTCTGCAGGGACTGCAGCTCCTCTCCCCAGCGTCCAGCCAAGCACCCTGTGCCTTCTGGAAGCACCGAGGAGCTGTCTGTGCTCAGATGTGGTTCTTCTCGAAGAATTATTCCCCTGTGTCCCCTTGGAGCTGGTGCTGGGACCCACTGGGCGTCATGGACATCGATAGATGGGGCGTGATGAGTTACGAAGCACCTTCAGAGCCCCATAGCCATCCACGGGCAAGGCTTGGAGGAGACCTCAGTGTCCCCAGGGCTTGGTTAGGTTCCTGCACAGCTTGGCAGCAGGTGGGGGATCACGCCCTTGAATCAGTCAGGGTGCAGAAGGAGCTTTTTTGCTCTGTGCCTCGGTTTCCCTGCCTACAAAGATGGAGAAGGGCCAGGAATCAAAGCAGGTCTTGATTCTAGCACAGCCTCAGGTCCTTGCTCAGTAGGTCCTCATTATATCCACCCACATCAAAACCGGTGCCAGAACTCCCGTTGACACCTGCAGGTGCCCAGGGCTGTGTGGGAAATTTCACAGGCTGAGGTTCAGGCTGTGAAGGAACTTCATGTGCTGCATCTCCGCAGGTTTGCGTGCTTAAGAAGGGTGAGAAATGTCAGGGCAGTGTTCTCCAGCGGGCCTGGCACCTCCCTGCGCTCTCACTCGCTGCTCACTTGCCTCCCAAGACGAGAGTGTGAATTTGGATTTCAAATGAGCAAATGCATTTGTTTCATGCCTGGCTCATTACAGCCTTACTGCCTAATTGTGTCCAGCAGAGGCACTTCCTCCACGCGAGCCTGTCTCTGTGTTTGGGAGATGTGATTGTGGTACAGCTGTTGGGTTTTTTTAAAGAAGTAAAACACGAGCAGGAGATGTGAGCAGCATCACTGGGCTAAGGCAGCAGGGAGCGTTTCCTTGTCCTTGGGAACTGCTCGTAAGCTCTTCAGCCACAGAGAAGCTGGGGACACAGTTGAACATTAGGAAGGAATTTTTCACAGAGAGAGTGGTCGGGCATTGGAATAGGCTGCCCAGGGAGGTGGTTGAAGTCACCATCCCTGGATGTGTTGAAGGGACGTTTAGGTGCGGTACTGAGGGATGTGGTGTAGGGGAGGACTTTGTAGAGTAGGGGAGATGGTTGGACTCGATGATCCCAAGGGTCTCTTCCAACCTGAAGGATTCTATGATTCTATGAAAAGGCTGGGTTGGGGTAGTGACCGTGTGCCTGAGCTGTCCCCCTGTTCTTTGCAGACTGTTGGCTCTAAGTTTTGGACTTGGTAGTTGTTTCCCAAAGAGCCAGCTCCAAAATTCAGACTTGCCTGTGCCTATGCTCTGGGCCATTTTCTCACCGGTTGACAGCATGCAGCCAGGCTCCTGAGGGCTCAAGCCTTGCTCTTGCTCTGAAGATACGCCACCGTGGTCCTACCAGGGGGGAAATGGACCTGTTTTGCCCTTGTCCACTCTCCATGCCATGCCGACAGGCTCCGGAGGGCTTTCTCCTTCCCACCGCGCCCCGGCTCTGTGCTTGCCCTCGCTGTTTGGTGTTGGTGGGGCTGCGCTGTGTCTGCCCCGTTGCATCCATCTCGCTTTGCCCACATCGTCTGTTCCCCACATCCCTGTTGTCGTGTGTCCTTGTCGGTGTCCCGCACGGATTAAATCTGTGTCCTGTCCTTGCCCCAGCTCCTCGGGGCTTTTCTCTTGAGTCACAAGAAGGGGTCGCTGGGCGGTGCTCGGTCCGTTCCCAGCAGCACGGACCAGCCCTGCCTTTTAGCTGCCTGTCTTGGCTTCTGGATGGTGGAGGACGTTCCTGGTGGGGCATGTCTACCCTCAGCAAGCGGGCTGGGGACCGGCTGGAACCGCAGGGCTCTACCAGGGAGTGGGACACAGCCTTTTTTCTTTGCTGTCACCATCGGGGTTGGCTGCTCACCTCGTTTCTGCCGAGCATCTTGCAGGGAAGGTGCCACCACGGCACCTGGCTTTGATTAAGCAGCTCCAGTGAGTGAGCAGAGGGCACTGCTGCCTCTCAGCATCCAACCCATGCTGCGGGGCATTAATCATCCCCAGGGAGCCTCAGGGTTCTCCTCCTAGAGCCAGATGCCCAAGGACTGGGCCAAAGCAAGGGCACCAGGTCTCTTCATCCTGCTACACAGCAGCTCCCTGGCCTTTCCAACCCCAGCTTGCAAGAGGAGGGGAAGGGAGCTGAGCTGCTGGAGAGAGGAGAGAAGCAGGCTGTGTTGTGAAGCCGTATCCTAGAATATCTCAAGTTGGAAGGGACCCATAAGGATCATGGAGTGCAAGTCCCTGCTCTTTGCAGGAAAACCAAAACCTAAAGTATATGACTAAAAGCGTTGTCCATGCAGGTGTCCTCTCCAGCCAGATATTCCTGGGTAGGGCCACCCGGGATGAGCTGCATTAGGATTACCCAGCACTGCATCAAGATGAGCTGTTCAGGGGACAGTGTGATTCTGAGGATGTGGGACCTCAGTGGAGGGAACCATCCCTGTGTGAGCTTTATGGCTATGAGGGGATGGCGTGATGACGTAGTGAGTGTCCTTGGAGCCACCAGGACCCACACTGAGGAGGACTTTCTGCTGCCTCCTGCCCTGCCTGCTGACTCAGAGCTGGTTGTTCAGATCTGACTTCACGATCAGGCTCGTGGCACCGTTGCTGCCCGGGAAAAGAAGTGCCAGGTCCCCTCCTGGCACCGAGGGGCCTCACTCTGTGTTGTCCTCCCTCAGCACACGATGCTCGCTCTTGATATTGGCTGGGAGCTGCTGGGGAGACCCAGACATGGGGGGTGGTTTGGAGCAGAAACCCACAGGGCTGATCCCACCTGTGGCTGGGATGGAGGAGATGAGGTGGAAGTCCCGTTCGTGGGCGTGCAGGGAGAAGATCTTGTGCCTGCTTCCCATCCCTAACCTCTGCCAAGCATGGGGACGATGCTGAGCTGGGCATGTCGGGGTGGCATGGAGGGTGCAGGGGCTGGGCTGGTGCCAAAGCCAAGAGCTCTGTGCATTTGCCGTGGCTTGGGGGGAGGCAGTTGGGGGCCGGAGGCGGGGGATGCTGGCATGCCTTGCTGTGCACAGTGCCCCGGGGGAGCTGGGGAAACAGCGGACTGAGACGGGTGCCCTTTCTCTCCTGTCCCCTCTCTGCAGACCTGGGGACGCCCAGCCCGTGCCTGAGCGTGGAGTGCACCTTCGGGGCCACCTGCGTGGTGAAGAACCAGGAGGCGGTGTGCGAGTGCCAGCAGGTCTGCCAGGGCCGCTACGACCCCGTCTGCGGCAGCGACAACCGCACCTACGGCAACCCCTGCGAGCTCGACTCCATGGCTTGTGTCCTCAAGAGGGAGATCAAAGTGAAACACAAGGGGCCCTGCGGTAAGAACCGGTCTCGGGGGGGGGGGGGGTTCCTCCTCCTCCTGGGGGGTTTGCTTGCAACCACGAGCGTGGCCCCAGCCTTGGGGACGGGGGGGCTGTTGGGGTGTCTTTGTGTCTTTGGTTGCCACCACGTAGCGTGGGCAACTTGGAGCCATACACAGTGGCCCCATCTGCAAAGTCTCTCTTTGTGCCAGCACGGCTTTGCTGGTCGAAAGGTGTTTGCGGACAGGCATAGCCTGAGCTGGATGGGTTCTCCCGGGACAGAGTCTGCCAGGATGGTCAGTGTTATGGTTTGAGGAACCTACAAGAATTTAATGTCATTTTAACAGTTATTCTGTCACCTGATGATCCCTCCCCACCCGGGAAGGGGAATGGGAAAAAAACAAGGAAACCCAAGGGCTGAAATATAAACAGATTTAATAGAATAAGACTAAATAATTGACATTAATAATACTAAAGAACCAATATTGATCCCGATGCCAGTATAAAATCCCCCAGGATGATACCCATCCCATCCCACCCCAGGCAGCCGTGCACTCCCAGCAGGGACAGCCCATGTGGGACCCTGCGAGCGCTGCGGCTTCGGGAGGAAGGGAAGGGCTCAGGGCACCGGGGCAAGGAGTTCTCGGGATGGCAGCCATCACGGGAGAGACACAGAACTCCTCAGTAAACTTTCTAACTTATATTAAATGTGCTATTCACGGTATGAGAGAACCCCGTTGGCAGCTTGGGTCAAGTGCCCAGATCTCGCTCCTCCTCGTCCCCCGCACCTGGTGAGCTCAAAACCACTGAGACCTTGAAACCCGCATTCCAGATCTGGCTATAAAGACAATATTTTCCCAAATTCAGACACTAGAGTCTTCTAAAAGTGCAGTTTTTCCTATCATTAGAGGAGACCTTACTGAAAAGTAAAATTACTGAAAGAGAAATTAATCCTGTGTCCCTCAAACCAGGTCAGAGGCTCTCGAGTGCCCTGTAGGAAGGAGCTGCCCTTGCCCACACACAGACTGCCTCGGGCAGCCCCTCTCCCCACCGGCAGAGCCTGGGCATGGCTGCAAGCTCCATCCTTTAGATAGAAACCTCCCGGCCAACAGCCTGCACAAACCGAGCAGGGGGTTGTTGCATCTTCCCTCCCCCATGCAAAGGCAGCAGCTGCTGTGTGAAAGAAAAAGAAGAAAAACCGTCTTTGAGCCAAGTTCTCGGCGAATTGAATGGCGGGGAGGGGAGAGGGGTGTTAGTCTGAAGGAGAAAATGAAGCCGTGAATCACTCGGGAGTCAGGAGAGAGGAGATGTGCTGTCCAGTCTCTCCTGCAAGGAGTGACAGCTCTTTTGCAAGTGAGTTATTACGAAGATAAATGTCTTCTCTGCCCCGACCCTGCGCGCACACGTGCGGGGTGTGTGTGCCTGCGGGTTGGGGACCCCCCTGGGGAGGTGCTCGGAGTCGGTGCTGTGTTATAGCTGCCCCCGGCACTGCTGGCACCCTGACAAACCAAGGGAGGACAGTACCCCCCTTCCCTGCCCACCACCTCCCCCCGACTTGCTGTGTGTGAATCCCACCTCCCCTCTCCCCTGGGGGACTGGACGCCTGGGTTGCAGCTCTCCTCCTCCCAAGGCTGGGGGTGATTTATCACTCCTTGTAATTGCTCTCAGCCAGCGCTCTCTCTCCCGCCTCCTATTTAGCTGTAACAGGCGTACAGCTCTGGTGACATTTCATCACCGTTACTCCTGGCCCTGGTGGCTTTTATGAGTAGTTATTGCCTTTCTGCCTCCGAGCCCCACTCTCCCTCCTCCTGCAGCCCTCGCCTCCGCTCCTGGCCTCACCCCGCGCCCTGGGGCTGCTGCTCCTGGCAAGGCTGATGGCATCTGCAGGGGTTCAACCTGGAGGAGAACAGCACTGTGGGGTTTTATTTCATAGAATCATAGGATCGTAGGATGGTTTGGGTTGAAAGGGACCTTAAAGATCATCCAGCTCCAACCCCCTTGCCCTGGGCAGGGACACCTCTCATCAGACCAGGTTGCTCCAAGCCCCCTCCAACCTGGCCTTGAACCCCTCCAGGGATGGGGCAGCCACAGCTTCTCTGGGCAACCTGGGCCAGGCTCTCACCACCCTCACAGCAAAGAAGTTCTTTCTGGTATCTAACCTAAATCTCCCCTCTTCCCATTTAAAACCCTTACCCCTTGTCCTGTCACTGCACTTCCTGACAAAGAGTCCCTCCCCAGCTCTCCTGGAGCTCCCTTCAGATATTGGAAGGGGCTCTAAGGTCTCCCCGGAGCCTTCTCTTCTCCAGGCTGAACAACCCCAGCTCTCTCAGCCTGTCCTCACAGCAGAGGTGCTCCATCCCTCTGATCATTTTCGTGGCCCTCCTCTGGACCTGTCCCAACAGGTCCATGTCCTTCCTGTGTTGAGGACTCCAAAGCTGGACACAGTGCTCCAGGTGGGGTCTCACGAGCCCAGAGCAGAAGGGTAGGATCACTGACCTGCCGGCCACGCTTCTTCTGATGCTTCTCTTTCTGCTCTAGCACTTCGTTAGGCAGCGATGCCTGCCTGAATTCTTGTTTTAATCGACTGGTTTTCTTCTTCGTCTTGCGCAGACCGTTGTGGCAAGTGCCAGTTTGGGGCCATCTGCGAGGCGGAGACGGGTCGGTGCGTGTGCCCCACGGAGTGCGTCCCCTCCTCGCAGCCCGTGTGCGGCACAGATGGCAACACCTACGGCAGCGAGTGCGAGCTCCACGTCCGCGCCTGCACGCAGCAGACGAACATTTTGGTGGCTGCCCAAGGAGACTGCAGTGAGTCTGGCAAGGTCCCTCTCTTCGCCCTCGTCGCCCTCTCCCCGCTGGTGGCATTTCGGAGAGCGGATGCTCAGCCCCGCTGGTTGCCCTGGACCTGCTGGGTTGCTTGGCCACGGCCATCCAAGGCTCACCGGGCATGGGTTTGCCAGCCCTTGGAGGCACCTGAGATACCCCAGGGCCAGGATGTGTGGAAGGTCTCCCTGGTGCTCCTTCTGGTGCCTTTATTGCTTGGTTTTTGGGACTTCCCAGGAGGATATCAGGTCCAGGGCTTGCCCCGGGACACCCAGCAGCCTGGCCCTGGGCTGCAGTTCCTAGCTGGTCACTCGGAGACCGTGCCTGAGGCTTTTCACCTTGCCTGGCGTGGTCTTCCCTTTTGGCTTCACAAAAATTGGCTTTCTTGAGTCTTCTCCTTTTTAGCCCCCAGTGATATATCATAAGTGGGATCTACCCCCTTTGTTACTTATCTGAGCCAAGCAAAGAAATCAGGCTAAGAACATGTCAATAGCTGCCGCCAGAGCTGAAAGGACGGAGGGTCTGTTTGATCACAGGGTTCATGGCAGTAGCTTTCCCTTCCCTCCATCCCCTGGGGTTAATTCCTCTTTCCTCATGTGTTTCCTCCCCTCTCCCCAGCGCGGGGAGCTGTCTGTGCTAATTTAATGAATTAGAAGCCCTGCCTAGGTTCTTCATTAGGACAAGTGCTGCTCTAGTAAAAGCAATGCTTCTTGAGCCTCATAAAACCCGTCCAGCTGGGTCTGTGTTCCAAGGCTGAACTGTGCACGGAGCCCCTCTCTAAATTTGGGAGAGAAGAGTTGACTGAGTGTGACAGACAACTCTGCACTCCGTGGGCACTGGGAGCAGGAGGAGGCTGAAGGCACCATGAGAGTAAACGGGATTTCTTACTGGTGTCCTGGAAAAAGCTGTCGGACACACCACCTGTGAGGGCTGGTGGGAACCAGCAATGCTCAGGACTGTCACCTGTCCCTTGCAGAGTCTTTGCAGGGTCGAAATAAGCAGTAACAAACCACTCTGGGGAAGGAGGACTTATCTCCTTGCCTCTGAGGGCATGGCGTTAGCGGTCCCCGGCTCCGTGACACCGGGCAGTTGGCCGCAAAGGTCCCTGGCGACATCTCATGGTGGTTCCTGCCTCTCGTCCCACAGAGTCCTGCGGCAGCACGGTGTGCTCCTTCGGCAGCAAGTGCGTGGGCGGGCAGTGCGTGTGCCCGCGCTGCGAGAGGCAGCCCTTCGCTCCGGTCTGCGGGAGCGATGGCCTCACCTACGACAACCAGTGCGAACTGCAGGTGGCCTCCTGCCAGCAGAAGAAGAGCATTGAGGTTGCCAGGATGGGGCCCTGTGAGGATGGTAGGTGGCCACCACCGTTCCTCCCGCCGTGGGGGTGCAGGAGGGTGGGGGAAAGGGTGAGGCTGGATATTAGGAAAAATGTTTTCACTGAAAGGGTTATCAGCCATTGGAATGGGCTGCCCAGGGAGGTGGGTGAGGCACCATCCCTGGAGGTGTTCAGAAGACGGGTTGATGTAGTGCTGGGAGGTATGGTTTAGTGATGGTGTTGCTTTTTGTTTGTTGTGTGGGTGTTTATTTTTGTCAAAATTAGGTTGACGGTTGGACAAGATGATCTTTAAGGTCCCTTCCAACCTAGAAGATTCTGTGATTCTGTGAGGAAGGGCCGAGACCGCACAGAGCAGGTTCTTCTCTCGCTGCTTTGCTGTGCCCCACTGCCCGGAGCTTGGGCATAGCGCCCTGGCCACCCCCAATGTCCCCAGCACAGCAGGTCCCGTGCCAACAACCACCTCCTTCCCTCCTGGCCAGCTGGCCACCGTCACCCAGCGCCGCTGCCACCTCCCTTTCCCCTTTGTCTTTCTGTACCCAGCATTAATGAGAGGTGACGCCTCCTAATCGGTTGGGCAAGGAGTTTATCTCCACTTTAATTTCACACTCCAGCGGGCCTTGGCTGGGGGAAACGGAGCGGTTCCTGGGGCGGGGAGCCCGGCTGCCACTTCGCTTCCCTCCGCCTTAAGGACCTGGCCAGTGGCCACTACTGACTCGGTTCTGAGCGCCTGGGAAGGTCATGGGGTTGGCTGTAGCAAGTTGGGCCAGGCTAAGAGCTAAGAACCTGCTGAGTTTTCCCACCGTAGGGGGAAAGCTGTGGGTTACTCCTGGCTGAACCCGAACACAGGAGGCCCATAAACCTCGCTGCTCTGGTGTGCTGACCCCGGCGGGCTGAGACTCTCTGGCTCGTTGCACGTGTAGTCTAGCTGGAGGACTTCAGCGCCGTGGCAGCGCTTGGGGAGAGGGGAAGACATAACACGGTGTTTGATCACAGCCCTCCTTGGGGAATTTCAGGTTGCTGTCCCTCTGGGAAAAGATCTTAAATAATTCTCTGTGTAATGCCAAATCCCAGCCTTTGATCACTCAATAAAAAGGGCCAGGTTTTTCTTCCCCCCCCTCCCTCCCCTTCCCCTTTAAGAAGCCTTTGAAATCAGCCACATCTCTCTTGCTGCTGGAGCTCTGAGCATCTTGTGGAGGGGCAGACAGGCTAGGGACAGGGTTATTATTTTGTTAAGAATATCTGCCTAACCAAACTTCAAACTAAACCCAAACCCCATCCTTTCCTCTGCACTGGTTTCCCTGTTATTATTAGCAGCAGCAATCTCCCCGCTGCGCCATGTGTTTGGGAGGACAGAATAAGGGGAAGGAGTCGGATCAAAGCGTGGAGTTAAGCTGTCACTAAGTCAAGTGACAAGTCCTCCTGTGCATGGCTGTTAGGTGTCTGATCTCCAGGTAGCCTGCAGGGTGCTGGTAGCCACAGGATCCTTGCTGATGCTGTAGAGAAGATGACCTCAGGTCACCTGCTAAAGCATCCCTTTGCAGTTTGCATTTTGTAGGCTTAGCAGAGTCTTGTGACAGTGGTGGGAGAACCTGCCTTCTCCAAGGGAGAAGCATCTTCTCAGAGGGCTGGGCAGAAGCATCCTAATATACGTGGGCCCAGGATTCTGGGGTTGCCTGTGCTGAAGAGGTTCAAGCTGCTGTGACAGAGCCTTGTGTCAGAGAGAGGGCTCTGTCCCCATCACCTCTGCTTTCCCCTAACTCTGCCCTGCTGGGTGGGAGCTCCTTTCTCACCATGGTCCTCCTTCGCTCCAGAGTGTGGCTCAGGGGGCTCGGGCTCCGGCGATGGTAGCGAGTGCGAACAGGACCGGTGCCGGCAGTTTGGGGGCTGGTGGGACGAGGACGCAGAGGATGACCGCTGTGTGTGTGACTTCACCTGCCTGACGGTGCCACGCAACCCGGTAAGCACGCTCAGCAGTCCCGGGCTGCTTGCTGCCGTCCTCCCTCCCCCTCCTCTCTTCTCCCCCGTGGCCTTCCCGCATGCTTCCTGGGCAGGAGAGGACATCCCGTGGATAGGGAACCTGCCTTCCTGTGCCAGGGAACTGCCCTGAGCGGCTTCCCTCCCTGTCCTGGCAGGTGTGTGGCTCTGATGGTGTGACCTACACCAACGAGTGTGAGCTGAAGAAGACACGGTGTGAAAAACGCCAGGATCTCTATGTCACTAGCCAAGGAGCCTGCCGTGGTGAGTCCCCCCAAAGGCAGCCGGCCCCCCGGGATGGCACAAGCTGTGTGCACTGGTCCCCAGCTTGGGGGATCTGCAGTAACACGTGTCCTTTCCCTGGGGTTCAGCAAGGAAGTGCTCTAAGGACACGGCAGTGGCCGTGTTGGTTTGCTGATCCCCGCTGCATCATTCCTGTTTCGTACCCTGTGCTTTCCCTGGCCAAGTATGGGACCTCACCTCATCCAGGCATCTCTGCAAGACCACGCAGGAATGCTTCTAGCTGCTCCATCCATACCTTGGTGATACAGCCCTGCGGCAGCTTGAGTGCCAAAGATAACCTGTACCCCTCTGCCTTCCTCTGCAGCCCTTGCCACAACCCCGCCACCTCTCCTGGTTGTACACTGCAGCCAGACCATCTATGGATGCTGCCCAGACAACATGACCTTGGCGCTCGGAGTGGGCGCAGCTGGATGCCCAAGTGAGTGAATATTGTGTTCCCAGCTTGGGGGGGCTTGGAGGACCTTCAAGGACAGCTGGAAGGCAGAAGAGATCAGGTGGAGGGGGCACTTGGGATCCCATGCCAGGGGAAACAAAGGAAGGTGGACACTCCCCATTCCTTAGCTAACTAGTGACCTCCCAAGCTCAAAAAAGTCTCTCTTTATCCCCAACTCCAGGCTCACAGCCTGCACACCTGGAGATGTGCACTCATGCTTTGCCTTCTATAACTACCAGTGATGCTCTTGTCCTTTCAAAAGCCCAGAGTCAACTTTCAGGTCTAATTCCCTCTGAAATGTGGGAAGACAGGATGGTGGCTCGGAACTTGTCTGGTGCTGAGTCCATGCTGGACATCCAGGAAGATGCCCCTAGGACCAGACCATTGCTGGAGGCTTAGGGCTTTTCACCAGCCTGAGTGACAAAAATATTGCTCAGCACTGCGGGCTGAGGTGGAGCAGAGCTTTGGGGTTCACCTAGGGACCTTCTGCAGGCCACCTCAGGACCAGTGACTAGTGGGTGACTGCACTGTGCTGGAAACCGAGCTGGAAAATGTTTCATTAATATTTATTAAATAATTATCGGAGTCAGCACTTCAGCAGAAGGCGCATTTTGAGAGGCATTAGCAAACTCTTAGCAGCTGAGGCTGTGGCCGCCTGTTCGGGAAACACATTACCCCGCGGAGACACGATTCACGCCGTGCTTGGGCCTGGCTAATGCCGGCCTGATGAGGATGTAGTGCTGTTTAATGTGCCTTATAATTTAAAAAGCAGCAGCATTCCGAGAATGTCCAGAGATCCCCTGGCAGGGGGTGCACGGGGTGGGCTGCAGGCCGAGGTGGGGGCTGGAAGAGGGGCCAGCAGAGCAGGGAGAAGCTGGTCAGAGTGGTGCTAGGGAGGAGACGAGCATTTCGCTGTCAGCATCGCCTTGGTAGTGATGTTCCTCTGTGTCTCTGCTGGAAATCCTGGCCCCTGCCCTCCAATCCATGGACACAGCTTCCCAGCTGACTGGGATTCAGTATCCCACCAGTTTCTGTCCCGCCTGTGTCCCAGTGTGGGCAGCAAGCGTGCATCAGGAGGTAATTACCACTTCACCAGCAGCTTAAAGCCCGTAGGGCAGATTTAGCCATCGCTGCCTGTTCTGGACACGCCGTTTCCCTGCCCCTGGCAGTCTGGGGATGTGCACATGCACCCTGCTCGCTGCTCCCGAGGTCTCCCTTTCTCTCCAGCTCTGCCCCATGTCCCCTTTCTTCTGCTCCCTGTGGACAAAGGGAGCGTCTCTCTGTCTATCTTTGGATCGTTTCCCTCCATCAGGTTCCTAATTAATGAATTAATAATAAACTTCTAATAGCTTCCTGCCCCTTTGATGTTAATGAGAGAGGAGATCTTGATGACAGCAAAGCAAGCGGGTTAATCCCTGAGGATTTAGTTCCCCTTTAGTAGCTGGGGCAGGGGAGAAGTGTTGAGAGCAGCTGGTGAAACCTCCTGCCCAGCGTGAGACCATGTTCCTGTCCTGCCCGAGCAGCTCGGTGGCTCAGCAGTCGGTCTTTCCGCCCCGATGCAGCCCCCGGTGTCCCCCCTTCTCCTTGGCCAGGGCTCAGCATCACATTTTCTCTCTCTCTCTCTCTCTCCCTCTGGCTCGCAGGCACCTGCCAGTGCAACCCCTACGGCTCCTACGGGGGAGCCTGCGACCCCGCCACGGGGCAGTGCTCCTGCAAGCCAGGCGTGGGGGGCCTGAAGTGCGACCGCTGCGAGCCCGGCTTCTGGAATTTCCGTGGCATCGTCACCGACAGCAAGAGCGGCTGCACGCGTGAGTCCCATCACCCTCCGTCCCCCGCGTCTCGCCCCCTCCGTCCCCCGCATCTCTCTTCTGGCACAGCTCCCCGGGCTGCCCCATGGGGCTCCAGGCACGGTGGGCTATCACGCTATTTAAAAACAAGCCCTAACGTTGGTCCTGTTGTAAGTCACCTCCAGCGGCTGTTTTTGCAGAGCCTGCTGACTTGCTCCGTGCGAGAGAGACGGGGTGGCCTGAAGCCTTGCAGCAGATGCTGTTCCTGCCCCGTGGTGCAGCTTGGCCAGGAGGCGGTGTCTCCTTCCATGGGCCTGCTCCCTGGCCTGATGTTCTGCAGGGCTGCTAGAGCCCAGCAAGAATGAGCCCTGGTGGCCCTGCATGGGGCAGGGCAGGCAGGTGCCGAACCCAAGGAACGGGTTGGAAGTGGAAGGAACGAGGCGGTATTTTCGCCTGTCGATGCTGACCCCACCAGGAATAGCCATGTGAAAACAGCAGTAAAGAGGAAAAAAAAAAAAAAAAAAAGCCCTCTGTTTATTTTCTTGGGGGAAACCTATCCAAGAAATCCAGCAAGTGCCAGCAAAGCAGAGGCCGCAACAACTTGGGGGAAAAGGAGTTCCTGGGAGGGAATTGCAGACGACAGAGTAAGATTCTACCCATCCCTCACTGAGATCACAGAGAGCTTGTCTGCTGGGTGCTGGGTATGTCCCAGGCTCCCACCTGGGCTGAGCCCCCGGCCGAGGGACTGAATCCAAGTGCCCAGCTCAGAGGTAGCAAGCTCTGGCTGGAGACACCGTGGTGAAGGGTAGGAAGGATGCTTTGCGCTTCGGAGAGAAGAACAGGCAGGTTCCTCTCCCCAAGGAGTGTTTGTCTAAACCCTGGCATGTCAGGATTCAGTAGGTGCAGGTCAGAGCCAGAAAGCTTAAATTGGAATTAGCTTTGGAACAGCAGAGGCATCACGCTGCTGAAGTCTCTTCCCACGTCTGTACTTAATTTACTCCTACCTCTAGTCTTAAAATCAGGGTGGGCTCTCGCAGAGAGCAGACTCACAAATGCCAGGAGGTAAAGTCCTCTGACCTCAAGCTAGCCAGACACCAATGGCCACTGTCTCTTCTGCCATCTCTCTCCCTTATCCTGGTCCCCTGGGCTGGGTGAATGTAAATCTTTAGTGTTGATGGGAACGCAGGGCAGAGGTGGCTCACAAGCCATAAAAAGTGGTCAGAGGGAAGTGGATGAAGGCAGGTTCCTGCTGCTGGTGTGGGGTCAGTAAGTCCAGGGCAGCAGTGAGTGTTATCATCCTCCCGTGGACCTTTCTCCTCACTCTTCTCTTGCGTTGTTTGGGGACCTGCGTGAAGCTGCTGTTGGCTCCACAAATCCACCAGCAAAACGGTGTCTTTTGTTTTTTTTTCCCCCTTCTTGCCCAGCCTGTAACTGCGACCCGGTGGGGTCGGTGCGTGATGACTGTGAGCAGATGACTGGACTGTGCTCCTGCAAGACCGGTATCACTGGCATGAAATGCAACCAGTGCCCCAACGGCAGCAAACTGGGCATGACTGGCTGCGAGAAAGGTGAGGGATTGCGCAAGGCACCGAAAAATGGATGCTTGGGTACTGCTGCGGGGTCTGAACTGGTCTGAACTGGGTGAGCCAAGGCCCTCTGAGAGGAGGAGTGGATAATAGGATGCCCATGAGCCAACAATGTGCCCTTGTGGCCAAGAAGGCCAATGGCATCCTGGGGGGCATCAAGAAGAGTGTGACTGGCAGGTCGAGAGAGGATATCCTGCCCCTCTGCTCTGCCCCGGTGAGGCCCCACCTGGAGCACTGGGTCCAGCTCTGGGCTCCTCAGTTCCAGAAGGACAGGGAACTGCTGGAGAGGGGACAGCAGGGGGCTACAAAGATGATGTGGGGCCTGGAGCATCTCCCTTACGAGGAGAGGCTGAGGGACTTGGGTCTTCTTAGTCTGGAGAAGAGAAGGCTGAGGGGGGATCTGATCAATGCTTATAAATACTTAAAGGGTGGGTGTCAGGAGGATGGGGCTGGTCTTTTTTCAGTGGTGCCCAGGGACAGGACAAGAGGAAATGGGCACAAACTTGAATGTAAGAAGTTCCACCTAAACAGGAGGAGGAACTTCTTCACTTTGAGGGTGGCAGAGCCCTGGAAGAGGCTGCCCAGGGAGGTGGTGGAGTCTCCTTCTCTGGAGACATTCAAACCCCACCTGGACAGGTTCCTGTGTGACCTGCTCTGGGTGGACCTGCTTTGGCGGGGGGGTTGGACTAGATGATCTGCAGAGGTCCCTTCCAATCCCATGTAATTCTGTGAGAGAGGGATTTTGATTCGGCATTGCCTGTTGCTGTATGATTGGTCTGTGCTTTGTTGGTCATCTCTTCCCCCTTTTCTCCTTACTCCAGACCCTTCGGCCCCAAAATCCTGTGAGGAAATGAGCTGTGAGTTTGGGGCCTCGTGTGTGGAAGTCAACGGCTTTGCCCACTGCGAGTGCCCGTCCCCGCTCTGCTCGGAGGCCAACATGACTAAGGTTTGTGGGAGAGGCAGCCGTGGGGGGACAAGCGGCCTGTGTGGGGACGTGTGGGTTACTCGGCTGTGTCGGGCTGGCGCAGGGGGTCTGATGTCTCTTTCCTCCCATCAAGAAGCAGATGGGCAAGTTTGGTCACCATCTTTGGTGCCTGGGGAAGGGTGACATGTCAGTCATAGATGTCTCCCAGTAGAGCTGGGTGCTCTGTGCCCTATCTGGCACCTGTGACCTCAGAGGGATCCCTGCAAAGCCTCTGTTTCCAGCATTTAGAGGCTGGTTTATTTTGCCCAGGGCCTGGAGGAGGACAGAGGCGCAGCTCACATTTCTCCTCTGCCTCCCAGGTGTGTGGCTCAGATGGTGTCACTTACGGGGACCAGTGCCAGCTGCAGACCATCGCCTGCCGGCAGGGACAAGTCATCACAGTGAAGCACGTGGGGCAGTGCCACGGTGAGTGTCTGCTGCTCTGGGTGCCGGGGCAGTGCCAGCTCTCTGCCCTGACATCGGGTCCAGCTGCCTCCTTCTGCGGTTAGGGCAACCAGGATGATTAAGGGATTGGAGCATCTCCCTTAGGAGGAAAGGCTGAGAAAGCTGGGACTCCAGCCTGGGGAAAAGAAGGCTGAGGGGAGACCTTATTAATGCTTATAAGTATCTAAAGGGTGGGTTGAGGGAGGATGGAGCTGGACTCTTTCCAGTGGTTCCCAGTGACAGGACAGGGGGCAACGGGCACAAGCTGGACCATGGGAAGTTCCACTCCAATCTGAGGAAGAACTTCTTTGGGGTGAGGGTGGCAGAGCCCTGGAAGAGGCTGCCCAGGGAGGGTGTGGAGTCCCCTTCTCTGGAGATCTTCAAGACTCACCTGGATGCTCCTGAGTGATGTGCTCTGGGCAGCCCTGCTTTGGCAGGGGAGCTGGACTGGATGATCTCTAGAAGGTCTCTTCCAACTCCAACAATTCTGTGATTCCTCACTGTGCCGTGACTTCGTGGCACAGCAGATGCTCTGACCAGAGCAGGCACCTGAGGGTTTGTTTCCCAGTGTCACGGCCAGCCTTTCCCAGACCTGTCCCTCCTCACCTATCCTGTCTTCCTGCTCCTTTCAGAGTCCATCACTCACACCAGCCACACCTCACCACCCACCCCGCTGCCCACGCTGCCCTTGGACAAGCTAATCCTTCCTCCACCATTGCGGCTCACCACCCAGGCTCCAGAACCCACTGAGCTGGCTACCAGCTCCCTGCTGTTGGAAGCCAGACCTACTGAAAGAGCTCACCCCACAACAAGGCGCATCACGACTGCCAGACCAGCCACGACACCGTGGATGACCCATGGGGTGTATAAGACCACCGTCCGCCCTCTCTCCACCGCACCGGTGGTCCTGGCCACCACCCAGCCTCCCTTCGTGGAATCAGGCAGTGCAGAAGGTAGTGGAGACCAAGAGATGGGCATCAGTGGAGACCAGGAATCCAGTGGGGCAGGCTCTGCGGGTGAGTGTGCGCTTCTTAGGGCTGGCAGGATGGTTGTGGGGCTAAACCATACCCTGTCTCTCAGGACGAAATGAAGCTGTGTCTCAGCCTCGTTCTCTGGCACAGAGGTGAGGTCTTGCCTCCTGCTGGTGAACGCTCCTCTTAAATGCCCTGCAGGGGAAGAGGAGGTGGAGGAAAGCCAGGTCACTTCCACCCCAGCCATCGAGAGGGCGACGTGTTACAACACCCCGCTGGGATGCTGCTCGGATGGCAAGACTGCGGCTGCTGATGCGGAAGGCAGCAACTGTCCGGGTGAGTTTGTCCTCGGGGCTGGGCTCTGGGGGGTCCCCTTTGGGTGGGCAGGACTCGGGCTGAGCTCTTGCAGGGTGCAGGAGAGGGGGAGATGCCGTAGAGCTGCCCGGCGGGGAGGGCAGCGTGGTGCTCTGCTTGCCCGGTTGGCAGTGTGCACGGTTCCTCTGACCAGTCTGGGGGCTGGTGAGTCCCTGTGGCCACGGTAGCCAGCAGATGTGCCCAGTGGCCACAGCCCCCAGCAGCCAGCCCTGGTGCTTGGGTGGGCGCTGCTGCTCACATGGGGAGCCAGGGCACTCTGCAGTTTTCTTCACTTGGGTGACCACTTTCTTCCTTGACTGCTGCAGCCTTTTGCCAGTGTTTTGCCCGGGTTCCCCAGAGCTCACGATTGGCTCTAGGAGGGGATGAGGGAATCGCTTGGATTCCCATTTTGTCTGTGTCTGGCTGGACCAGGACCAGTTTGGTGCTGGGGCAGGTGGGGAGAGCAGCTGTAGCCCTTGCTGGGCTTCCTGGGGACTCTGAGCTTCTTGACCCCCGCTGTGGTTCCCAGGGGTGCACACTGCTCTCATGACCTAGGTGGGATCTGTCTTCCTTCCTTAGGGTTCCTGTCACACCATCCATGTTGAGGAAACACAACAAGGAGACCTTTGCTCAGAGTATTGGTTGCCCTGTACATACATCGTGATTACCCTAAAAATTGTTGCTCTGGGGCATCCAAATATTTTCTCACTGCTCGCTGAGGTCCTTCTTCACTGTCTCTGTTCCTCGGGGTTTCCAACAGGACATCCCCGTTTCCTCTGGACACCACGTTCCCCTTTTAAGCCCAAGAAAGGACAGCTACTGGGGTACTCCCAAGTGGTCACCCACAGTGGCATCTTTCCACGGCTGCCTCTGCACTCCCACACCTCTCCTGGAAGGGAACCACATCTTGAGTTCCTCCTGCAGTGTCGGTCTGGTTTTGCAAGGCTGGCCACAGCCTGTTAGCTATCAGGGTCTCTGCTTCCCTCTCCCGGCGCAGGTCTTCTCCTTGCCCAGAGTCCACTTTCTGCCCTCCTCTGTCCCCCGTTTGCATGCCCGTGTCTGATCCTGCCGTGTTGACTGTGTGCTGCTCTGGCTAACGTCTTTCTCTTGTTACTCAGCCGGAGCAGGGGGGCTGCTATCCGGGCCGGAGCTCAGAGGAAACCGTATGGTAAAAGCTGCCATCTCCAGCCTGGTCTTTGCCATCTGCTCCAGCACCCTCTGATTACTAATCCTCCATGGCGCTCTCCCAGACCCATCCAGACTAACCCCAACACTGGCACTACCCGCACACTGCCATCACCCTTTCCCCCCCCAGGGACTCGAACGCTCCTTGTGGCTCTCAGCCCCACGCCTGTCCCCTGCCCACAAGCCGACTAAAGGCGTTTGTCTTCTTTACCCTCCCTCCCATAGCTACCAAAGTCTTCCAAGGAGTCCTCATCTTGGAGGAGGTGGAAGGCCAGGAGCTGTTCTACACGCCTGAGATGGCTGACCCCAAGTCAGAGCTCTTTGGGGAGACGGCCAGGAGCATTGAGAGCGCGGTGAGTCCTTTGCACTTGATTTAGGGTCTGGCGAGGGCTATTCTGGCCTCGGGGAAACAAGAGAGGACCCTGCCCCCAGTGGTGGACAGATGACTAAACTCCAAACGTTCACTTCCAGAAAACAGTCCTCCCCTTCTCAAATGAGCAGGAGTTCTCCGAGTTGCTGCTAATGAGCAGGCTTCTCCATTCGAGTGGTTGGGTTCCCCCAGGGTAGCCAGCCTGTGGCACACTCACCTGCTTGTGTCCGCTTGGCCTCCGAGGTGCCAATGCTCCACAGGAAGGTTGCCCACCTCCTGCACTTCGTTCCACCACCCTGCTGAAGCAGGGACCAAGGGCTGTCTGCTTTCTGAACACCACCCTCCGTAACTGCAGGCCCTCTGCTGTCCCCACCATGGGAACAGCTTTGGGTTTCCTCCTGCTTTGCCTTCTCGTTCACGGTGGCTTCTGGGGAGGCCATGGCTTGTCATTGCTGTCAAAGGAGAGCACAGAGACCTGCCTGCAAAACGTGTTGAGTGCTTTGGAGAAGGGTTGCTCCATGTTGGGTTTGGTTTGGGTTTTGGGTTTTTGTTTTTGGTTTTTTTTGAGATGGGCTTAACCCTCAAAAGTTGGGAGCGGAGGAGTGGACATGGCTTATTGCCAGGGCTAGTGCTTTCATGGGGTGGGCATTTTAGTGTAAAGAGAAGATGGACCAGTTCTGTCTAGGATGCCCCCTGTGTGAATTTGTCTGATCTCTTTTTAATCTACATGCATTATTAGCCTCTACCATGTGCTGTGTCAGTGGGTTCCATCCTTTGTTATGTTCTGGGTCAAAAATTATCCTTTTTTAGCTTGGTATTTGTAATGAGGCTGTTTAGATTAGATGTTCTACCTTAATGCCCTGTATTTCCCGAAATGTCCTTATCTCCATGAAAAGCCCTTAGACAAAAACGTGCCCCAAACCCCTTTGCCCCTCCAGCTCAGCTACAGTGTGAGAAGTAGCCTGTGTGAACCCAGTCTCCCACCTTTAAGGAGAACACCCCTGCATTGCCAGCTCTTGGAGTAGGTGGACTTTGGGTGGCAATGTCTACACCTGGGGATGCCAAGGCTGTGCTGGGTGGGGTGGCAACGTTATATGGTGGCCTTCAGTGTGGCACAGCAAATATGAAGCATCTTTGCGAGGAGATGACTGTAGCTAGAGCTGGTTCCAAGCTGCGCTTAGAAGTTGGCAAGCCCTCGGTGCAGTCGTATAAGCAGATGTGTGCCTGGCATATGGACCATATGGCTCAGGCAGTTCTGTATCACAATAGCAGTATTTCCCAATACAACCCTGGCTTCTCTCTGAGGATGCAAACACGCACACAAAAGCTTCATTCACCGGTTCCTCCCTTCTCACCCCCCCCGAGAAGGCAGGAAATTCCCCCGGGCTGGGGGAAATGAAGGCATGGAACAGACCCTCTGTCTCAGGGGTCCATCTGTGGCTGGGCTGAGAGTTCTTGCTACAGCCCCATGCTGCAGAAACCTGTTGTCTCCGTGCAACCTACCTGCAAAGACGCCCGTGGATGTGATGTGATCCTTTACCTCTCTGAGATCATTCTGCCTGAATTTGTAGGGGGAGATTATACCATAGGACCGTGAGTCAGTTAATTACTTCACTTTCTTCTGTCTTTGCCTTGAAGCTGAGGGAAGGAAGCGGTGGCCTCTCACTGGGGTGACAACTGGTCCAACACAAGGCTGGGCAGATAGCTGGCAGGGCTGCTGAGGCCCTGACTTGCTGTAAGGCTTGGGCTGTCACTGTCTCCTTCATGTGACTTCAGACAAATCCTTGCAACGTCTGAGAGCCAAGTTTTAAAAGGCAGTCAGGTACTTAGCGATGCAGAAGGGTGCCTTATGGGATTTTCTGAAGTGCCTAAGCAGGTTTACGCGGCTTTAGAAGAGATCAGTAAGACTTAGGTGCCACACAATAGAAAATCCCTGTATGAACTGCAAGGTGTCTCTGGTCTGGCTCTGCTCTGCTCTTCACGGGTACGATGGGGACAGCTCGCTTTCCCCATGCTGTTTCTGGATCCTGGCCATAAAGTAATCGGGACCATCTGAAATTATCACCCTGCACGTGTCAGTGGGATGTCTTGAAACAGTTTGGATGCAAAACCCTGTAGGTTGAAACCATGGAGATTTGCTGAGACTCAAGATCTTTTACTGAAATGACTTAAGTCCTAGGATCTCCCCATTAATCTGTTTCTCTTTTCTTCTTCACCTCCGACCAACCAGCTGGATGAGCTTTTCCGCAATTCTGACGTGAAGAAGGATTTCAAGAGCATCCGTGTCCGAGACCTGGGGCAGAGCAGCGCTGTCCGTGTCATTGTGGAGTCCCACTTTGACCCAGGTAAGAGCCTTCCAGCTGCTGGTTCACTGTGGCATCACCCATCTGCCCAAGGAGGGAGTGGGCACCCCCAGTGGGGCTGCCGGCCTGAGAAACACTTGTGTGGCAAGAAACGTGAAAAAACCTTCTTAAAATTCTCCAGGGCTATGTCTTATGTCCAGCAAAATCAACAGATGCTGTGAGAAGAGCCGGGAGGAGGTGCACCCTAAGCTGGTGTCTGGAAGCATTTTCCTAGGGAAAGGAATGATTTGGATGCATCATGGGGAGGTCATGAGAGGGAAGCTGCTAGGTGGGACTGCATCTTCACTCTTGCCTTTCTTCTTTCTCCTCCTGGCTATGATCAGCCACTTCCTACACGGCAGCTGATGTCCAAGGGGCCCTGCTGAAGCAGATCAGAGCTTCCAAGAAGAAGACCATCCTGGTGAAGAAGCCCCAGCAGGAGCATGTCAAATTCATGGACTTTGGTGAGCCCCCCCCTCTGCCTGTGGTCAGTCCCCCTCTCTTGGTTTAGGCTTTCAAACGGGCAGGTTGGTTCTTCTGGTCCTGCCAGGTCCTTTTATCTGTAGCAGTAAGCGATGTTTCTCCAGACTGTGCCCTCCAGAGCCAGGCTCAGAACTTAGTCCATGTGCCCGGACTTGTCCTCAACCCAGGAAGGACATAAGGGGGGTAAAATTGCTCCCCTCTTCCCCATCACATGGCAAGTGGCAGCGCTGCACCATGGTGATGTGACACTGCCCAGTGCTGCTGCTCCCGAGGGGGTGGCCAGCCCAGCCCATGGGATCTCCTGCTGATAAAGCCAAAACACTTGGTTTTCCAGGAAAGAAACGCAGATGGCTACACCTACACTGGGCACGCAGCTCTAACTGGGAGCCCTGGGGCCAAGAGAGCAGAGAGGAGAGGGCTGTTGGGCTTTTGGGCATGCAGGAGCCTGGGAGAGCCGTCCATCCAAGCCTCCCTGCTGCCATCTCACCCAAAAAGCCCAAGCGGCTTCCCTTTTGAGGGCTGCAAAGCACCGAGTTCTACCTACATGTCGCTGTCTTTCAGACTGGATCCCCAGACTCTTCACCACCACTGTGACCACCACCACGGCCACCACCATGGCACCCGCCACCACCCGGAGGTACACCACGGCCGCCGCTGCCACCACCGTCCACGTCCTGCGCCCAGAGGCCGCAGGACGACCCAGCGCCAAGACGGCAGGAGCTGGGAGCACCAAGAGACCCACGTCCACCCTCTCAGCCACCACCCGGCGGAAACCCACCCGTCACCCCCCCACCACGAGGAAACCCTCGCGTCCCTGCGACTCTCACCCCTGCCTGCACGGCGGGACGTGCGAGGATGACGGGAAGGAGTTCACCTGCAGCTGCCCGGCGGGCAAAGGGGGAGCCGTCTGCGAGAAACGTAGGTGCCTCTTGACCTGGTGTCTGTCCATCCCACGTTGACTGCGAAGGGCGATGGAGAGCCGTGGGGGGGGGGTTGGCACACGCAATCCCAGCCCCATAACTACCGCTGGCACTTCACAGGCACCGGGCAGGGGTCAATTTAACGGGCTTTTTAAACTCTGCCAAGGATAGGCTGTGCGGCGTAAGAGGCAATCACAGCAAGGCTGCAGGGGAAGAAGGTGCCAGGAGCCATTTCTTCCTGGCTCCTCTTCTGACAGACCCGTGCCCTGAAGCGTGAGCTTCTGCTTTTTTATCTCCTCGCGTGGCGTTGTCGCTTGTAGCTCCTGCAGCTACTGGCTGCTAGTTAGAGCCTAACAGATAGCTCGAACACCAGGAGATGTGCGCTGATAATTCAGGCTCCGTTCCCCAGCCCCCAGAGCTGCTTAGCAAACAGCCGCAGACCGGCAGCGGGCTTAACCAGAGCTGCTCTTACTTACTGTGAGCTCCCACGGGCAACCCGGTGTCACGCCGGGAGCTCTGGGTGGTTGTGAGTGCTTTTTCCTGAAAAGCAGGTCCCCAAAGCCAAAGCTCAAAGCTGCTACGGGATGTGGGTGTCCAGTCCTGGTAGTTTTAATAGGGCTTGGCCTTCCAGATCGCTTGGAAAATCTCAGCGGCGATAAAATAAAAGCCTGGAGTGATAAATGTAAATCCAACGTGTGGGGTTCTGGGAGGAGAGATAAAAATTGTCTAAGGAGGGGGGAAGTTGAGTTATGAGGAACTGTGTGTGCGGCAGAGCTCAGCTGAGGGCACAGGGGCTGTGGTAGCTGGGCACGGAGAGGACCAGCAGCACTGGTCCTTACCTGGGAGGAGCCCGTTGGGACACCACCGAAGCTCAGTTCGGGGGGAGCGATACCACAGATCTCTAAAGCCTGGGAGCGATCTTTGGGGGGCACGCCATCCCCAGAGGAGTCAGCTGCTAACTGTATGAGTGTCTGGGAGGCAGTGACAGGGGATAGTTGCACAAGAGCATGGGCACAGAGGAGAGAGTGAGCTTCTTTCTACCATTTCAAGATCTCTCTGTGCTTGTGCAGGTCGGAAGGTGTTCACAGCCTCATGTCAGGCCTCTCTGTCCTGTTCCTTCCTCTATTTCATCCCCTCTTCCTTTCTCTCCCCTCCCTGGCTCTTGCAGCTATCAGGTACTTCATCCCCAGCTTTGGTGGCAAGTCCTACCTGGCCTTCAAGATGATGAAGGCGTACCATACCGTGCGCATCGCCATGGAGTTCAGGACTGTGGAGCTCAACGGGCTCCTGCTCTACAACGGGCAGAACCGGGGCAAGGACTTCATTTCCCTGGCGCTGGTTGGCGGCTTCGTGGAGCTCAGGTGGGTGTCCGTCCCCTCAACCCTGCGTGGTGTGGAGGAAGCAGAGCAACCCCTCTTGCCAGAATGGTTCTTGTAGAACACCGGGAGGATGCTGGGCTCAAACTTCCAGGCTAAGAAACAGTAGCATCAAAGAAACAAGAAAAGGAGGACCGTTTTTTTTCCAAAGTAATAGGAATACTGAGGGGACTCATTCCCTGTGGCACTTTTCAACGAAGTTAATGCCTTTATTTCAGTTTGAATTTTGAAAAGCTGAAGGGTGTGGGAGGTTGATTATATTTTTTTTCAAGCAAGCGAGAGGGTTTTTTTTTTTGCCACTCTTTCTGTACTGGAAAAAGAAATGCAGGGGGGAATAAAGAAAGGGAGAAAGAAATCTGAATAGAAATGAATGGTTTTTCTACTTCCAAAAGCCAAAGGTGCAGATTTGGAATGAGGTGAGGTAGAGGGCAGAGCTCTGGAGACTGCGGAGTCTGGATGAGTTCTCAGGCATCCAGTCCCGATGCTCAGCAGGGGGGGACAGTTGTATGCTCTGAGTACACCCTGGTCCAGAGGTGGGGAATGAGGGGGGCTCCCGAGTGCTCCCAGCTTCTCCCTGGGATGCAGCAGCCCCGTGGCGCAGATGTCACCTTTCTGCAGGGTGGCACCCAGAGGCTTCCTCTTCTTCTCCTCCAGGTTTAACACCGGCTCCGGCACGGGCATCATCACCAGCAAGGTCCGCGTTGAGCCTGGCAGGTGGCACCAGTTGGTGGTGAACCGCAACCGCCGCAGCGGCATGTTGTCCGTCGACGGGGAGCCCCACGTCAGCGGGGAGAGCCCGACGGGCACCGACGGGCTCAACCTCGACACCGACCTCTTCATCGGGGGAGCACCAGAGGACCAAATGGCTGTGTGAGTGTGGGCACTGGAGACCACCGCCCTCCGGGGTGTCACAGCATCCTCTGCGGGCAGAGCGTCCGTGGTGGCTGCAGCCCTCTGCCGGGTACCAGGCTTCAGGCTGGAGGGTCGTTGTGGAGCAGGGCTTCTCTGGGGCTGGGGGACCTCTTAACGCCCTGCTGGGGAGCACAGCCTGACCTGGGGGTGTTGGTGGACAGAGCCAGCAGTGTGTCCAGGTGGCCAAGAGGGCCAACGGCATCCTGGCTTGTATCAGGAGTAGCATGGCCAGCAGGAGCAGGGCAGTGACGGTGCCTCTGGACTGGGCACTGGTGAGACCTCACCTCGAGGGCTGTGTTCAGTTCTGGGCCCCTCACCACAAGAAGGACATTGAGCTGCTGGAGTGTGTCCAGAGGAGAGCCACCAAGCTGGTGAGGGGTCTGGAGAACAAGTTCTACAAGGAGAGGCTGAGGGAACTGGGCGTGTTTAGTTTGGAGAAGAGGAGGCTGAGGGGAGACCTCATTGCCCTCTACAGCTCCCCGAAAGGAGGGTGTAGAGAGGTGGGGGTTGGCCTCTTCTCCCAAGGGAATAATGCCAGGAGCAGAGGGAATAGTCTGAAGTTGGGGCAGGGGAGGTTTAATTAGATATTAGGAAGAATGACTTTCCTGAGAGGGTGGTCAGGCACTGGAACAGCCTGCCCAGGGAGGTGGTGGAGTCACCATCCCTGGAGGGATTTAAGAAGGGTGTAGAGGTGGCACTTCAGGGCATGCTCTAGTGCCCGAGATTATTGGGTTGTGTCTGTTTGTGGTTTGTTTGTGTGGGGGTTGTTTTTTTTTTTTTTTTTTTTTTTTTTTTTTTTTNTCACCAGCAAGGTCCGCGTTGAGCCTGGCAGGTGGCACCAGTTGGTGGTGAACCGCAACCGCCGCAGCGGCATGTTGTCCGTCGACGGGGAGCCCCACGTCAGCGGGGAGAGCCCGACGGGCACCGACGGGCTCAACCTCGACACCGACCTCTTCATCGGGGGAGCACCAGAGGACCAAATGGCTGTGTGAGTGTGGGCGCTGGAGACCACCGCCCTCCGGGGTGTCACAGCATCCTCTGCGGGCAGAGCGTCCGTGGTGGCTGCAGCCCTCTGCCGGGTACCAGGCTTCAGGCCGGAGGGTCGTTGTGGAGCAGGGCTTCTCTGGGGCTGGGGGACCTCTTAACGCCCTGCTGGGGAGCACAGCCTGACCTGGGGGTGTTGGTGGACAGAGCCAGCAGTGTGTCCAGGTGGCCAAGAAGGCCAACGGCATCCTGGCTTGTATCAGGAGTAGCATGGCCAGCAGGAGCAGGGCAGTGACGGTGCCTCTGGACTGGGCATTGGTGAGACCTCACCTCGAGGGCTGTGTTCAGTTCTGGGCCCCTCACCACAAGAAGGACATTGAGCTGCTGGAGTGTGTCCAGAGGAGAGCCACCAAGCTGGTGAGGGGTCTGGAGAACAAGTTCTACAAGGAGAGGCTGAGGGAACTGGGCATGTTTAGTTTGGAGAAGAGGAGGCTGAGGGGAGACCTCATTGCCCTCTACAACTCCCCGAAAGGAGGGTGTAGAGAGGTGGGGGTTGGCCTCTTCTCCCAAGGGAATAATGACAGGAGCAGAGGGAATGGTCTGAAGTTGGGGCAGGGGAGGTTTAATTAGATATTAGGAAGAATGACTTTCCTGAGAGGGTGGTCAGGCACTGGAACAGCCTGCCCAGGGANGTGGTTGGACTCGCTGCTCTTAAAGGTCCCTTCCAACCGCGAGGATTCTGTGGTGATTCTGTGACCCAGATGCTTGGGAGGACTCTGTATGTTTTGTCCTCGGGGACAAAGCCCCTGTCCCACTTTGTCCTCTCGTCCCCTCAGGGTGGCGGATCGTACTGCGGCTACGACCGGCCTGAAGGGCTGCATCCGCCTCCTGGACGTGAACAACCAGATGTACGACCTGCGGGAGAAAGGCAGCGAGGTGCTGTATGGCAGCGGGGTGGGCGAGTGTGGCAACGACCCCTGTCACCCCAACCCCTGCCACCACGGGGGCATCTGCCACGTCAAGGAGGCGGAGATGTTCCACTGCGAGTGTCTCTACAACTACACCGGTACGGGGGTAGGGGGCTGCAGACAGGACGTTGCTGGGGGTCCTGGTCCCCACTGGCTGGTCCTGAGGGATCCCAGAGCCTCTGGGGGTCACGCTGGGAGCTACGGTGGGGGGAGATGCGGTGTGGAGTGTCACCAGTGGGGTTAGAGGGAGAAAGGTAGGATGAAGCCTCATCCAGTGGAGACCATACATTGCTAGGATGTAGACCTATAGGCACGTGAGATGAGGGCTGGAATCTGGCTGTTCTCATGCAGAAAAAAACTCCCCCTTTGCATTTTAGGGGCAGCACAAAGCGTAGTCTGGCAAGGGTCTGCTGTGGGGGGCTTCTTGGGTTGCGGGAACCCAGCCTGAGCTGGGAGAAGGCGGCTGGCAGGGCCATCAGGAGACATCACAGACATTTGTCTCCGGCTCTGGCGGCTGTTGGTTTGAGATGCTGAGGTGACAGGCTGCCTCTTCTGCTGCAGGCCCAACGTGCGCCGACGAGAAGAATCCCTGTGACCCTTCGCCCTGCCACGTCTCGGCCACCTGCCTGGTGCTGCCAGAGGGAGGTGCCTTGTGCGCCTGTCCCATGGGCCGGGAAGGAGACCTCTGCGAGCTAGGTGGGACGGGAGCTGGCAGAGGAGCGGGTCTGGGGAAGGGGGTGGATCTGAAGGTGCTGATTTCCCCAGCCTGGGTGGCCAGGGGGCCTTGCCTTGCTGTGGCTCTGGCTGAAGCTGCTCTGCCTCCTCTTCCTCACCATTCCCTCGTTTGTGCCCAGTGACAGAGCAGGACCACACCATGCCCTTCCTCCCGGAGTTCAATGGCTTCTCCTACCTGGAGCTGAATGGGCTGCAGACCTTCGTTCCTGACCTGCAGTAAGTGCCAGGGAACAGGAGAGGGGCAGGGGAATGCATCGTCTGCGTGGCTGCTTTTGGGAGAGAGCTTGGGCTCTGATCCTTACTGGCTCTCCCTAGAGGTCTTCCCTTTAACAGGGTTTGGAGGTTGTGTCCAGAGGGACTGGCATCGCCGGAATCCCTACAGCCAGACTGAGCCAGCAATGCTCCCCGGGGGCTTGGCGTTGGGATGGGATGGATAAATAGGCACCACATGGCAGCATCCTGAACGTGGCAGACGTATCTCTTACCTGGCAAAGGTGGCATCTCTGCCATACCTATCTCTACGCCACATCCCTGGAGGGGTTCAAGACCAGGTTGGACAGGGCGTTGAGCAACCTGGTCTGGTGGGAGGTGTCCCTGCCCATGGCAGAGATTTGGAACTAGATGATCTTCAAGATCCCTTCCAACTCAAATCATTCTGTGATTCTATGACTGTAGTCCCAGGCAGGCAGAGGTCTTCCAAGACCTTGGCACATAGGGATGAAGGAAGAGAGCGCGTGGGCAGCTGGATTAGAGGGTATCCATAATCCTTCTCTCCTCAGGGACAAAATGACCATGGAAGTTGTGTTCCTGGCCAAGAACCCCAGCGGCATGATCTTCTACAATGGACAGAAGACAGATGGCAAAGGGGACTTTGTTTCTCTGGCCTTACACGATGGCTACCTGGAGTACAGATACGACCTGGGCAAAGGGGCGGCTGTGCTCAGGTAGGGTGGGCTGGGGGCTGGGGACCTGCTTGTCAGGGTGGTGGTGACAGAAGCAGGAAAATGGTGGCTTTCAGTGTCTTCGTACTGGCCTCAGCTGTTTGCAGTAATGGCTCTTGGTTGGCTGTCTCTGTGTGGGGCAGGGCAGAGCTGGGCTTATACCTCTCCCCCAGGCTAATGCCAGGCTCTGTGTGGCTGTGAGCTGGGACAACCCAAGCTGGTGAAGCTGTGGTGGCCTGGGCAGCCCAAGCTGGTCAGGGGAGGTTTCCAGCGCTGTGTTTGCAGGTGGTGACAGCAGAGCTTTTATCCATGTGTCTTCTCCTCCCTTCTCACCACCAGGAGCAAAGAGACAGTTCCCCTCAACACCTGGATAAGCGTCTTGTTGGAGAGGAATGGGCGCAAAGGGGTAATGAGGATCAACAACGGCGAGAGGGTGATGGGAGAGTCACCGGTAAGTTGATGGGCCAGGGAGAGCTCTCTGGGCTTCCAGCCCTGCTCCTCTCGTGCAAAATGAAGTTCCCAGGCTCATGGGCTTTTAATCTCTGAAGTGCATGGTTTTAAGGGTGGAGGAGGAGTGGGAAAGACCTGGGGAAGAAAGGGTGCTGCAGGGCAGAGATTGCCTGCCCCTCTTGGACAGCCATGCACGCCTCTTCCAGCTCTTCCTTCCTCCTTGTCCCCAACCACACAGAGCTGCAGCCCCTTTGCCAGCAACACGCACACCCTGATTCTTGGGTCCTTGGTTTCAGGGATGTTTGACTGAGCTCCCCTCACACACATGCACGCACCCCCTTTTTTTGCAGGTCCCCAAGTGTCCCTGTAGTGGGACAGGTACGCGAGGCACCCTTGCGGCCAAGGGAAGTGGTAGCCACTGTGTTGGCCCTGTGTGGGTTTCAGCCTGTGCCATGATGCTGGGCTCCAGAGGAGGTCATAGAGTACAAAAACCCCATTGCACTGTTGCTGCTGAACCCATCGATGTCTCCTCTCCTCTGTTTCCAAGCTGGCACTTTACCTCCCTGACTTCTCCTGTGTCCTGTCCCCTGCACTTCTGTGTCCACATAAACTGTGGCTTCCCAGGGTTTCATGGGGAAAAATCCTGCCTTTCATCCGCCTTTCCAGTGGGGAAGCTGATAATGCAGGGAGAAGCCCCAACTGCTGCTGAACTCATCCTTGAACTCCACATAGTGCAGCATCAAGATTATGCAGCATTCCTGCAAAAAGAAGGGATGGCTTCTTCCCCTGACTCTCGTCTTTTCAAGCTTCTCTCCAAGCAAGGGTTGCCCCTGGTTGGCAGGGTGGCAGCAAGCCCCTCCTGTTGTCTTCTGCAGCTCCCCTTCCCCTTCCCTGGCTACCCCGGGCGCTGGTTGCAGCGGTGGTCTTGCAGCCCTGCATGTTATTATATTACCCACTGATCTCCCTTTTCTCTTTCTCTCTCTCTCTCCCTTTGATTTTCATTTGTATTTTTCCCTCCCCTGCTGTCTGGATCCCAGAAATCCCGTAAGGTAAAGATAAGTATGACCAACTGCACCTCCATCTCATCTGCCATTGGCACATTTCCTGTTCCTTGTTGTTTTCCATTCGGATCTCAGTGTTTCACCCGCTCCCCTTCCCATCTGACCAAGCAGCTTTAGGATCTCTGTAGATTAGAGACACTCGTTTCCTTTTCCGTCATTAATTTCCAGCCAGTTGTTACATTTTTTTGTTTCGGAAGCATTTCAATTAATCCGGTCATGTTTCTCGTGTTAACTCCACAAAGCATTAGCTAGTGATTCATATAACTGCATCCTCGCCTCGCGGCGGCGCCTCTGGCTCCATCCCAGGGGCACAGGAGGGGACATCGCTCCTCTCGTGTGCCCCGTGAACCCTGTGGCTGAAGGTTCCACCTGGGACTTGCCACGCTGGGCAGTTGGGGCTACAGGGTGGCAGCGAGGAGGCGGGGGGGGGTGTCTTTCTCCTCCAAACTCACAGCCATGTGAGATACAGGAGAACCTCCTCTAGCCAGTTGCTGTAGGAGACCTGTAGTAGCTGGATGAATCCCTCTGGTATGGGTTTGGGTTTAAATATTAGCCCTGGCAAGGCTGAAACAGAATTTGCAGAGCAGGGGGGGCTGCAGGATGTATGGGGTGGCCGGGCTGGGGCAGGGTGGCCAGAAGGAGCAGCACAGGGAGCAGAGGAGAAGGTGGGGACCTGGTCCCAAGCAGGATGCCAAGCCCTGCCTGCCCCTGGCATGCTTTCCAAGGGGCTCTCCTGCTCTGGCCTCCTCAGAGACGGCTAGTGGTGGCCACCTCTGCCCCAGGACACAGCCTTGAGGGAGAGGGAGCGCAGGGGACAGGCGGGTGCTGCTTTCCTTCCCACCAGCCCAGCTTCTGGTCGTGCCAGGGTGGCTGCTCTGCCTGCAGTGCTGCCCTGCTCGCAGCTCAGGGATAGCCTGTGACATCTTCTCCATCTCATCTTCTCCCCTCTCTTCCCCAGGTCCCTCACACCTTCCTGAACCTGAAGGAGCCATTTTATGTGGGGGGAGCCCCTGATTTCAGCAAGTTAGCTCGAGCAGCCGCCATCTCCACCAGCTTCAATGGAGCTGTGCAGAGGGTAAGGGCCTTACTGGGCAGCCTGGGGCAGGGGTCTGGCTGGGGGACGTGCCATCTGCACTGGCATCGCTGGGGGAGAGCGAGGATGAGCCTGGGAGCGGGCTGTCCCAGCAGCATCCAGTTTAAAGAGGGGAGATGGGGATCTGTCACAGGAACACATGGAGCTTGGGGCTGGATTCCCGTCGCCCCCTTTCCCCCCCCCGAGGGTGCTGGTATCTGTCCCCCCACCAGCCCCGCCGAGAGGTGGGATGGTGAAGGCTGACTCTTGTGCTTCCTCCTGTCAGATCTCCGTCAAGGGGGTGTCTGTGCTGAAGGAGCAGAACATCCGCAGCGCCATCGAGATCTCCCCCTTCCGAGGCCACCCCTGTACCCGAAAACCCAATCCTTGCCAGAACGGAGGCACTTGCAGCCCCCGGCTAGAGAGCTACGAGTGTGCCTGCCAGAGGGGCTTCTCTGGGGCTCACTGCGAGAAAGGTGAGACGGCCAGGGCTGGGCTGGACGTGGACCCTTACCCAGTAGCCAGAGGTGGCAAGGAAACGGCTCCGATGACTAGCTGGTGGCAGCAGGACAGTGCAACCGCCTGAGGTCCTGTCCTTGTTGCGGCTGCTGGGAGGGATCCAGGGGAAAGAAGCTGTGGCATTCGCAGGCTGGCACTGCAGCGGGGAAGTCAGGGCTATGCCATCTCTCAGAAATGCAGGCATTGCACTGCATTGGGCAGGGGAGATGCTGCTGCCCACGGGTAGATCACCCAGCCCTGTCCCCTCCTCCTGTCACCTCCTCTCACCCTGTCTTGTGTTGCTGTGCTCACTTGAAGCAGCCTGGGGCAGGGAAAAGATGGTTTGGTGCCCTACCAGATTCAGCTGGAGGGGCTGAGCGATGCCAAGCCATCTCCAGAGCAGGGTTTCTTCCCTGCTACCTTCTGAGACTAGCACTTGGGCCATCACCAAGCCCATGTTCCTTCCCTTCAGCCAGAAAACCAACGAGGCTGCAGATTTCCTGGCAGTTGGCTGCAAAACAGGGAGATGGTCCAAACTCACAGGCTCTAAAGCCACAGCAAAACGTTCTCGGTGCCATAGAGCTGACATGCCCCAAGGGATGGCAAGTTTTTGTGCGTGCCTTCATCCTGTTACGAATCCTCGGTGTAAAGGGGGATTTTCCTAGTCTCCAAGGACGGCCAGGCCATGCTACGTTGCCTGACAGCTCTTCTTTTTCCCACCTCCAGTGATCATTGAGAAGGCTGCTGGAGATGCAGAGGCCATTGCTTTTGATGGTAGGACATATATGGAGTACCACAATGCCGTCACAAAGAGGTAACTTGGCTGCTGAGCTGAACCGAGGTCGAAACAAGGAGTTGGGGCTGTTAGCAGGAGGAAGAGCTAGGGCTGAGGAAATCCAAAGAGAGATGTCGAAGAGGGGCAAGCCAAACTGGAGCTGTGGGGACTCGCTTCCAGCCCTTCCCTCTAAGGCTGCCTTGTTGGCAGAGGGCTTTTCCCACCACGGCCGTGCCTGGCCAACCTCAGGTCTGGAGGTTCTCGTTTTGCAGCATGTGGGCCACCTTCTGGACCACAGTCTGGTTTGGGAGTGGGGTGAGGCTGGCTGAGGGCACCCTGTGAAGATGGTTAACTGGTCGGTGCCTTTCCTTGCCCACGTGTTGAGGAATGGGTTGTGGGCTGGGTGAGGTGGGCTAAGGGGAGAGGTAGCTCCACTTGGGGTTTAATTCACGCCTGCTTGCCAGCTCCTTCATCTCCCTGGCTGTTTGCACATCAAGGATTGGTTCTGCCAGCAGAGACGGGCCGTCACTGCTGTGGGACCTGGCTAAGTCTTCTCCAGCATCTGCTCAACCCTGACCCCATGGGCTAAGGGTTAGTGTTCAGACCCAGGGGTCTCTGTGGCTGTACTGCTTCTCTCTCAAGACAAGCAGAACCTATTAGAGAGCTGCTGCCTGAGGTCCTCTTCAGCCTCTGGGCTGGGTATTTCTCCTGCAGGACACGCTTGGTAGTGTCTCCTTCCTCAGCACTGTGCTCCTACAGCCCCTGTGACTAATTCCCAGCTCCACGGCGCCGGGACAGGGCACGGGATAAGGCTCTGTCCTTCTGTCTCTTCCACCCTCAGATTCCCCGCTGTCCCAACACCCTGCCTGGGGAGGGTGTCTGTGTTGGAGCTGTGGTTTGTCAGTCTCTGTCTGTCTGTCTCTTCTCAATGTCCTTGTTTCTTTGTTTTCAAGCCACCTGACCAATGAGATCCCCGCGTAAGTACAGCCCTCCCTGCAACCATCTGCCCCCCCACCACTTCTCCCATTGCCACCCTGGACCACCAGCCCACCCACAGGGCAGAGCAGGGCAGGGGTGGGAGGAGGAACACAGGCACTCTCCCAGGGGTCTGCCACGGGCAGGCATTCCCATTCCAGGGGGAGGAGGACACAGGTACTGACCACGGCTCAGGACGCAGCAGGAGCAGGCAGTTGTCCCAGCAGAATGCTGTGGTTTAGCCTTAGTTTAACTGGATGAGCCCAGAGGAGGAAAGTTCCTCTGATTTACCTCTTCCATCGGTGGCAAAGGCATTGGCGATGGACCTAAGGGATGCTAATCCTGCCCTGTTTTTTCCGGTGTTGCTGCCGTAGCCAGGAGGCCAGGCTGGGTGCTAGGAGAGTGTTCCTCAGTCAGGGGTGCGTGGTCTGGACGACCCCTCACAACACGTAGTGTGGCCAGCAGGGCAGAAGAAGGGCCTGGGCAGGCAGATGGGGAGATGTTCTTCCCTACATCTGCTGTCTGTCTGTCCTGCTGAACAGCAGGAGTGGAAGAGAAGCAGTGGTTCACGCAGCTGTATTCCCCACGGTGTGGGGGAGAGTTTTGAGTGATACCTGCCTGTCACATCCCCATTCCACCTCATTTTCTGCGAGCTGGGGTCAGAGAGAAGCTCGGGGGGCTGAGTTGCGTGCACGCGTGCATGTCAACGCCTAGAGAGCCACCGAGCCCCTCAGCTGCATGTCCACAACCATTTGGGAGGTGCCCTGGGTTGCTCTGGCGTTTTGGAAAGGGCTTTCTAGGAGCCAAGCATCCTTCTGAGAAGCTAGATGGTGTCCTACAGCAACGAGAGGCATGTAGTGACCTGCAGGACACCTCTGCCACCTGGCAAAGAGCCCAGCCGTCCCTCTGCACGGGCATGAGCCACATCCCTGGGGATGAGCAGAAAGCTGCTACCTCCCTGTCCCGCCTCTCCCAGAGCTCTGCAAAGGGGAGTTCACCATTCCCAGCCTCCTCCCCGCCTGAGCCCAGCCTGTTTTGGCTGTGCATGCCCCATCCTGCGAGGGAGCTTAGCGCTTCTCCCCGGATCCCTCTGCTGGGATTTGGCAGCAGCACTCACTAGCCCGGCCAGGGCTGAAGGACCCATTGGGCTGCCCATAAAAAGTAGTTTCTTCTGCCTCTGGGCAGACACCGGGGTGTGCCTTGGGCAGGACTTTGCTTCTCTGGGCTCTGCTGGCCATGACATGCCCGTACATTTGGGGATTATTTTTTTTTTTTTGAATGTACATTTTTATATCTACATGTAGTTAGAGCTGATCGTAAGGCTGTGTGCCAGCAGGACAGCTGGAGTCCTGGGTTTCCCCTTCTCCTCGCACACCCAAGTGCCCCAAGGCTGACTCGGAGCCCTTAGGTGTGGATTCAGCTCTCTGCCCACGTGGGAGCCCATTCTGCAGCATCTGCAGCATCCCAAAGAACCAGCCTGAGATCTACCTGCAGGGTAGAGTCCTCATAAACCAAAAGCTCCCTTCCACCAGCAGTCCCACCCTCTGTCCTGTCCGGGGATGCACATCCCAGCAGGTCGGCAACAAATGGGCAACAAAGATGGTGAGGGGTCTGGAGCACAAGTCTTATGAGGAGAGGCTGAGGGAGCTGGGGTTATTCAGCCTGGAGAGGAGGAGGCTGAGGGAAGACCTTATTGCTCTCTACAACTACCTGAAAGGAGGGTGTAGAGAGGTGGGGGTTGGTCTCTTCTCTCAAGTCACAGGCGACAGGACGAGAGGAAATGGCCTCAAGTTACGCCAGGGGAGGTTCAGGCTGGATATTAGGAAAAATTTCTTCACCGAAAGGGTTATCAGACATTGGAATGGGCTGCCCAGGGAGGTGGTTGAGGCACCATCCCTGGAGGTGTTCAAAAGATGGGTTGATGTAGTGCTGGGAGGTATGGTTTAGTGATGGGGTTGCTTTTTGTTTGTTGTGCGGGTGTCTATTTTTGTCAAAATTAGGTTGACGGTTGGACAAGATGATCTTTAAGGTCCCTTCCAACCTAGAAGATTCTGTGATTCTGTGAAATGATGGATAGGAACACTGAGAGTCCTGACCCAGGAGAGCATTGCAGAGCCCTGCACCGCTGGGACAGGGCTGTATATTCCCTCTTTGGCGTTATTATGCTCACCCTGGCTAAGCAATAACTTGCAAACTTGTCTCGCTGGCTTGAGGAAACCCATCCCCGCGGGCAGTGGCTTGAGGCTTTCCTGCTCGTGTTGGGTGGTTTGCTCAGCTTGGACCCGGCGTAGGGTGGAATGTCGCTGTCGAGCGGGGCGGGAGGGGAAGGGTCTCCTCCGCTCTCCTGCGCTTATCGCACGCTCCCCTTTCTTCCCCCATCTAAGTCCCGAAGCGCTGGACTATCCCGCGGAGCCCAGGTGAGTCTGTGCCAGGCTTTCGGCTCTCGTGTCTCGTGCTCTGCTCTTGCTGCCTCGGCATGTCTCTGTCTCTGTGCGTGTTCTGTGTGTCCATACCCTCGGCTTTTTATTTATAAGGGATACAGCTCTGCGGGCGATGAGAGTAAACACGAGGGAAGCCCTGTCCCTCCAGCATAGGAACAGCAGCTCCAGCTCTGGCCCTTGCTCCTGGGGACCTAGACAGCAAATAGCTCCAAGCGAGGGGAGAGGTTGAGTTACCTTGAAAGTAGAGCGGGCTTCATACAGAGCCCTCATCCGGCCCTTTGGATGCCGTGTCCCTTGGGAATAAAAAGCTGTCTGTGTTGTCCATGTTGTCTGGTCTATGTGTGCACATTGTCTCGGAGCATCCCAGGAGAGTGGATGGTGGCTCCGGATGGCAACCTCACCTGTTGCCAGGAGCCTTTTGCCTGTTCCAAAAGGAACCAAGCAAAGATGGGGATGCCGATGTGGGGGAAACCCTGTCCTTCCTTCATTCCTCCCTTGGGAAAAGACACCGTGTCTAGGAGACAGAAGGTTTTCTGCCTCTGTGGACAGTCTCCATCTCCATCAAACTGCAGGGTGCTCATCCCCTTGTGGTCCCCAGCCTCAGGTTCCTGTTGGGCTTTGGTCAAGCAGAGGGAACGGTGTAGAGCAAATGCCCCCAGGGCTGATGGCTGTGTGGTGATGGCATGGGGAACGGTGGTCCTCAGGCACCCCAGCTCTGCTTGAACCTTGGATACCAGCAGGATGGTGAAATGGTGTCCACCCCAGCTAAGCTGCTGTCCACAGCCCTCCTGATCTGGCCATCAGAGCCCTCTTTGTTCTGACCTCTCCCAAATCAAAGGCTAGCCCACGTAACAGACCTCTTCCTTCAGCTCCTGCATATGAGGAGGCAAAACCAAGACTTGTGTCACAGCTTGCAGGGGTTGGTCTGTTTGAACCTTGTGCTCCACGGAGGGCAAAAGCAAGGGACAGTAGCCCCAGGATATGTCTTTGGAGGTTCAAGCTGGATGTTGGGGAAAGCACTTCATCCCTAGGAGAACTGTGCAGCCTTCACTCAGGTCAGCAGAAAGATGGAGAAGCTCCATTCTTGGTGTTCCCAAGCTCAGCCACAGCTGCCCACATCTAGCACTGACACTGGTCCTATTCTGGGTGGGAGCTGGGTTAGAGACCCCCAGAGGGCCATTTCTTTGATCCTATGGCCTGGTTCAGAGCTTTCCATCTTCTCCCCCAACCATGTACCAGGCCTTCTGAGCAGCCCTGGGCTACTGCAAAGGCTGTGACCCCTCAAGTGCAGCGGGTAGGGACCGAGACCCCCGATGCCAAAGGCTGGTTGAGGGTTATCCTCAGCAGGTGGGCTAGTTTGCTGGGATCAGAGAAGGCTGCTCCGAGGAGCCGCCTGTTGCTTTTGTAGCCATGGTTTTTAACTCTGCCCTGTCTTCTCCCCGTGCAGCGAGAAGGCCTTGCAATCCAACCACTTTGAGCTAAGCATCAAAACAGAAGCCACTCAGGGGCTGATCCTGTGGAGCGGGAAAGGGCTGGAGCGATCGGACTACATCGCCCTCGCCGTGGTGGATGGCTTCGTGCAAATGACCTACGATCTGGGCTCCAAGCCAGTCGTCCTACGATCCACCGTCCCGGTCAACACCAACCAGTGGATTCATATCAAAGCCTACAGGTGGGAAGGAGAGGGAGAACCTGGACCGTGGTGGGTTGCTCTGGGATGGGCAAGCTGGGGGCTAGAGAGCTTGACTCACGGCCGTGGCTCCGTGCCCTGTGATCCCCAAGGGTCACTCCTCTTCTTGGATGATAATAATAGAGGAGAGGCATGTGGGCAGTGCCACGTCGGAGGGGTGCGTGTTGTGACACGCCTGGAAATGTCAAAGGGGCAGGCTCAAGGAGGTACGAAAGGTTTTCGTGCCTTTTATTTTAGCTGGCTGAGGGTTTGACATTCTGTTCGGGTTGAGTCCGAGCCGTCCTTTTTTATTTTTATTGGTGGTGGGAGTGGTGAGCGGGTCATGCGGCTGGCATGCCGGGGATTTCTGCTGGTGGGGCTGGAGGAAGCCGTGGCCGCTGGCAGGGCTGCGGGATGCCCTCTGCTCCCCGCTCCTCTCCAGGTGGAGAAGGGCTTGATGGTGCCCAGTGCCTGGGTTTAGCTCTAAGGTTGGGGTTATTTTGCCTGGGTTTTTCCTCTAAGGTTGCTAATCATCTTCTGCTTCTTCTTCCCTCCCTCCGGGAGCAGGGTACAGAGAGAAGGCTCCCTTCAAGTCGGCAACGAAGCCCCCATTGCTGGCTCTTCTCCGCTTGGTGCGACACAGCTAGATACAGACGGGGCCCTGTGGCTGGGTAAGTTGGTGTGGAAATGGTGAACCTCCTCCGTGCCCCTCGCCGAGAGGCTCAGAGCTGGAGCTGGGACCTTCACGCTCCCTCACTCGTTTCAATGGGACACCTTTCCCTCCCAGGTGGCGTTGACAAGCTTGACCTAAGAGGTCCTCTGCTGGTTCTCTGCCTGCTAGGGCAGGATGCTGGTGACAGCTGAGGGACAGAGGGTTGGCGTTGCCAAATGCCGGTCCTTTCCATGTCACCATGGCTGCTGTAGCAGCCTTTGCGTGCGGGAGTGCAAAGGGGCACAAGGGCCACAGAAATCCACGGACAGAAATGTTCACCTGGGGGTTTTGATTATCTGTATAAAGAATCAGCGAATTAGATTCTATTTATGCTTTTCAGAAGCATCTCTTCATTCCTTCCCGGTCTAAGCCTGTAGTTTCAGCTCTAACCACTTACAAAGAGTTCATGTTCAAAAAAAGTAGCCTTACCTCTGAAAAGACAGTATCCCAGATGCCATTCCTCATTCTGAAATCAACCCAAAAGTTATGAGAAAAGCAGAATTTTTCCATGAGAAGTTTTTTGCTTGGCTTCCCCACTGGGTCTTCCAAAGGCTTTGTTTGCAATCAACCTTTCATAACTTCAGGGCCTGGAAAGTGCCATAGTAGATGTTTCAGTAAATGAGATAAAATTTAGTTTGAATTTGGGAGCAGCCTCTAAGGAAATGAAGTATTTGAAGTTGGATTGGTATTTCAGAATGCAAGTTACTGTCTTCAGTGTCTTCAGGAAACCTGTAGGTATTGGTTGGAAGTGTCATTTCCCTGATTTAAATGAAAATAAGTGCTGGCCAGGAGAGAGGTTTTTTCCCCCCACTGTTGAGGGGTGTCCTTTGTCCTCCCACCCGACCTTCTGGCTGTCTCTTGCAGGGGGAATGGAGAAGCTGAGCGTGGCTCACAAGCTGCCCAAGGCCTACAGCACTGGCTTTATTGGCTGCATAAGGGACGTGATTGTCGACCGCCAAGAACTGCATCTGGTGGAGGACGCTTTAAACAACCCCACGATATTACACTGCTCAGCCAAATAGACCCCCAGGGACCCTTCCTTCTCCCTCCCTCCCTCCTGCCTATTGCTGTAATTATTTTCTATTTTTGTAAACTTATTGCTTTTTATATTTTGTGGGGGAGGGGGGAAAGGGAGGGGAGGAAACACCTTTTCTTTTGGGTTATTTGTTCGGTTGCAGTCTATCCAGGTCAGTCAGACTCTAATCAAACAGCAGCAACAAAGAACAAACCTTGAACCAAGTCTCCAAGAAGTGACAGAAGAACTTCCCCATTGCACCTGCATTGTAAATCTTATTCATACTTGAAGCTTCTCTTTTTTTTTTGGGGGGGGGGTGGGGGGAGAGGGGGGGGTGTTATTTTTTCCCCTCCTTACTTGTGTTCTTGCGTCGTTGTTCATGCCTGAGGGGGGAAAAAGGATGCTGGTGCTGGCGAGATGCGTGGCCTTCATGGATTCTTCGCCTTCCCATCTCAGGCCTGGCCCCAACGCCCCCTCTGCGGTGCCGGCTGAGCAGGGCAGTGGCCATCGGAGAAGTGGGAATTGCCACCCTGCCAAGCCTTCTCCTGGCCCTGTGTTCACCCTGTCTCCCTCCTTCCCCCCCCCCTTCCTCTCACTATAATTTATGTGTGTAAGGATCTCAAGTGCTTTTCTCCTTTATGCTCTGTTAAAATCAGGGATGCCATGCACTGGAAGAGAGACCAAGGTCTGCTCTGAGCAGGCAGGAAAGCATTGCTCTTTGGTTGTCTTATGACTCTTTGCTGGACTGAGAGGTGCTGTGGGGGAAACGTTGATTTCTCTGTTGGCTCTTCTTCCTCCTCCTCCTCCTCCTCCTCCTCTCGGACATGTGCAGAAGCAGCTGTGAAACCTCATTTCCACGCTTTGCGTTTATCCAGACATGTCCTAACCCACCTGCTTGCCCTGGCTGCTCTTCCCAAGAGCTTCTGTGTACCGAGCGTTGCCCTCCCGTGCGCCACTGAGAACTTGCAGCACGTCCTCAAAGAGCTGGAAGCGCTCTCCCTCTGCCTGCTGCGAGGGCACGGGGACTGGGTCCCTTTTCACTTAAAAAACCAAAACGTCTTGGATGTGTCCTTCCATGACCCATGTCCATTTTCCAGCCTCTGGGCATGACTTGCCCTCTGTCTGCCGTGAGGATGCTTGCAGCTGGCCAGCACGTGAACCTCTGTAGAGCTGGTAGTAGAGCCTCTCCCGTGAAGAGTAATTGGAGTTTTACCTTTGACTTCCAAGTTTTTTTTGCAGGGTCTTCCATGCCATGCTCAAAGCTCCTCTGGACACTGCCAGCCCAGCAGCAGGAGCTGGAATGGGGTGTGAGGCAGGAGAGGTCGGGGAGGAGGGTTTGGTTTTGTTGGGGTTTTTTTTGTTTTTTTTAAAAGTATTTTCTTCCTCCACGCAAATCTTGAAAGCAAGAACTGTGGTGCCAGTTACGAAGCCAGTATGTGTGTTCCTGAGTGAATGTACGTGTGTTTGTGAGCGTCAACCAGCGCACGCTTGCGTGCAAAAACACTCAACCTCCTGGAAGCAGGAGCAGAAGAACAAATGGGTTGCAGCTGAGAGAAACCACCCGCTCCAGTCAGCTTCCTGCTCCACGGGAAGAATCCACCGATGCTGTGTAGCATCCCGTGTCCCTTTCTACTAGTGGGACACAGCCGTGTCCCTTGCCCACCCTGAGATGGCAGTTGGCATTGCTCTGCATAAAACCAGCTTTACGGAGCGTAGAGAACTAATCTGAAGGATCCCGCCAGGTAACAAGTGGTAAATAACATCCAGGGTTGCCATCATTTTGCAGTTTTGCCCTAAATTTCCAGCGCACCTTGTAGGGCACCTTTACAAAGTAGCACACCCTTTCCAAATGTTGTTTCTTGGCACTAAATTTTGAGCCATGAAGAGCCAAATTACTTTTCTCAGGGTGAGCTCTGAACACAGACGTAACGAAGGGGAAGAACGTAGTGTAAAACCACTTGGGTTTCTCTTTTTTTCTTCCTTTTTATTTTTTTTTTTTTTAAATTCAAAGGAATCTATCCCCATTCCCCTGGGTCTATGCCTAATCTATTGACATTCCTTTAAAAATCCAGTGGTTAAATATTTCACGGGGGGCCGTGCCCTCTGTGATGGAGCCTGTGTGTGTGTGTGTGTGTGTGTGTGACAATACCACATTTTAAGTGGCTACTGTATATAAATTGTGGTTCCTGGTGGGGAGTGCTGTGAGAGGGTCGGACGGCTGGGTTTTGGTGGCCAGGTGTAGGTAGAGGGGGGTGGGATGGGAGGGAAGCGGGAGACCCTCGATCCGTGCGTGGGGAACACGAGTTCTTGCTGGGCGATGCCAGCGCGGTGGCTGAGATTTGAGGGCTGGGTGGAGGGGGCGTGCGCAGAGGAAGCTGCTAATTTTCTAGGATGCCACTGAAATGAAGCCAGGGTCACTGCAAAAAAAAAAAAAAAACAAACAAACAACCGACTAAATAACAGAACAAAAACTCTGTCTGCTTTTGCTGGGGCTTGGAAATGCCTTAAAACAGGACCTTGTGTCCTCGTTGTCAAGCATCTTGAACCAAGGTCAGATTCAGCAGTGCTCCCTAGGGGCTGTGCACTTAACTTCGGCTTTATTTTTAATAGCATTTANATTTTTTTTTTTAAAAAAAAAAGATGTCCACGTGGCTTCATTTATAGGGTAAATTAATGACCATTGTGAACTGCTGTATGAATTCTGAAGGGCAATGCACAGTAGAGGAGCAGCATGATATAACCATTACTAACTTGTGTCTTTCGTCAATCACCATGAAATAAAGTTTGAAAACTATTAAATATCTTTTTAAGGGGCCTGTTGCTTTTTTTTATTCTGTTTTGTGCTCTGTGCCTCCCCCTTGCTGGCTGGGGTCTGTCTGTCTCCTGGGCAGATGCTGCATGAAGCGGGACCAGCATCTCCCTCTCCATCTCCCTTAGAACCAGAGTGGTTTATGGAGGTACCTGTTGCGTCTTCTAAATGCTGCCTCTTTATGAGTGCCAACCTCACTCCTGCCCACCCGATGTCTGCAGGAGGAAGATTTCCTTGTGTCTTGACTTTTCCTCCTCTGTGGCCACCTGAATGGTGTGGCCACACCATTATTCGCTCTGAATAATATCACTTATTCAAGTATCCACTGGCTTTTCCTTCTTTGCCGTGCGTGCTTTTATCACCTCATTTTAGGTCGTGTTTCCAAAAGAGCCTTTGTATCCCATCGACACATCAACAAGACTGAGGTGATGCCTCTGTGTCCTGCTTCTCACCGCTGGCAGCAGTTTCCTCTCCGGGTTTTGCCCTCTGTGAGCCGAGGAGCCATGGAAAGTCAGTCGCAGGCGTGCGAGCAGGATGTGGTTTGAGAGGCACCGGCATCTGAGATCCTGCTCTACCCAAGGTCTTCCATAACGGGGCCTTTCCACCTGGCCAGAGCCCTGGCTCTCCCATCTCTGCAGCTTCGTTTGTCTGCAAGAAAAGATGGTGAGCTCTCAGCTGAACAAAATTCTCCACCTCCCACCTTCATCCAAGTGGTGTGAAGCGAGACAAGAACATGGGTCCTGTTCAACACATTCATCAATGACCTGGACGAGGGGACAGAGTGTGTCCTCAGCAAGGTAGCTGCTGATACCAAACTGGGAGGGCTGGCTGACACTCCAGAGGGCTGTGCCACCATCCAGTGTGACCTGAACAGGCTGGAGAGCTGGGCAGAGAAGAACCTAATGAGGTGCAACAAGGCAAATGTGTAGGGTCCTGCACCTGCGGAGGAGGAACCCCAGGCACCAATAGAGGTTAGGGGTGGATCTTCTGGAAAGCACTACTGAGGAGAAGGATCTGGGAATCCTGGTGGATAACAAACTCTCCATGAGCCAGCAATGTGCCCTTGTGGCCAAGAGGCCAATGGGATCCTGGGCTGCGTAGGGCAGAGTGTGGCCAGGAGGTGGAGGGAGGTCATTCTCCCCCTCTGCTCTGCACTGGGGAGGCCACAACTGGAATCCTGTGTCCAGTTCTGGGCTCCCCAGTTCAAGAGGGACAGGGAACTGCTGGAGAGAGTCCAGTGTAGGGCAACAAAGATGATTAAGGGATTGGAGCACCTCCCTTAGGAGGAAAGGCTCAAAGAGCTGGGACTCTTTAGTCTGGAGAAGAGAAGGCTGAGGGGAGACCTTATTAATGCTGACAAGTATCTAAAGGGTGGGTTGAGGAAGGATGGAGCCGGACTCTTTTCAGTGGTTCCCAGTGACAGGACAAGGGGCAACGGGCACAAGCTGGACCATGGGAAGTTCCACTCCAATGTGAGGAAGAACTTCTTTGGGGTGAGGGTGGCAGAGCCCTGGAAGAGGCTGCCCAGGGAGGGTGTGGAGTCCCCTTCTCTGGAGATCTTCAAGCCCCACCTGGATGCTCCTGAGTGATGTGCTCTGGGCAGCCCTGCTTTGGCAGGGGAGCTGGACTGGATGGTCTCTCGAGATCCCTTCCAACTCCGACAATTCCATGTTTCCGTGATTCCTGCTGTTTGGGAGACAGCTAATTTAGCAAAGCCAGTCATCCTGATACCCAGCGATGATGTGGGTTGGAGTGGTGTCTGCACCAGCTCGGTAGGAACCGGCTTTTCAATGGACAATGAGACGCCGAAGACTCACGATGGGGAACAATGAGGCCTCTGTTCCAACAGCCACAGGGCTTGCACAACTCACAACCGGGGCCACATTTTGCTCAAGATCAGCCTCCTGGTGCAGCGTCTTCTCCACAATGACCTTATTATGCCACAACAGGCATGGACTTGCCAAGTCAGTACCTCTTTCGCAGGCATTTCGCTGGCTTTGCTGCAAAGCAGGAGGAGAAAAAGCCATCGTTGTCTTGGCCAGAAGGAAAAGCTGAGCTCCAGCAGCTGGATGGTTGCGGGTGGTTCTTTTTTTTTTACTACAGGCTGGAAAAACCCATTGTGAGGGGAAAGAGGAAGGAAAGGACGGGAGCCATGCTGGGGGCACGCTTGGGCAGGCAGCAAGTGTGACTCAGGGGAATGGCCCGGGCAGGCTTTCTGGCAGCCCTTGCTCCAAGCAGCCTCCTCAAAGCTCTCAGGAACACCCCACGAGCGCATCAAGCCCGACTTCCCCATCTGGGAGCAAAGGCAATGGGGCGATATCGTCGTGGAGGAGAGGGCGGTTGGGGTTGGATGGTCTTACCCATCCTCCGCTTGCTCCAGCACCTCCGGGAACAGCGAACACTGGCAGCCAGTTGGGAGCATCTCCTGGGCCCAGGACCTTCATCCCGAGGCTAAAAGCAGCTCACCCCGTTCTTCAGTGCAGGCTTCAGCAGGATGGTGGGGAAGGTGATGGGGGAGCCAGGGGAAGTGAAGAGCAGTGGGTGTCTTGCTTTGGCAGTCACGTCGGTGGTGTCACGGGGCTGCCCCATGGTGGATCTAGTGTAGCTTTGATCTGATGTGTCACCTTTTACAGTTTTCCACTTCCCAAGTGCTTGGCTGGTTGGTGAGAAGCGAGAGACCAATTAACCTGCTTGTTCCCCAGGGTGTTGCCACTAGCCAGGCTGGTGGGGGCTGGTCCTTCTGGAACACGGCAGACCAGACCTAAATCTCTGCTGGGTGCTGTTTGTGGCCCACATCCCTCTCCCCTGTCGCCTGGGGAGGTGGCTGTTGACAGACCTGGGCTCCTCAGCTCCGTGGCTGCGTGGCCTGATCCTGCAGCACGTGGTGGGGAGCGGGAGAGGTGGATTCCTCCCCGTGTTCTGCTGCTGACACAGCCTGTGCCTCAAATGGGTCTCCTCCACTCTCCTCCCCTGCCAAACGATCCATCACCCTGCTCGGTAACATACCTTCGCCTCTCTGGCTGGGAAAACGTGATTATTCCGAGAGAAAAGGGACTGTGCAATGTTTGTGAGTGGACAGCTTGGCCCATGAACACGGTCTTTCTGGCTCTTCATCAAAGGAGGCTGTCAGGGGCTGCGTAGATGCCCTGAATTTAAAGGTTTGTGGAGCTCTTGTGGCTGTGGCTTGTGGAGGGCAAATATCTCCCCAGGGCTGGGCACACACGGCGGTGCTGGGCTGCCCCAGCTGCCCTCTCTCAGGTGGGTGGAATGTGAAGGTCCCAGCTCCGTGAAGACCGCTAGTTTACAGTGTCTGGCCGAAGGGCACCTGGGGGAATTCCCTTCCATCAGACAGGAATCCCAGTCGCTTCCTCTGCATTCCCAGCACCAGCTGTTGGAGAACTGTGTGATGTGGCCGTGGCCGTGTCCCGGTACCCAGCTGTCCCTTCCCAGCCTGTGGATGGAAGAGCAAGCACATGAATCTCTGTTTATTTCAGGAGGAAATTCTAAGTGGATGCTCCTCTGGATGGCTGACACGGCTGAAATGGGGTCTTTATCTCTGTCCTCGCTGCAAACGTTAAAGGGAGGGTTGTTCTTGGAACTTAACATCTTCGGAGACACTCCCTGTGAAGAGCCCGGTGTCTCAATCCAGGGATCAGCCTGGACACAAAGGCTCCTGATGAACCTTCTCCCGTGTCTCCTGTCCCTCCTGCAGTGACCAACGTTTTGGTGGAACGTCAACCCTGTTCTCACTGGGGACCTTCTGCCTTGTCCCCTGGGAATTCTCCAGCCCAGGCACACGCTCTGTAATTGCAAGACAGACATTATTCCTCCCCAGGAGTGTTCTCACTTGTCTTTGCTCCTGGACATGCCACCAGCATTGTCCTGGCTATTAGCACGTGGCATTTGCAGCCCCTCTCCCACCCCTGTAGATATTCCCAGGAGAACATGGCAAAAATATGCCCTCCTCTGCCTGCAGCGGGAAGTGTCTCGGGGCTGGGGCAGGAATACCAGGCTCCAGAGCTCCTGAGCAGGGTTCCAAAACCCACTTTCTCTTGCTCTCTGGGCCAGCAACGCCAGGCACACAGGAGCCTGGTTGCTCCCCCATCCCTGGGGCACACGGGAGAAGAGGTATCTCCAACCACCACCTACCAGCCCTAAAAATCTGTCTTTGCTGGGGCAAGTGTAGCCTGGACACCACTAAAGCCTTTCCCAGCCTGAGACCAAGCAGGTTAGAAGAGCCCACGGGGTCACACAGGCCCCCAGCACCGCCACTGTGGTCGTGGTGTGTTTCAGGGGGGTCCACCTGAACACCAGGCACCAGCCCAACACCAACAAAATGGGGTGTTCTGGCCGCAGAGAGCCCCCAGGCCAGAGTCTGGGTTTCTCTGCTGGGTATTTCCATGGGGTCGAAGCATTCCAATGGACAGGAGACGGGAGGAGGGGTCGTGCAGGAGGGGACCATTTCCACCAGTTATCCATGTCCCAGCTGCACGGTCTAGAAACCAGTACCTTACAAGAAGGGGGGAGATCTCTTGCGGGGGTTTTCCTTTTGATCCATTTTTAACCAAGAAGCTGAACATTGATCCTTCCCCGACCACGTCCATCGCCCCGGGAAAGGGTCTCGTTCCCCGCAGAGACGAGACAGGCACACACTGAAGTCACAGTTCGTCCCCTCACAATGAAGCCTCAGTGCTCTGAGAGAAGGGCCCAGCGACCAGGAGCCCCTCGATGGCGGGGGCAAGGAGGAAGGAGAGGACAGGGGTCATTGTTATGGGGGTTGCTATTTGGCCTCTGTGGTCCCCGTTGCCCCGCGAGCGATGCGGTGGCATGCAGGAAAGCTATGCGCCCCGCCGGTCCTCCTCGCTGAGAAATGAGCTGGCTCCTGCTGCCAGCTCTCTGGGTATTCCCCGAATAGACATGGAATTCGCTGAGTCTTATTATAGTTATAAAACTGCTATTTTTGCCACTACGGGTAGACTCGAGGGGGGAGGCTCGCTGGCTGTATCCTGGTTTTTTTCTCTCCCTTGGACAGCTGGCTTTGTTTTCTCACCCAGCATTCGTGAAAGGTGCCAGATTCAGGGCATTTCTTTGGGTTGATTTCTGTCTTTTAGGTTGAAGCAACATATATTGGATGTAAGTTTATTAAAGGCCTCTGAATTTACGCTTCAGATGGCAAAATATGCTCTATTTGTACAAAGCATTGGTGCCTGCAGCACATCTGACCCCAGCTTACCCCAGTGGAAAACTTGGGTGTCACCACCCCTGTCTCACGTTGGGATGAGAGCAGGGAACCCACTCTGGGGACATTGTGCCCTCCTGACTCCAAAGGCACCCCTGAGCTGGGGGTGTTTAGGGGTAACAACAAACGTGGCTGAGCCCTGCCAGCCTCAGATTCTCCATGTCTGGTGGCTCGCTTCGTTCTCTTGGGTAGTGTGTTTGTGAACTCCACACCAAAATCTAGACCTTCAGTAGTGTCTCCAGGGAGGAGAGGAGAGACGAGGTGTCCTGGTTTCAGCTGGGAGAGAGTTAATTTCTTTCTAGTGGTGGTTGTGTTCCAGGTTTGGTATGAAAGGAAGGTGACCAATGCATATTGCTGCAGCTGTCGCCAGGTGATGTTTATATTTTTCCAAGGACTTTTTTCAGCTTCCCATGGAAGCTGAGAAGGAGCACAGACAGAAGGACGGAACGGCCAATGGAATATTCCATCTCATAGATGTCATGCTCAGTACAGACGTGGGGATAGCTGGGCGGAGGGGATCTGTCATCACTGCTTGGGGCAATCCTAATTCACCCGGCAGCGAGAGTGACCTGTGTCATTATCCACAGAACCACAGAATGATATGGGCTTGGAAGGGACCTCCAGAGATCATCCAAAGCCAAAGCAAGTCCACCCAGAGCAGGTTGCACAGGAACGTGTCCAGGTGGGGTTTGAATGTCTCCGGAGAAGGAGACTCCACCATCTCTCTGGGCAGCCTCTTCCAGGGCTCTGCCACCCTCAAAGTCAAGAAGTTCTTCCTTGTGGTCAGATGGAATTTCTGGTGTTCCAGTTCCCGTTGCTCCTTGTCCTGTCACCGGGCACCACTGAGAAGACCCTGACCCCATCCTCTTGCCACCCGCCCTGTAGATATTGCTCAGCATTGATGAGTTCCCCCCTCAGCCTTCTCCTCTCCAGGCTGAACAGCCCCAGGTCCCTCAGCCTTTCCTCCTCAGAGAGATGCTCCAGTCCCCTGAGCATCTTCACAGCTTCTGCTGGACCCTCCCCAGCAGTTCCCTGTCCTTCTGGAACTGGGGAGCCCAGAACTGGACCCAGTGCTCCAGATGGGGCCTCCACCAAGGCAGAGCAGAGGGGAGAATGACCTGTCTCTTCCTCTTCCTCTTCTTCTTCTTCTTTTTATTATTATTAGTAGTATTGTTATTGTTATTATTGTTGCTATTGTTAATGTTGTTGTCATTGTTATTATTGATATTATAGTTATTACTGATATTACTGTTGTTGTTATTATTATTATTACTATTATTGCTATTATTATTACTGTTACTATTGATATTTTCCTTTTCTGACACCGCTCCATTAAAACTGTCTTTATCTCCACCCACAAGTTGGTTTTTTTTTTCCCTTTCCCCTC